>CM075722.1:13293901-13328398 GCA_037974335.1 Prionace glauca
GGCGCGGGCTCGTTGGGCCGAAGGGCCTGTTTCCCCTGCTGGGTTGTTCTTTGTTCTTTGTTCTTTGTTCTTTAATAGTCTAGCGATAATACCACTAGGCCATTGCTTCCCCATAAGCAGAGCAGTCGCTGTTTCATGTCCCCATTGCCATGCTCCCTCCCCCGAGCTGTGGTTGAGAATTCTGAGTTAGATTAAGCCTTAAGGCAAATAATAACAGAGCTGTCAACTTTTTAAAAAAAAATTCCTGTTGACAATTATTGCAATTTGAGGCTGGCTGGCTTTGCTGATTTGAGTTAGCTCTGTACCGTGAATAAATTCTGTTTTTCTTCATGGGGACCTGGGCATTGCTGGCAAGGGCAACATCTGTTGCCCACTAATGGATGTTTAAGATGTTAAGACCCAGGTCAGAAACGCCAAGGTGTCTTATGACATTAGCCTGGACCTTAAGGTTTCCGTTTGATTTTGGCATTAGGGTGAGTGTAAGGTATTTCACTCCAGGTATGACTCGAGTGGCCCACTAGGGAGCTTTGCACAAACAAAGTTTAAGAACATAAGAACATAAGAAATAGGAGCAGGAGTAGGCCATCTGGCCCTTCGAGCCTGCCCCGCCATTCAATAAGATCATGGCTGATCTGTCGTGGCTCAGCTCCACCTTCCCGCCCTCTCCCCATAACCCTTAATCCCCTCTCTTATCAAAAACCCATCAACCCGTTTCTTAAAAATATTTAGCGAGGCAGCCTCCACCACTTCAACGGGCAGAGAATTCCAGAGATTCACCACCCTTTGAGTGAAGAAGTTCCTCCTCAACTCTGTTCTAAACTGCCTCCCCTTTATCTTGAGGCTGTGCCCCCTAGTCCTACTGTCTTTTATTTGAAAAGACTGTTAAAATATAAGAAAAATTAGCATAAATTTCATCAGTTATAAGACTAAAACATGCTACAGTATCATCCTAACAGCTAGCTCTCTCTGTTGTTCCAAGTCAAACACCTCCCACAGACGTACATCCTTCTTCAGACTTAGCACAGAAAGCAAGTATGCTCACATGATGTTGGGTTTGCAGCTTTTTAGCGCCCGCTGTGATTTGGACCTTTGAATGTTGGATCAAATCTCCAAGGCTTCTTGGAAGTTTTTGGAACTTTTGGAAAGCCTCTGGTGAGGAAGTGAGACAGAGGCACACTGCCTTCTTCCATTAGCTTCTAGCAGCTCTGCTCTGCAAAAAAAAAAATAGCTCTCCTAAGCCACATGATATGCCCTGTCAATCACACCTAATCAAGCTCCACCCTGCAATCCTAAGGGATCATTAAAACCCCAGAATACTGCATTAGTTCAGATTAAAATCAATTATACTGCCTCAGTAACGATACGCAACACCGGTTACAGACAACAAGGTGCCGACAAAATATCCTGCATGATTAAAATACCTTTCTTACAGGTATAGCCTCGTCACAAAGATAGTGGATGTAGTGTTAGTTTGTTCCAGATAGTGTTGAGCTTCTGACAAACTCTGCCATCTGAATGTACCATCTTGCTGTGTTAACCTAGTCTCCTTTTCTCTTCTGTAGGACCTGTACTATATTTCCATCAAGGCTCTCTACACGGTCGGTTATAGCACATCCCTGGTTTCCCTTCTGATTGCGATGATTATACTCTGTCGCTTTAGGTAAGTCTTTCAAGTGAACATAAAGTAAAGTTTATTTACTAGTGACACAAGTAAGGTTTACATTAACACTGCAAAGAAGTTAATTTGAAAATCCCCTACTCACTACACTCTGGCGTCTGTTCGGGTTACACTGAGGGAGAATTTAGCACGGCCAATGCACCCTAACCAGCACGTCTTTCAGACTGTGGGAGGAAGCCAGAGCGCCCGGAGGAAACCCACGCAGACACGGGGAGAATGTGCAGACTCTGCATAGAAGTGACCCAAGCCAGGAATCGAAGCCGGATCCCTGGCACTGTGAAACAGCAGTGCTAACCACTGTACTGCCCGCCTTGGACCTCTTACTCCTATTTGTTTTGTTTACAGGATGTGGATGTCATTGGCGAAGCCAGCATTTATTATCCATCCCCAATTGCCCTTGAGAAGGTGGTGGTGAGCTGCCTTCTAGAACTCTCTGACCCTCTGACCACCACTGCGCCACCCACACAGTCCTGCCATTGGCGAACCCTGGTACATCCCACCCTCTCCCAGGGCCAATAGGAAGCGGACTGCCTCTCGTTAAGCTGGTTGGATAGTTCTGGAACCTCAATGCAAGAACCTCCACCCATCTCCAGAACCCTTGAACCATGGAATGGAATCCCTACAGTGCAGAAGGGGGCCATTTGGCCCATCAAGCCTGCACTGACTCTCAAACAGAGCATCTTACCTAAGCCCCCCCCCCCACCCCCACTTCATCCTAACCCCGTTAACCCCTGTGGAAGGAAACCGGAGCACCCGGGGGAAACCCACGCAGACACGAGGAGAACATGCAAATCTTAGAAGCATATCAAGATGATCAGAGGGTGAGATAGGGTGGACAGTGAGAGCCTTTTTCCTCGGATGGTGATGGCTAACACAAGGGGACACAGCTTTAAATTGAGGGGTGGTAATTATAGGACGGATGTCAGAGGTAGGTTCTTTACTCAGAGGGTAGTAAGGGCGTGGAATGCCCTGCCTGCAGCAGTTGTGGACTCGCCAACTTTAAGGGCGTTCAAATGGTCAGTGGATAGGCATATGGATAACATTGGAATAGTTTAGGTTAGAGGGTCATTAGATTGGTTCCACTGGTCGGCGCAACATCGAGGGCCGAAGGGTCTGTACTGCGCTGGAATGTTCGATGGTCTAGGCTCTAACTCTGCCCAGACAGTGACCCAAGCTGGGAATTGACCCCGGGTCCCTGGCGGCGTGAGACAGCGATGCTAACCACTGTGCCACTGCCCTTTGTCCAAATTTGCAGCAGGGAGAGGTACTTAAAGGGGAGAAAGAGCTGTGGTGAGAGAGAAGGGGAGTGGGTTGCGGGGGGAGACACTCTTTCAAAGAGCTAGCACAGGCACAGTGGGCTGAATGGCCTCCTCCTGTGCTGGAGGATTCTGCGATTCCACAGCGCCGTTCTCAAACACCTTGTTCTGTGATGGGTTTCCCAGCCTTTGAGTTTGGGAGTGTGAAGGTTGAAGTGTTGCGTTCCATTCCCAGCCCTGCTGGGAGCTGAGGGAATGCTGCAGTGCTGGAGGTGCCACCTTTTGGGGGTCCGGTGTTAAACTGAGGCCCCCCCCCGCAACTGGAGGTGGCAGAGAATCAGTTGCTGATGTCACCACTGGGGAGCGTGAAGAACAGGGTGGCACAGTGGGTTAGCACCCGCTGCCTCACAGCGCCGGGAATCCAGGTTCGATTCCCGGCTCGGGTCACCGTCTGTGTGGAGTCTGCACATCCTCCCCGTGTCTGCCTGGGTTCCCTCCGGGTGCTCCGGTTTCCTCCCGCACTCCAAAGATGTGCGGGTTAGGATGGATTGGCCAGGCTAAATCGTCCCTGGGTGCCAGGGGGACTAGCTCGGATAAATACCTGGGGTTGTGGAGGCAAGGCCTGGGTGGGATTGTTGTCAGTACACTCTCGATGGGCTGAATGGCCTGCTGCACTGTAAGGATTCTATAACCTGATCTGTAGAGTAAGAATTTCAGACAGCAGCCGGGAGTGCCCTCTGCTGGGACAGAGCTGTATCCTCACCCCTACATGAACTGACATGAATTAAGAAGTTAGAAGTCTCACGACGCCAGGTTAAAATCCAACAGGTTTATTTGGTAGCGCGAGCTTTCGGAGCGCTGCCCCTTCGTCAGGTGAGAGCAGGGTTTGTTTCGCAAACTAGGCATAAGTCGGCGCAGACTCAGTTACAAGATAATGGTTGGAACGCGAGCCTGTGCAGATAGTCAAGTCTTTGCAGGTCCAGGTAATGTGAGTGGAGAGAGAGAGTCAGGCACAAGTTACAGAGATGTGTGTTGTCTCCAGACGGGACACAATTAGTGAGACGTTGCAAGCCCAGGCAAGTCACGGGGGGTTACAGATAGTGCGACATGAACCCAAGATCCCGGTTGAGGTTGCGTGCGGAACTTGGCTATCAGTCTCTGCTCAGCGACTCCGCGCTGTCGTGTGTCCTGAAGGCCGCCTTGGAGAACGTTTACCCCAAGATCAGAGACTGAATGCCCGTGACCGCTGAAGTGTTCCCGACGGGGAACCCTCCTGCCGGGTGGTGTTACGCCGTTGTTTAAGAAGGGTGCCAGGCAAAAGGCGGGGTAATTATAGGCCGGTTAGTTTAAAGTCTGTGGTAGGTAAAATGTTAGAATCCGTCATTAAGGAGGAAATTGCGAGGCATCTTGAAGGGAATTGCTTGATAGAGCAGACGCAGCACGGTTTCATTAAAGGGAAGTCGTGTCTGACAAATTTACTGGAGTTCTATGAGGATGTGTCTAGGGCGGTGGATAGAGGAGAGCCGGTGGATGTGGTCTTTCTGGATTTTCAGAAGGCGTTTGACAAGGTACCTCACAAGAGGTTATTGCAGAAGGTCAGGGGACATGGAGTTGGGGGTAGGGTGTTAGCGTGGATAGAGGATTGGTTGTCAAATAGGAGGCAGAGAGTGGGGGTCAACGGGTGCTATTCGGATTGGCGGTTGGTGACTAGTGGAGTGCCCCAGGGGTCGGTGCTGGGACCTCAGCTATTTACCATTTATATAGATGATCTGGAGGAGGGAACCGAGTGTAGGGTGTCGAAATTTACGGATGACACCAAGATTGGTGGAACGGCAAATTGCACGGAGGGTGTGGAGAGTTTGCAGAAGGATCTAGATAGGCTGGGCGAATGGGCCAGGAAACGGCAAATGGAATTTAATGTTGGCAAGTGCGAGGTGGTCCACTTTGGTAGGAGGAATGGTAGGAAGGACTATTACTTACGGGGCAAAAAACTGCAGCAGGCGACGGTGCAGAGGGACCTCGGGGTCCTTGTGCATGAGTCGCAAAAACCCAGCTTGCAGGTGCAGCAGGTGGTCAGGAAGGCGAATGGGATGCTGGCCTTCATAGCGAGGGGGATTGAATATAAAAGTAGGGAGGTCTTGCTGCGGCTGTATAGGGCATTGGTGAGGCCGCAGCTGGAGTACTGTATGCAGTTTTGGTCGCCGTACTTACGCAAGGATATTTTGGCCTTGGCGGGAGTGCAGAGGAGGTTTACTAGGCTGATACCGGAGTTGAGGGGGTTGAGCTATGAGGAGAGGCTGAATAAACTAGGCTTGTACTCGTTAGAGTTTAGAAGAATGAGGGGAGATCTCATTGAGATGTATAAGATGATGAATGGGATGGATAGGATAGAGGTGGAGAGACTCTTCCCGCTCAGAAAAGACAGTAGGACTAGGGGGCACAGCCTCAAGATAAAGAGGGGGCGGTTTAGAACAGAGTTGAGGAGGAACTTCTTCACTCAAAGAGTGGTGAATCTCTGGAATTCTCTGCCCGTTGAGGTGGTGGAGGCTGCCTCACTAAATATTTTTAAGACGCGGGTTGATGGGTTTTTGATAAGAGAGGGGATTAAGGGTTATTGGGAGAGGGCGGGAAAGTGGAACTGAGCCACGACAGATCAGCCATGATCTTATTGAATGGCGGGGCAGGTTCGAAGGGCTAGGTGGCCTACTCCTGCTCCTATTTCTTATGTTCTTATGATTGTCGAGCGGTGTTTGTTGGGCATTGCTCCGAAAGCTCGTGATTCCAGAGAAGCCTGTTGGACTTTAACCTGGCGTTGTGAGACTTCTCACTGTGCCCATTCCAGTCCAACACCGGCATCTCCACATCATGAATTGGGAATAGGCACTCATTTGTAGCTTCTGCTGGGCGTTGTCTTCAGTCTGTTTGTCAAACGAGGTTCGAGGTTCCGAACGTTAATTAAAAGAGGAATCGTGTTGCTAAGCAGGACGGGAATGATGGCCTCTGTTCCTGCTGCTGCGTTGCCTCTTCCCGAGGGATGGATCCGTGTGGAGCTGCCGGTGTCCAGCTTGTTAGGAAACCCATTTCAAACTCACACTGTCATTCCGAAGTCATTTAGAACCAGCTACCCTGCCCGCAGCACAGTGGGTTAGCGCCGCTACCTCGCAGCGCGGGCACCCGGGTTCGATCCCAGCCTCGGGTCACTGTCTGTGTGGAGTTTGCACGTCCACTTACACGTAGGCTTGGGGTCAGTTTTAGCCTCAGGGATATAGAGTCTTTTAATAATGAATTTTTTATCCACAGGCATTTAAGTCCAGCAAGGGGCATGCGTGCGGCAGGTTGTGGTGGGCTGCTCTTGGATGTTGCTTCGGGAGTTGCCTACTGTTTCATGTCGTTGGTGTGCGTAAACTGGACCATCTCGAGGGCAACATGACAGCTCAGAGACTATCTCTGTTACTGTGCGGACACATGGATTTGGGCCTGTGTCCGTGGGAGTTTGCGCGTTCTCCCCGTGGTTGCGTGGGTTTCCTCCGGGTGCTCCGGTTTCCTCCCACATCCCAAAGATGTGCTTTTAGGGCTGATTGATTGGGTAACAAATTGTCCCTATATTGGACCTCCCTGATCCTCACACATTAGGTGTAGACTAAAATCATGAATAGGTCACTGACCATGGGACGGCGGCACGGGCTCGTTGGGCCGAAGGGCCTGTTTCCCGTGCTGTGTTGTTCTTTGTTCTTTGTATGTCCTCCCCGTGTCTGCGTGGGTTTCCTCTCCGATTTCCTCCTGCAGCCTGAAGGAGGTGCTGGCTGGATAGGTTGACAGCATGGAAACAGGCCCTTCGGCCCAACTTGTCCATGCCATCCTCTTCACTGCGAACCCCTAAGCTCAATCCCGGCTGCTGACCACGGTGCCACTCCTAATGTGGGCACCGGAGTGTGGGCGACTGGGGGATTTTCACAGCAACTTCATTGCAGTGTCAATGCCAGCCGACTTGTGACCACTGACGAATAAACCTTAAAAAAAAATAAACTTTAGAAAAAAAAGCCCACGAACGCCCCCCAGCCCTCCCCCAGCTCCAGGTTCTCTCAGTGACCCATCACACCCTCCTGTGTGTTCGTGCCCCGTCACCCTGGCTGGCAACGCGGGTTGGCAATCTCGATGGTTAAACTTCCTTCCTTCCTCAACCCGTCTTTCCAACCAAGGGGTGGGATGGGGACAGCTGCCCGGTTAACGCAGGTGGGATCGGCTCAGACTGCCTTTGGCCAGTAGTCTTTTCCAGGTCCTCACCACCTCAGTGCCACGGTGGGTGGCACCCAGCTGGATTTCTCACCAGCCAGGCTTGAGTTGGCACTTTTCCCACCTTGCTGGTCCATCTCGGTTTACCCTACGTCCCCCCCCCCCCCTCAACCCCCCACCACCCTCCACCACACCACACCCGGCCCCGCTCCCTGTATGCGTCATTTAGGCTCGGCCCGGGTGGGAGCAGGAGAGAAGTCAGGTCCACCCAACTAACCGTTGGCTGGTGGAGAAGGGAATGGGCAAGTGCCAAGGCTTAGAAAGCCCGTTCCGTTCCTCCCTCAATGCCCCCATGTCACCCCCACCTGTGCCCAGAGCCGGTGAGCCGCAGTGGCTGCTGTTGAAACGGCGGAGAACAGAAAGCTCCCATTCAGATCCGTAGAAGGCCTGTAATGCAGAAAGAGGCCATTCGGCCCATTGAACTCGCACCCACGACTATTCCATCCGAGCCCTATCCTCGTAAACCCCTGGCATTTACCCTGCTATTCCTCTGACATTAATTTAGCACGGCCAATCTACCCAAACCCTGCCCGTAGTAGGGCGGCACGGGTAGCACAACGGGTTAGCACTGCCGCGTCACAGCTCCAGGGCCCTGGGTTCGATTCCCGGCCTCGGGTCACTGTCTGTGTGTGGAGTTTGCACATTCTCCTCGTGTCTGCGTGGGTTTCCTCCGGGCGCTCTGGTTTCCTCCCACAGTCCAACGATGTGCGGGTTAGGTTGATTTTAATGCTAAAATTGCCCCTGAGATGTGTAGGTTAGAGGGATTAGCAGGTAAAATATGTAGGGATATGGGGGATAGGGCCTGGGTGGGATTGTGGTCAGTGCAGACTCGATGGGCTGAAGGGCCTCTTTCTGCTCTGTAGGGATTCTATCTTTGGATACTAAGGGGTAATTTAGCACGGCCAATGCACCAAACCTACACAGCTTTGAACTGTGGGAAGAAACTGGAGGAAACCCAGGTGGATATAGGGGGGAAGGGCAGACTCCGCACAGACAGTGACCCAAGCCGGGAATTGAACCTGGGTCCCTGGCGCTGTGAGGCAGCAGCGCTAACCACTGTATGGGGAAGCAAAATTGCAACTCTACAAAAAGTGTCAATCAGACTGAGCCTTAGAGCAGCATGAATCGAGCCTTGATCCACTTCACACCTCTTAACTGTGCCCAACTAAACATGTAGACATTGACAAAAGAGATCACAGAAAGGTGTAGGAGGGGCCACTTTGATGCACTCAGTTTTCTTGCTCTCCCCCTCTTTGGCACCAATTTGGGTTTAATTTTCATAGAACATAGAACATTACAGCACAGGACTGCCCTCGATGTTGTGCCGAGCTGTGTCCAATCCCAAGATCAAGCTATCCCACTCCCTATCATTCTGGAGTGCTCCATGTGCCGATCCAATAACCGCCTGAAAGTTCCTAAAGTGTCCGACTCCACTATCACAGCAGGCAGTCTATTCCACACCCCAACCACTCTCTGAGTGAAGAATCTACCTCTGACATCCCTCCTATATCTCCCACTGTCAACCTTATCGTTATGCCCCCTAGTAAACAGCTACATCCACCGGAGGAAATAGTCTCTGCGCGTCCCACTCTATCAATCCCCCTCATCATCTTATAAGCCTCTATTAAGTCGCCTCTCATCCTCCTCCGCTCCAAAGAGAAAAGCCCCAGCTCCCTCAACCTTTCCTCATAAGACCTACTCTCCAAACCAGGCAGCATCCTGGTAAATCTACTAAATTTCAATCTAATTCAACATTAATTCATGGTGGCACAGTGGTTAGCATTGCTGCCTCACAGTGCCAGGGACCCAGGTTCAATTCCCGGCTCGGGTCACTGTCTGTGTGGAGTTTGCACATTCCCCCCGTGTCTGCGTGGGTTTCCTCCGGGTGCTCGGTTTCCTCCCACAGTCCGAAAGATGTGGAGATTGAATGATTGGCCGCGCTACATTGCCCCTTAGTGTCTAAAGATGTGCAGGTTGGTGGATTGGCCATGCTACATTGCCTCTTGGTGTCCAAAGATGGATGGGTTAAGGAGTTAGTGGGGTAAAAACATGGGATTATGGGGATAGGGCCTGAGTGGAATACTCATCAGAGAGTCAGTGCAGACTCAATGGGCTGAATGGCCTCCTTCTGCACTGTGGGAAATCTATTCCACGATTAAATCAATTAAAAATGTTTGGGTTTTTACTCACAGACATCTGTTGTCACCTTGTTCGCCTTCCTGACTCCCTCTCATTTGAATTTCAGATTCAAAAATGGTGGAGGCTACACCCAGTGTATTTTTTTGCAGCTTTCCAACTGTGGCTGGTGGGCTGATTCACTGTTGCTTAGCAACTGACTGCGGTGCGGCAGGGGGATAGGTAAAGTTGCCATGGTCCCAGAATGACCATCGGCTGCCCCCCTCCCCCTCACAAAGATGGTGATTTAACCTGAGTGTCACCACACCTCAGGCAAGGTTGAGCCTTCATGAATAATCTCAGCCGGTAACAGGAATTGAACCCAAGCTCTTGGTGCTGTCCCTGTTTCACTAACCAGCCGTCCAGCCAACTGACTCACCGAGGAACGGGGGATGAACATTTACATAATGAGTTCCTAACTCTTTTCCCCCGTGGTCACAACTGGATGGGATTTGTCTCCATTCTGTGCAGCGCACTGGAGATCCCCTCAGCGCTGGAAGGTTGGAAAGTCTTTCTGTTGTCGTTCGCTCTCATGAAGCCCTTGTGTCTTCCAGAAAGCTACACTGTACTCGCAATTACATTCACATGAACCTGTTCGTCTCCTTCATCCTCCGGGCAGTCTCTGTCTTCATCAAAGACGCCATCCTGTACTCTGAGGAGGATGAAAATCACTGCCCCATGTCCACTGTAAGTAAGAGCAACTCCAGGTGTGGGCGCAGTGGGCAAGGGGAGGGGGGGGGGGTGGTGCATGAGGTGGGCGTGCTTACAGAGGGCAGATGGAGTTTCATCTGGACAAATGCGAGGTCATTTGGAAGGTCAAATTCAGGCGCAAATTATTTCGTAAATGGCAGAACCCTAAGGAGCATTGACGTGCAGAGGGATCTGGGCGTACAGATCCCTGAAAGTGAACAGAGCAAGGTGGATAAGGTGGTCTAGAAGGCACAAAGCATGCTCGCTTCCATTGGCCAGGGCATCGAGTATGAAAGTTGGCAAGTTATATTACAGCTGCATAAAGCTTTGGATTGGGGTGGCACGGTGGCTACAGTGATTAGCACTGCTGCCTCACAGCGCCAGGGACCCAGGTTCGATTGCTGGTTTGGGTCACTGTCTGTGTGGAGTTTGCACATTCTCCTCGTGTCTGTGTGGTTGCTTCCAGAACCTCCTTCTCTGTAATATGTAAACTCCTCACAACATCACTATTTATTTCCCCGAGTTCCCTAACATCAATGCTTCTCTCAACAGTAAATACTGATGAGAAATATTCATTTAGGATCTCACCCATCTCTTGCGGATCCACACAGATTATCTTGTTGCTCCTTAAGAGGCCCTACTCTCTCCCTAGTTACTCTTTTGCCCTTTATGTATTTGTAGAAGCTTTTTGGATTCTCCTTTGCCTCATCTGCCAAAACAATCTCGTGTCCTCTTTTTGCCCTCCTGATTTCTCTCTTAACTCCACTCCTACACCCCTTGTACTCTTCAAGGGATTCACTTGATCCCAGCTGCCTGTCAAGTGCCTCTTTCTCCTTCTTGACCAGGGCCTCAATATCCCGAGTCATCCAGGGTTCCCTACTTCTGCCAGCCTTCACTCTAAGAGGAATGCGTTTACCCTGAACCCTGGTTAACTCATTTTTGAAAGCCTCCCACTTACCAGACATCTCTTTGCCTTCCCACAGACTCCCCCAGTTGAAAGTTCCTGCCTGATACCGTCAAAATTGGCCTCGCCCCAATTGAGAATTTTAACTTTTGGGCCAGACCTGTCATTCTCCATAGCTTTCTTAAAACCAATAGAGTTATAGTCACTGGTCCCAAAGTGATCCCTCACTAACACTTCTGTCACCTGCCCTTCCTTATTTCCCAAGAGGAGGTCAAGTTTTTCCCCCTCTCTAGTCGGGCCATCCAGATACTGAATGAGAAATTCCTCCTGAATGCACTCAACAAATTTCTCTCCATCCAACCCTCTAATACTATAGCTTCCCAGTCAATGTTGGGAAAGTTAAAATCTCCAACTATTACCACTCTATTTTTCTTGGAGCCATCTGTAATCTCCTTACATATTTGCTCCTCAATTTCCCGCTGACTATTTGGGGGTCTATAGTACAGCCCTGTCAAAGTGATTTCCCCCTTTCTTATTTCTCAGTTCTACCCATAGGGACTCAGTGGCCGAACCTTTGATATATCCCCTCTCAGTACGGCCGTGATGCTTTCCCTGATCAAAAATGCAACTCCCCCTCCTCTCTTACCTCCTGTTCTATCTTTCCTACAGCTCTGTACCCTGGAACATTGAGCTACCAGTCCTGTCCCTCCCTTAGCCATGTTTCAGTAATAGATACAATAATTCTGCTTTGGATCCCAACCCCCCGGCAAACTAGTTGAAACCCTCCCGAGTGGCCCGAGCAAATCTTCCCACCAGGATGTTAGTCCCTATCCAGTTCAGGTGTAACCCATCCCTCTTAAACAGGTCATCCCTTCCCCAGAAAAGATCCCAATGATCCAAAAATCTAAATCCCTGCCCCTCGAGCCACGCATTTATCTGCCTCGTCCTCCTATTCATACTGTCGCTAGCACAGAGCAATGGTAGACATGAATGGGAGGGATAGAAGCCCTATCTTAACGCAGGCTCGGTGGGCTGAAGGGTCTGTTCCTGTGCCGTATTGTTCTTTGTAAGATGTATAGAATGTGCATCTAAACGGTACGGGCGGCACGGTAGCACAGTGGTTAGCACTGCTGCTTCACAGCTCTAGGGTCCTGGGTTCGATTCCCGGCTCGGGTCACTGCCTGTGTGGAGTTTGCACATTCTCCTCGTGTCTGCGTGGGTTTCCTCCGGGTGCTCCGGTTTCCTCCCACAGTCCAAAGATGTGCGGGTTAGGTTCATTGGCTATGCTAAAATTGCCCCTTAGTGTCCTGGGATGTGTAGGTTAGAGGGATTAGCAGGGATATGGGGATAGGGTCTGGGTGGGATTGTGTTCGGTGCAGACTCGATGGGCCGAAGGGCCTGTTTCTGCACTGTAGGGTTCTATGTTCTAAACACCCACTCACTGAGGTAGGGCGTGAAAGGAGGAAGTGGAGAGGCGGTGAAGATTAGCAGGGTTTTGGGCCTAGTTACTGGAGGCAAGGCTGCCAACAATATGTCAGGGTGCGACTTAGCTGGAGGACAGAGGAAGGATGAGCTTCCCGGGGAAACCTGTATCCCGTTAGATGTGGAAGCATTGGAAAGGGTGCAGAGGAGGGTTACCAGGATGTTGCCTGGTATGGTGCGAAGGTCTAATGAGGAAAGGCTGAGGGACTTGAGGTTGTTTTCATCAGAGAGAAGAAGGTTGAGAGGTGACCTAATTGAGGCAGACAAGATGATCAGAGGGTTAGATAGGGTGGACAGTGAGAGCCTTATCCCTCGGATAGTGACGGCTAACATAAGGGGACATAGCTTTAAATTGAGGGGTGGTAATTATAGGACGGATGTCAGAGGTAGGGTCTTTACTCAGAGGGTAGTAAGGGCGTGGGATGCCCTGCCTGCAGCAGTTGTGGACTCGCCAACTTTAAGGGCATTCAAATGGTCAGTGGAGAGGCATATGGATAACATTGGAATAGTTTAGGTTAGAGGGTCATTAGATTGGTTCCACTGGTCGGCGCAACATCGAGGGCCAAAGGGCCTGTACTGCGCTGGAATGTTCTATGTTCTATTCAGTCCCCTTTGTGGATACAGGAGGATCGATATTAACGAGGGGAAAAAATATCAGGATATGATAATGAATAGTTTGATGAGGAGGGAGTTGGTGGGCTGGGGGATGGAGTGGGGTGGGGGGGGTGATTAGTATTTGGTCAGAATGTTTTAGGTTCAAGTCTATCTCAGGAGTCGAGCATAAAATTCAAGGCTGGCGCTCCAAGGCAATACTGAGGGAATGCTGCACTGTCAGAGGTGCTGCTTTTACAACGAAACATTAAAACAAAGCCCACCTTACAGATCAGGTGGATGTTAAATATCCCATGGCACCATTTTTGAAGGAGAGCAGAGGAGTTATCGCTCTGAGCATTGTTTATCCTTCAATCAACATCAAACATGGTGGCACAGTGGGTAGCACTGCTGCCTCATAGCACCAGGGACCCACGTTCAATTTCAAGCTTGGGTCACTGTCTGTGTTCTCCCCATGTCTGCGTGGGTTTCCTCCCACAGTCCAAAGACGTGCGGGTTAGGTGGATTGGCCATGCCAAATTGTTCCTTAGTGTCCAAAGATGTGTTGGTTAGGTGGATTGGCCATGCTAAATTGTCCTTTAGTGTCCAAAGATGTACAGGTTAGATGGATTGGGCATGCTAAATTGCCCCTTAGTGTCCAAAGATGTGCAGGTTAGGTGGATTGGCCATGCTAAATTGTCCTTTAGTGTCCAAAGATGTACAGGTTAGATGGATTGGGCATGCTAAATTGCCCCTTAGTGTCCAAAGATGTGCAGATTAGGTGGATTGGCCATGCTAAATTGCCCCTTAGTGTCCAAAGATGTGCAGATTAGGTGGATTGGCCATGCTAAATTGCCCCTTAGTGCCCAAAGATGTGTAGGTTAGATGGATTGGCCATGCTAAATTGCTCCTTAGTGTCCAAAGCTGTGCAGGTTAGGTGATTGGCTTTGCTAGATTGCTCCTTAGTGTCAGAGGATTAGCAGGGTAAACATAAGAGTTTATGGGGATAGGCCTGTGTGGGATTGTTGTTGATGCAGATCGATGGACAGAATGGCCTCCTTCTGCACTGTAGGGATTCTGTGGTTCTGTGTCTGCGTGGACTCGCTGTGTGAAAACTGGTTCCCTTCATAACAACAGCACCTCGAAATTACTTCCTCGGCTGTCAAGAGGGCACGACAGCAAGTCTTTCTTTGCTTTTATCAGTGGAGTGATGGCAAACGGGGGTAGCCAAAGGGAGGAATTAGAGGAGTGAATCAACCTCAGCATCGAGCAGCAGCAAGAAGTTACAGAGGCGGGGAGACCAATGGGGAGATGTTCAGAACTGAGATGTTGAGGGATCAGAAAACACTGGAGCAGGGAACAGACGGGACATCGTTCAATTTGATTTATTAGAAAAAAGAAAGAACAAAGAACAACACAGCACGGGAAACAGGCCCTTCGGCCCAACGAGCCCGCGCCGCCGTCCCATTGTCAGTGACCTATTCATGATTTTAGTCTATGCCTAATGTGCGAGGATCAGGGAGGTC
Source organism: Prionace glauca (assembly GCA_037974335.1). Lineage (NCBI taxonomy): Eukaryota > Metazoa > Chordata > Chondrichthyes > Carcharhiniformes > Carcharhinidae > Prionace > Prionace glauca. Next base: position 13,308,497 of record CM075722.1, read on the forward strand.
CAATATAGGGACAATTTGTTACCCAATCAATCAGCCTAAAAGCACATCTTTGGGATGTGGGAGGAAACCGGAGTATTATTGTCACATGTATTAACATACAGTGCAGAGTATTATTTCTTACAGACAAAGCATACCGTTCATAGAGAAGGAAAGGAGAGGGTGTAGAATGTTAGTGTTACAGTCATCGCTAAGATGTAGAGAAAGATCAACTTAATGCGAGGTAGGTCCATTCAAAAGTCTGACAGCAGCAGGGAAGGAGCTGTTCTTGAGTTGGTCGGTACGTGACCTCAGACTTTTGTATCTTTTTCCCCGACGGAAGAGAGAATGTCCGGGGTGTGTGTGTGTGTGTGTGTGTGTGTGTGTGTGTGTGTGTGTGTGTGTGTGTGGTGGGGGGGGTTCCTTGATGACGCCGGCTGCTTTTCCCTGAGGCAGCGGGAAGTGTAGACAGAGTCAGTGGACGGGAGGCCGGTTTGTGTGATGGATTGGGGGCTACACTCACGGCCCTCTTTGTAGCCCCTTTGCGGCCTTGGGCAGAGCAGGAGCCCAGACCGAGCTGTGATACAACCCAGAGAGAACGTTTGCTGCGGGGCATCTGCAGAAGTTGGTGAGAGCCGTAGCTGGGCAACTAAATGCTGGGCAGAAAGCGACGCCCATTGACCACAAGAGAATGATTGGCGAAAGGATCAGGGCTCCCCCTGCCGTGACCGAGCGTCTCATTGTTTTCAGGTCCAGTGCAAAGCCGCGATGGTTTTCTTCCATTACTGTGTGCTGTCCAACTACTTCTGGCTGTTCATTGAAGGACTTTACCTCTTCACCCTACTTGTGGAGACCTTCTTCCCCGAACGCAGATACTTCTACTGGTACATCCTGATCGGTTGGGGTGAGTCTTTTCTTTTTGCTGCCGGTGTCCGGGGTCCCGCACTGACATTATCAGTGTGTTACCGGGCAGAATACAAGGGGGGGAAATGTCGTCAGCGCTCTTGCAGTCTCTGCCCGTTGAAGTGGTGGAGGCTGCCTCGCTAAATATTTTCAAGACGCGGGTTGATGGGTTTTTGATAAGAGAGGGGATTAAGGGTTATGGGGAGAGGGCGGGAAGGTGGAGCTGAGTCAAGACAGATCAACCATGATCTTATTGAATGGCGGGGCAGGCTCGAAGGGCTAGATGGTCTACTCCTGCTCCTATTTCTTATGTTCTTATGTTATGTATTTTGGCGCCGTCGTAGCGTTCAAGGTTGTGGGCCACGTGTTGGCGGATGGGTGGGTTTAAGGAAGGGGGCGGTGGGGTGGGTGGGGGGGGGGGGGGGAGTGTAGGTGTTTCTCGTGTGTTGGGGCCTGTCCTGCGCTCTCTGATTCTCTGACGTAAATAAATACCAGTCTTTCGACTCCTCTCGAAGTCCAAAGGCGCCTGGGCGCAGTGCAGTTGAGCAACAGCAGAAGGCAGCAGATAGCCAGCTCCTTCCCTGAGCCCCAGTCAGAGTCAATGGGGAATCAGCGCTGGTAAAATGCCCCAGTGTGAACATAAACTGGAGAGATGTGTTTGTGTTTCTATTGACAGGAACCCCCACTATCTGTGTGATTATCTGGACAGTGATGAGAATTCACTTTGATGACTCTGAGTAGGAGATTCACCTTCTATCTGTGTGTGTGTGTGTGAGGGGGTATGGGGGTATTGTGTGTGTGTGAGGGGGTATGGGGGTATTGTGTGTGTGTGAGGGGGTATGGGGGTATTGTGTGTGTGTGAGGGGATATGGGGGTATTGTGTGTGTGTGAGGGGATATGGGGGTATTGTGTGTGTGTGAGGGGGTATGGGGGTATTGTGTGTGTGTGAGGGGATATGGGGGTATTGTGTGTGTGTGAGGGGGTATGGGGGTATTGTGTGTGTGTGAGGGGATATGGGGATATTGTGTGTGTGTGAGGGGATATGGGGGTATTGTGTGTGTGTGAGGGGATATGGGGTATTGTGTGTGTGTGAGGGGATATGGGGGTATTGTGTGTGTGTGAGGGGGTATGGGGGTATTGTGTGTGTGTGAGGTGATGTGGGGGTATTGTGTGTGTATGAGGGGATATGGGGGTATTGTGTGTGTGTGAGGCGGTATGGGGTATTCTGTGTGTGAGGGGTATGTGGGTATTGTGTGTGTGTGAGGGGGTATGGGGGTATTGTGTGTGTGTGAGGCGGTATGGGGGTATTGTGTGTGTGTGAGGGGATATGGGGGTATTGTGTGTGTGTGAGGGGGTATGGGGGTATTGTGTGTGTGTGAGGGGGTATGGGGGTATTGTGTGTGTGTGAGGGGGTATGGGGGTATTGTGTGTGTGTGAGGGGGTATGGGGGTATTGTGTGTGTGTGAGGGGATATGGGGGTATTGTGTGTGTGTGAGGGGATATGGGGGTATTGTGTGTGTGTGAGGGGGTATGGGGGTATTGTGTGTGTGTGAGGGGGTATGGGGGTATTGTGTGTGTGTGAGGGGATATGGGGGTATTGTGTGTGTGTGAGGGGGTATGGGGGTATTGTGTGTGTGTGAGGGGGTATGGGGGTATTGTGTGTGTGTGAGGGGGTATGGGGGTATTGTGTGTGTGTGAGGGGGTATGGGGGTATTGTGTGTGTGTGAGGGGATATGGGGGTATTGTGTGTGTGTGAGGGGATATGGGGGTATTGTGTGTGTGTGAGGGGGTATGGGGGTATTGTGTGTGTGTGAGGGGATATGGGGATATTGTGTGTGTGTGAGGGGATATGGGGGTATTGTGTGTGTGTGAGGGGATATGGGGGTATTGTGTGTGTGTGAGGGGATATGGGGGTATTGTGTGTGTGTGAGGGGGTATGGGGGTATTGTGTGTGTGTGAGATTGTGTGTGTATGAGGGGATATGGGGGTATTGTGTGTGTGTGAGGCGGTATGGGGGTATTCTGTGTGTGAGGGGTATGTGGGTATTGTGTGTGTGTGAGGGGGTATGGGGGTATTGTGTGTGTGTGAGGCGGTATGGGGGTATTCTGTGTGTGTGAACGGATATGGGGGTATTGTGTGTGTGTGAGGGGGTATGGGGGTATTGTGTGAGTGTGAGGGGATATGGGGGTATTGTGTGTGTGAGGGGATATGGGTGTATTGTGTGTGTGTGAGGGGGTATGGGGGTATTGTGTGTGTGAGGGGATATGGGGGTATTGTGTGTGTGTGAGGGGGTATGGGGGTATTGTGTGTGTGTGAGGCGGTATGGGGGTATTCTGTGTGTGTGAACGGATATGGGGGTATTGTGTGTGTGTGAGGGGGTATGGGGGTATTGTGTGAGTGTGAGGGGGTATGGGGGTGTTGTGTATGTGTGAGGGGATATGGGGGTATTGTGTGTGTGTGAGGGGGTATGGGAGTATTGTGTGTGTGTGAGGGGATATGGGGGTATTGTGTGTGTGTGAGGGGGTATGGGGGTATTGTGTGTGTGTGACGGGGTATGGGGGTATTGTGTGTGTGTGAGGGGATATGGGGGTATTGTGTGTGTCTGAGGGGATATGGGGGTATTGTGTGTGTGTGAGGGGGTATGGGGGTATTGTGTGTGTGTGAGGGGGTATGGGGGTATTGTGTGTGGGTGAGGGGATATGGGGGTATTGTGTGTGTGTGAGGGGGTATGGGGGTATTGTGTGTGTGTGAGGTGATGTGGGGGTATTGTGTGTGTATGAGGGGATATGGGGTATTGTGTGTGTGTGAGGGGGTATGGGGGTATTGTGTGTGTGTGAGGTGATGTGGGGGTATTGTGTGTGTATGAGGGGATATGGGGGTATTGTGTGTGTGAGGGGGTATGGGGTATTGTGTGTGTATGAGGGGATATGGGGGTATTGTGTGTGTGTGAGGGGGTATGGGGGTATTCTGTGTGTGTGAACGGATATGGGGGTATTGTGTGTGTGTGAGGGGATATGGGGGTATTGTGTGTGTGTGAGGGGGTATGGGGGTATTGTGTGTGTGTGAGGGGGTATGGGGGTATTGTGTGAGTGTGAGGGGATATGGGGCTATTGTGTGTGTGTGAGGGGGTATGGGGGTATTGTGTGTGTGTGAGGGGATATGGGGGTGTTGTGTATGTGTGAGGGGATATGGGGGTATTGTGTGTGTGTGAGGGGGTATGGGGGTATTGTGTGTGTGTGAGGGGGTATGGGGGTATTGTGTGTGTGTGAGGGGGTATGGGAGTATTGTGTGTGTGTGAGGGGATATGGGGCTATTGTGTGTGTGTGAGGGGGTATGGGGGTATTGTGTGTGTGTGAGGGGATATGGGGGTATTGTGTGTGTGTGAGGGGGTATGGGGGTATTGTGTGTGTCTGAGGGGATATGGGGGTATTGTGTGTGTGTGAGGGATATGGGGGTATTGTGTGTGTGTGAGGGGGTATGGGGGTATTGTGTGTGTGTGAGGGGGTATGGGGGTATTGTGTGTGTGTGAGGGGGTATGGGGGTATTGTGTGTGTGTGAGGGGATATGGGGGTGTTGTGTGTGTGTGAGGGGATATGGGGGTATTGTGTGTGTGTGAGGGGATATGGGGGTGTTGTGTGTGTGTGAGGGGGTATGGGGGTATTGTGTGTGTGTGAGGGGATATGGGGGTATTGTGTGTGTGTGAGGGGATATGGGGCTATTGTGTGTGTGTGAGGGGGTATGGGGGTATTGTGTGTGTGTGAGGGGATATGGGGGTATTGTGTGTGTGTGAGGGGGTATGGGGGTATTGTGTGTGTGTGAGGGGGTATGGGGGTATTGTGTGAGTGTGAGGGGGTATGGGGGTGTTGTGTATGTGTGAGGGGATATGGGGGTATTGTGTGTGTGTGAGGGGGTATGGGGGTATTGTGTGTGTGTGAGGGGATATGGGGGTATTGTGTGTGTGTGAGGGGGTATGGGAGTATTGTGTGTGTGTGAGGGGATATGGGGCTATTGTGTGTGTGTGAGGGGGTATGGGGGTATTGTGTGTGTGTGAGGGGATATGGGGGTATTGTGTGTGTGTGAGGGGGTATGGGGGTATTGTGTGTGTGTGAGGGGGTATGGGGGTATTGTGTGTGTGTGAGGGGGTATGGGGGTATTGTGTGAGTGTGAGGGGGTATGGGGGTGTTGTGTATGTGTGAGGGGATATGGGGGTATTGTGTGTGTGTGAGGGGGTATGGGAGTATTGTGTGTGTGTGAGGGGATATGGGGCTATTGTGTGTGTGTGAGGGGGTATGGGGGTATTGTGTGTGTGTGAGGGGTTATGCGGGTATTCTGTGTGTGTGAGGGGATATGGGGGTATTGTGTGTGTGTGAGGGGATATGGGGGTGTTGTGTGTGTGTGAGGGGATATGGGGGTATTGTGTGTGTGTGAGGGTGTATGGGGGTATTGTGTGAGTGTGAGGGGGTATGGGGGTACTGTGTGTGTGTGAGGGGGTATGGGGGTATTGTGTGTGTGTGAGGGGTTATGCGGGTATTCTGTGTGTGTGAGGGGATATGGGGGTATTGTGTGTGTGTGAGGGGGTATGGGGGTATTCTGTGTGTGTGAGGGGAGATGGGAGTATTGTGTGTGTGTGAGGGGGTATGGGGGTATTGTGTGTGTGTGTGAGGGGGTATGGGGGTATTGTGTGTGTGTCAGGGGATATGGGGGTATTGTGTGTGTGTGTGTGAGGGCGTATGGGGGTATTGTGTGTGTGTGAGGGGGTATGGGGGTATTGTGTGTGTGTGAGGGGGTATGGGGGTATTGTGTGTGTGTGAGGGGGTATGGGGGTATTGTGTGTGTGTGAGGGGGTATGGGGGTATTGTGTGTATGTGAGGGGGTATGGGGGTATTGTGTGTGTGTGAGGGGATATGGGGGTATTGTGTGTGTGTGAGGGGATATGGGGGTATTGTGTGTGTGTGAGGGGATATGGGGGTATTGTGTGTGTGTGAGGGGGTATGGGGGTATTGTGTGTGTGTGTGAGGGGGTATGGGGGTATTGTGTGTGTGTGAGGGGGTATGGGGGTATTGTGTGAGTGTGAGGGGGTATGGGGGTATTGTGTGTGTGTGAGGGGGTATGGGGGTATTGTGTGTGTGTGAGGGGGTATGGGGGTATTGTGTGTGTGTGAGGGGATATGAGGGTATTGTGTGTGTGTGAGGGGGTATGGGGGTATTGTGTGTGTGGAGGGGGTATGGGGGTATTGTGTGTGTGTGAGGGGGTATGGGGGTATTGTGTGTATGTGAGGGGGTATGGGGGTATTGTGTGTGTGTGAGGGGATATGGGGGTATTGTGTGTGTGTGAGGGGATATGGGGGTATTGTGTGTGTGTGAGGGGGTATGGGGGTATTGTGTGTGTGTGAGGGGGTATGGGGGTATTGTGTGTGTGAGGGGATATGGGGGTATTGTGTGTGTGTGAGGGGATATGGAGGTATTGTGTGTGTGTGAGGGGGTATGGGGGTATTGTGTGTGTGTGAGGGGTATGGGGGTATTGTGTGTGTGAGGGGATATGGGGGTATTGTGTGTGTGTGAGGGGATATGGGGGTATTCTGTGTGTGTGAGGGGGTATGGGGGTATTGTGTGTGTGTGAGGGGGTATGGGGTACTGTGTGTGTGTGAGGGGGTATGGGGGTATTGTGTGTGTGTGAGGGGGAATGGGGGTATTGTGTGTGTGTGAACGGATATGGGGGTATTGTGTGTGTGAGGGGATATGGGGGTATTGTGTGTGCGTGAGGGGATATGGGGGTATTGTGTGTGTGTGAGGGGAGATGGGGGTATTGTGTGTGTGTGAGGGGATATGGGGGTATTGTGTGTGTGTGTGAGGGGGTATGGGGGTATTGTGTGTGTGTGAGGGGATATGGGGGTATTGTGTGTGTGTGAGGGGGTATGGGGGTATTGTGTGTGTGTGAACGGATATGGGGGTATTGTGTGTGTGAGGGGATATGGGGGTATTGTGTGTGTGTGAGGGGGTATGGGGGTATTATGTGTGTGAGGGGATATGGGGGTATTGTGTGTGTGTGAGGGGATATGGGGGTATTCTGTGTGTGTGAACGGAAATGGGGTATTGTGTGTGTGTGAGGGGATATGGGGGTATTGAGTGTGTGTGAGGGGGTATGGGGGTATTGTGTGTGTATGAGGGGATATGGGCGTATTGTGTGTGTGTGAGGGGATATGGGGGTATTGTGTGTGTGTGAGGGGATATGGGAGTATTGTGTGTGTGTGAGGGGGTATGGGGGTATTGTGTGTGTGTGTGAGGGGGTATGGGGGTATTGTGTGTGTGTGAGGGGATATGGGGGTATTGTGTGTGCGTGAGGGGGTATGGGGGTATTGTGTGTGTGTGAGGGGATATGGGGGTATTGTGTGTGCGTGAGGGGGTATGGGGGTATTGTGTGTGTGTGAGGGATATGGGGGTATTGTGTGTGTGTGAGGGGATATGGGGGTATTGTGTGTGTGTGAGGGGATATGGGGGGTATTGAGTGTGTGTGAGGGGATATGGGGGTATTGTGTGTGTGTGAGGGGGTATGGGGGTATTGTGTGTGTGTGAGGGGATATGGGGGTATTGTGTGTGTGTGAGGGGGTATGGGGGTATTGTGTGTGTGTGAGGGGATATGGGGGTATTGAGTGTGTGTGAGGGGATATGGGGGTATTGTGTGTGTGTGAGGGGATATGGGGGTATTGTGTGTGTGAGGGGGTATGGGGGTATTGTGTGTGTGTGAGGGGATATGGGGGTATTGTGTGTGTGTGAGGGGGTACGGGGGTATTGTGTGTGTGTGAGGGGATATGGGGGTATTGTGTGTGTGTGAGGGGATATGGGGGTATTGTGTGTGTGTGAGGGGATATGGGGGTATTCTGTGTGTGTGAACGGATATGGGGGTATTGTGTGTGTGTGAGGGGATATGGGGGTATTGTGTGTGTGTGAGGGGATATGGGGGTATTGTGTGTGTGTGAGGGGATATGGGGGTATTGTGTGTGTGTGAGGGGGTATGGGGGTATTGTGTGTGTGTGAGGGGATATGGGGGTATTGTGTGTGTGTGAGGGGATATGGGGGTATCGTGTGTGTGTCAGGGGATATGGGGGTATTGTGTGTGTGTGAGGGGGTATGGGGGTATTGTGTGTGTGTGAGGGGGTATGGGGGTATTGTGTGTGTGTGAGGGGATATGGGGGTATTGTGTGTGTGTGAGGGGGTATGGGGCTATTGTGTGTGTGTGAGGGGATATGGGGGTATTGTGTGTGTGTGAGGGGTATGGGGGTATTGTGTGTGTGTGAGGGGGTATGGGGGTATGTGTGTGTGTGTGAGGGGGTATGGGGGTATTGTGTGTGTGTGAGGGGGTATGGGGGTATTGTGTGTGTGTGAGGGGATATGGGGGTATTGTGTGTGTGTGAGGGGATATGGGGGTATTGTGTGTGTGTGAGGGCATATGGGGGTATTGTGTGTGTGTGAGGGGGTATGGGGGTATTGTGTGTGTGTGGGGGGTACGGGGGTATTGTGTGTGTGTGAGGGGGTATGGGGGTATTGTGTGTGTGTGAGGGGGTATGGGGGTTTTGTGTGTGTGTGAGGGGGTATGGGGGTATTGTGTGTATGTGAGGGGATATGGGGGTATTGTGTGTGTGTGAGGGGGTATGGGGGTATTGTGTGTGTGAGGGGATATGGGGGTATTGTGTGTGTGTGAGGGGGTATGGGGGTATTGTGTGTGTGTGAGGGGGTATGGGGTATTGTGTGTGTGTGAGGGGATATGGGGGTATTGTGTGTGTGTGAGGGGGTATGGGGGTATTGTGTGTGTGTGAGGGGATATGGGGGTATTGTGTGTGTGTGAGGGGTATGGGGGTATTGTGTGTGTGTGAGGGGATATGGGGGTATTGTGTGTGTGTGAGGGGGTATGGGGGTATTGTGTGTGTGTGAGGGGATATGGGGGTATTGTGTGTGTGTGAGGGGATATGGGGGTATTGTGTGTGTGTGAGGGGGTTTGGGGTATTGTGTGTGTGTGAGGGGTATGGGGGTATTGTGTGTGTGTGAGGGGGTATGGGGGTATTGTGTGTGTGTGAGGGGATATGGGGGTATTGTGTGTGTGTGAGGGGAATAGGGGGTATTGTGTGTGTGTGAGGGGGTATGGGGGTTTTGTGTGTGTGTGAGGGGTATGGGGGTATTGGGTGTGTGAGAGGGGATATGGGGGTATTGTGTGTGTGTGAGGGGATATGGGGGTATTATGTGCGTGTGAGTGGATTTGGGGGTATTGTGTGTGTGTGAGGGGATATGGGGGTATTGTGTGTGTGTGAGGGGATATGGGGGTATTGTGTGTGTGTGAGGGGGTATGGGGGTATTGTGTGTGTGTGAGGGGATTTGGGGGTATTGTGTGTGTGTGAGGGGGTATGGGGGTATTGTGTGTGTGAGGGGTATGGGAGTATTGTGTGTGTGTGAGGGGGTATGGGGGTATTGTGTGTGTGTGGTGGGTTTGGGGGTATTGTGTGTGTGTGAGGGGTATGGGGGTATTGTGTGTGTGTGAGGGGATATGGGGGTATTGTGTGTGTGTGTGGGGGGTATTGTGTGTTGTGAGGGGGTATGGGGGTTTGTGTGTGTGTGGAGATTTGGGAGTATTGTGTGTGTGTGAGGGATATGGGGGTATGTGTGTGTGTGAGGAATGGGTGATTGTGTGTGTGTGAGGGGGTATGGGGGTATTGTGTGTGTGTGAGGGGGTATGGGGGTATTGTGTGTGTGTGAGGGGTATGGGGGTATTGTGTGTGTGTGAGGGGATATGGGGGTATTGTGTGTGTCTGAGGGGTTATGGGGGTATTGTGTGTGTGTGAGGGGGTATGGGGGTATTGTGTGTGTGTGAGGGGGTATGGGGGTATTGTGTGGGGTGGGGGTATGGGGGTATTGTGTGTGTGTGAGGGGGTATGGGGGTATTGTGTGTGTGTGAGGTGATGTGGGGGTATTGTGTGTGTATGAGGGGATATGGGGGTATTGTGTGTGTGTGAGGGGGTATGGGGGTATTGTGTGTGTGTGAGGTGATGTGGGGGTATTGTGTGTGTATGAGGGGATATGGGGGTAGTGTGTGTGTGAGGGGGTTTGGGGGTATTGTGTGTGTATGAGGGGATATGGGGGTATTGTGTGTGTGTGAGGGGGTATGGGGGTATTCTGTGTGTGTGACGGGGTATGGGGGTATTGTGTGTGTGTGAGGGGATATGGGGGTATTGTGTGTGTCTGAGGGGATATGGGGGTATTGTGTGTGTGTGAGGGGGTATGGGGGTATTGTGTGTGTGTGAGGGGGTATGGGGGTATTGTGTGTGGGTGAGGGGATATGGGGGTATTGTGTGTGTGTGAGGGGGTATGGGGGTATTGTGTGTGTGTGAGGTGATGTGGGGGTATTGTGTGTGTATGAGGGGATATGGGGGTATTGTGTGTGTGTGAGGGGGTATGGGGGTATTGTGTGTGTGTGAGGTGATGTGGGGGTATTGTGTGTGTATGAGGGGATATGGGGGTATTGTGTGTGTGAGGGGGTATGGGGGTATTGTGTGTGTATGAGGGGATATGGGGGTATTGTGTGTGTGTGAGGGGGTATGGGGGTATTCTGTGTGTGTGAACGGATATGGGGGTATTGTGTGTGTGTGAGGGGATATGGGGGTATTGTGTGTGTGTGAGGGGGTATGGGGGTATTGTGTGTGTGTGAGGGGGTATGGGGGTATTGTGTGAGTGTGAGGGGATATGGGGCTATTGTGTGTGTGTGAGGGGGTATGGGGGTATTGTGTGTGTGTGAGGGGATATGGGGGTGTTGTGTATGTGTGAGGGGATATGGGGGTATTGTGTGTGTGTGAGGGGGTATGGGGGTATTGTGTGTGTGTGAGGGGGTATGGGGGTATTGTGTGTGTGTGAGGGGGTATGGGAGTATTGTGTGTGTGTGAGGGGATATGGGGCTATTGTGTGTGTGTGAGGGGGTATGGGGGTATTGTGTGTGTGTGAGGGGATATGGGGGTATTGTGTGTGTGTGAGGGGGTATGGGGGTATTGTGTGTGTCTGAGGGGATATGGGGGTATTGTGTGTGTGTGAGGGGATATGGGGGTATTGTGTGTGTGTGAGGGGGTATGGGGGTATTGTGTGTGTGTGAGGGGGTATGGGGGTATTGTGTGTGTGTGAGGGGGTATGGGGGTATTGTGTGTGTGTGAGGGGATATGGGGGTGTTGTGTGTGTGTGAGGGGATATGGGGGTATTGTGTGTGTGTGAGGGGATATGGGGGTGTTGTGTGTGTGTGAGGGGGTATGGGGGTATTGTGTGTGTGTGAGGGGATATGGGGGTATTGTGTGTGTGTGAGGGGTATGGGGCTATTGTGTGTGTGTGAGGGGGTATGGGGGTATTGTGTGTGTGTGAGGGGATATGGGGGTATTGTGTGTGTGTGAGGGGGTATGGGGGTATTGTGTGTGTGTGAGGGGGTATGGGGGTATTGTGTGAGTGTGAGGGGGTATGGGGGTGTTGTGTATGTGTGAGGGGATATGGGGGTATTGTGTGTGTGTGAGGGGGTATGGGGGTATTGTGTGTGTGTGAGGGGATATGGGGGTATTGTGTGTGTGTGAGGGGGTATGGGAGTATTGTGTGTGTGTGAGGGGATATGGGGCTATTGTGTGTGTGTGAGGGGTATGGGGTATTGTGTGTGTGTGAGGGGATATGGGGGTATTGTGTGTGTGTGAGGGGGTATGGGGGTATTGTGTGTGTGTGAGGGGGTATGGGGGTATTGTGTGTGTGTGAGGGGGTATGGGGGTATTGTGTGAGTGTGAGGGGGTATGGGGGTGTTGTGTATGTGTGAGGGGATATGGGGGTATTGTGTGTGTGTGAGGGGGTATGGGAGTATTGTGTGTGTGTGAGGGGATATGGGGCTATTGTGTGTGTGTGAGGGGGTATGGGGGTATTGTGTGTGTGTGTGAGGGGTATGCGGGTATTCTGTGTGTGTGAGGGGATATGGGGGTATTGTGTGTGTGTGAGGGGATATGGGGGTGTTGTGTGTGTGTGAGGGGATATGGGGGTATTGTGTGTGTGTGAGGGTGTATGGGGGTATTGTGTGAGTGTGAGGGGGTATGGGGGTACTGTGTGTGTGTGAGGGGGTATGGGGGTATTGTGTGTGTGTGAGGGGTTATGCGGGTATTCTGTGTGTGTGAGGGGATATGGGGGTATTGTGTGTGTGTGAGGGGGTATGGGGGTATTCTGTGTGTGTGAGGGGAGATGGGAGTATTGTGTGTGTGTGAGGGGGTATGGGGGTATTGTGTGTGTGTGTGAGGGGGTATGGGGGTATTGTGTGTGTGTCAGGGGATATGGGGGTATTGTGTGTGTGTGTGTGAGGGCGTATGGGGGTATTGTGTGTGTGTGAGGGGGTATGGGGGTATTGTGTGTGTGTGAGGGGGTATGGGGGTATTGTGTGTGTGTGAGGGGGTATGGGGGTATTGTGTGTGTGTGAGGGGGTATGGGGGTATTGTGTGTATGTGAGGGGGTATGGGGGTATTGTGTGTGTGTGAGGGGATATGGGGGTATTGTGTGTGTGTGAGGGGATATGGGGGTATTGTGTGTGTGTGAGGGGATATGGGGTATTGTGTGTGTGTGAGGGGGTATGGGGGTATTGTGTGTGTGTGTGAGGGGGTATGGGGGTATTGTGTGTGTGTGAGGGGGTATGGGGGTATTGTGTGAGTGTGAGGGGGTATGGGGGTATTGTGTGTGTGTGAGGGGTATGGGGGTATTGTGTGTGTGTGAGGGGGTATGGGGGTATTGTGTGTGTGTGAGGGGATATGAGGGTATTGTGTGTGTGTGAGGGGGTATGGGGGTATTGTGTGTGTGTGAGGGGGTATGGGGGTATTGTGTGTGTGTGAGGGGGTATGGGGGTATTGTGTGTATGTGAGGGGGTATGGGGGTATTGTGTGTGTGTGAGGGATATGGGGGTATTGTGTGTGTGTGAGGGGATATGGGGGTATTGTGTGTGTGTGAGGGGTATGGGGGTATTGTGTGTGTGTGAGGGGGTATGGGGGTATTGTGTGTGTGAGGGGATATGGGGGTATTGTGTGTGTGTGAGGGGATATGGAGGTATTGTGTGTGTGTGAGGGGGTATGGGGGTATTGTGTGTGTGTGAGGGGGTATGGGGGTATTGTGTGTGTGAGGGGATATGGGGGTATTGTGTGTGTGTGAGGGGATATGGGGGTATTCTGTGTGTGTGAGGGGGTATGGGGGTATTGTGTGTGTGTGAGGGGGTATGGGGGTACTGTGTGTGTGTGAGGGGGTATGGGGGTATTGTGTGTGTGTGAGGGGGAATGGGGGTATTGTGTGTGTGTGAACGGATATGGGGGTATTGTGTGTGTGAGGGGATATGGGGGTATTGTGTGTGCGTGAGGGGATATGGGGGTATTGTGTGTGTGTGAGGGGAGATGGGGGTATTGTGTGTGTGTGAGGGGATATGGGGGTATTGTGTGTGTGTGTGAGGGGGTATGGGGGTATTGTGTGTGTGTGAGGGGATATGGGGGTATTGTGTGTGTGTGAGGGGGTATGGGGGTATTGTGTGTGTGTGAACGGATATGGGGGTATTGTGTGTGTGAGGGGATATGGGGGTATTGTGTGTGTGTGAGGGGGTATGGGGGTATTATGTGTGTGAGGGGATATGGGGGTATTGTGTGTGTGTGAGGGGATATGGGGGTATTCTGTGTGTGTGAACGGAAATGGGGGTATTGTGTGTGTGTGAGGGGATATGGGGGTATTGAGTGTGTGTGAGGGGGTATGGGGGTATTGTGTGTGTATGAGGGGATATGGGCGTATTGTGTGTGTGTGAGGGGATATGGGGGTATTGTGTGTGTGTGAGGGGATATGGGAGTATTGTGTGTGTGTGAGGGGGTATGGGGGTATTGTGTGTGTGTGTGAGGGGGTATGGGGTATTGTGTGTGTGTGAGGGGATATGGGGGTATTGTGTGTGCGTGAGGGGGTATGGGGGTATTGTGTGTGTGTGAGGGGATATGGGGGTATTGTGTGTGCGTGAGGGGGTATGGGGGTATTGTGTGTGTGTGAGGGGATATGGGGGTATTGTGTGTGTGTGAGGGGATATGGGGGTATTGTGTGTGTGTGAGGGGGTATGGGGGTATTGTGTGTGTGTGAGGGGAGATGGGAGTATTGTGTGTGTGAGGGGATATGGGGGTATTGTGTGTGTGTGAGGGGATATGGGGGTATTGTGTGAGTGTGAGGGGGTATGGGGGTGTTGTGTATGTGTGAGGGGATATGGGGGTATTGTGTGTGTGTGAGGGGGTATGGGAGTATTGTGTGTGTGTGAGGGGATATGGGGCTATTGTGTGTGTGTGAGGGGGTATGGGGGTATTGTGTGTGTGTGAGGGGTTATGCGGGTATTCTGTGTGTGTGAGGGGATATGGGGGTATTGTGTGTGTGTGAGGGGATATGGGGGTGTTGTGTGTGTGTGAGGGGATATGGGGGTATTGTGTGTGTGTGAGGGTGTATGGGGTATTGTGTGAGTGTGAGGGGGTATGGGGGTACTGTGTGTGTGTGAGGGGGTATGGGGGTATTGTGTGTGTGTGAGGGGTTATGCGGGTATTCTGTGTGTGTGAGGGGATATGGGGGTATTGTGTGTGTGTGAGGGGGTATGGGGGTATTCTGTGTGTGTGAGGGGAGATGGGAGTATTGTGTGTGTGTGAGGGGGTATGGGGGTATTGTGTGTGTGTGTGAGGGGGTATGGGGGTATTGTGTGTGTGTCAGGGGATATGGGGGTATTGTGTGTGTGTGTGTGAGGGCGTATGGGGGTATTGTGTGTGTGTGAGGGGGTATGGGGGTATTGTGTGTGTGTGAGGGGGTATGGGGGTATTGTGTGTGTGTGAGGGGGTATGGGGGTATTGTGTGTGTGTGAGGGGGTATGGGGGTATTGTGTGTATGTGAGGGGGTATGGGGGTATTGTGTGTGTGTGAGGGGATATGGGGGTATTGTGTGTGTGTGAGGGGATATGGGGGTATTGTGTGTGTGTGAGGGGATATGGGGGTATTGTGTGTGTGTGAGGGGGTATGGGGGTATTGTGTGTGTGTGTGAGGGGGTATGGGGGTATTGTGTGTGTGTGAGGGGGTATGGGGGTATTGTGTGAGTGTGAGGGGGTATGGGGGTATTGTGTGTGTGTGAGGGGGTATGGGGGTATTGTGTGTGTGTGAGGGGGTATGGGGGTATTGTGTGTGTGTGAGGGGATATGAGGGTATTGTGTGTGTGTGAGGGGGTATGGGGGTATTGTGTGTGTGTGAGGGGGTATGGGGGTATTGTGTGTGTGTGAGGGGGTATGGGGGTATTGTGTGTATGTGAGGGGGTATGGGGGTATTGTGTGTGTGTGAGGGGATATGGGGGTATTGTGTGTGTGTGAGGGGATATGGGGGTATTGTGTGTGTGTGAGGGGGTATGGGGGTATTGTGTGTGTGTGAGGGGGTATGGGGGTATTGTGTGTGTGAGGGGATATGGGGGTATTGTGTGTGTGTGAGGGGATATGGAGGTATTGTGTGTGTGTGAGGGGGTATGGGGGTATTGTGTGTGTGTGAGGGGGTATGGGGGTATTGTGTGTGTGAGGGGATATGGGGGTATTGTGTGTGTGTGAGGGGATATGGGGGTATTCTGTGTGTGTGAGGGGGTATGGGGGTATTGTGTGTGTGTGAGGGGGTATGGGGGTACTGTGTGTGTGTGAGGGGGTATGGGGGTATTGTGTGTGTGTGAGGGGGAATGGGGGTATTGTGTGTGTGTGAACGGATATGGGGGTATTGTGTGTGTGAGGGGATATGGGGGTATTGTGTGTGCGTGAGGGGATATGGGGGTATTGTGTGTGTGTGAGGGGAGATGGGGGTATTGTGTGTGTGTGAGGGGGATATGGGGGTATTGTGTGTGTGTGTGAGGGGGTATGGGGGTATTGTGTGTGTGTGAGGGGATATGGGGGTATTGTGTGTGTGTGAGGGGGTATGGGGGTATTGTGTGTGTGTGAACGGATATGGGGGTATTGTGTGTGTGAGGGGATATGGGGGTATTGTGTGTGTGTGAGGGGGTATGGGGGTATTATGTGTGTGAGGGGATATGGGGGTATTGTGTGTGTGTGAGGGGATATGGGGGTATTCTGTGTGTGTGAACGGAAATGGGGGTATTGTGTGTGTGTGAGGGGATATGGGGGTATTGAGTGTGTGTGAGGGGGTATGGGGGTATTGTGTGTGTATGAGGGGATATGGGCGTATTGTGTGTGTGTGAGGGGATATGGGGGTATTGTGTGTGTGTGAGGGGATATGGGAGTATTGTGTGTGTGTGAGGGGGTATGGGGGTATTGTGTGTGTGTGTGAGGGGGTATGGGGGTATTGTGTGTGTGTGAGGGGATATGGGGGTATTGTGTGTGCGTGAGGGGGTATGGGGGTATTGTGTGTGTGTGAGGGGATATGGGGGTATTGTGTGTGCGTGAGGGGGTATGGGGGTATTGTGTGTGTGTGAGGGGATATGGGGGTATTGTGTGTGTGTGAGGGGATATGGGGGTATTGTGTGTGTGTGAGGGGATATGGGGGTATTGAGTGTGTGTGAGGGGATATGGGGGTATTGTGTGTGTGTGAGGGGGTATGGGGGTATTGTGTGTGTGTGAGGGGATATGGGGGTATTGTGTGTGTGTGAGGGGGTATGGGGGTATTGTGTGTGTGTGAGGGGATATGGGGGTATTGAGTGTGTGTGAGGGGATATGGGGGTATTGTGTGTGTGTGAGGGGATATGGGGGTATTGTGTGTGTGAGGGGGTATGGGGGTATTGTGTGTGTGTGAGGGGATATGGGGGTATTGTGTGTGTGTGAGGGGGTACGGGGGTATTGTGTGTGTGTGAGGGGATATGGGGGTATTGTGTGTGTGTGAGGGGATATGGGGGTATTGTGTGTGTGTGAGGGGATATGGGGGTATTCTGTGTGTGTGAACGGATATGGGGGTATTGTGTGTGTGTGAGGGGATATGGGGGTATTGTGTGTGTGTGAGGGGATATGGGGGTATTGTGTGTGTGTGAGGGGATATGGGGGTATTGTGTGTGTGTGAGGGGGTATGGGGGTATTGTGTGTGTGTGAGGGGATATGGGGGTATTGTGTGTGTGTGAGGGGATATGGGGGTATCGTGTGTGTGTCAGGGGATATGGGGGTATTGTGTGTGTGTGAGGGGGTATGGGGGTATTGTGTGTGTGTGAGGGGGTATGGGGGTATTGTGTGTGTGTGAGGGGATATGGGGGTATTGTGTGTGTGTGAGGGGGTATGGGGCTATTGTGTGTGTGTGAGGGGATATGGGGGTATTGTGTGTGTGTGAGGGGGTATGGGGGTATTGTGTGTGTGTGAGGGGGTATGGGGGTATTGTGTGTGTGTGAGGGGGTATGGGGGTATTGTGTGTGTGTGAGGGGGTATGGGGGTATTGTGTGTGTGTGAGGGGATATGGGGGTATTGTGTGTGTGTGAGGGGATATGGGGGTATTGTGTGTGTGTGAGGGCATATGGGGGTATTGTGTGTGTGTGAGGGGGTATGGGGGTATTGTGTGTGTGTGGGGGGTACGGGGGTATTGTGTGTGTGTGAGGGGGTATGGGGGTATTGTGTGTGTGTGAGGGGGTATGGGGGTTTTGTGTGTGTGTGAGGGGGTATGGGGGTATTGTGTGTATGTGAGGGGATATGGGGGTATTGTGTGTGTGTGAGGGGGTATGGGGGTATTGTGTGTGTGAGGGGATATGGGGGTATTGTGTGTGTGTGAGGGGGGTATGGGGGTATTGTGTGTGTGTGAGGGGGTATGGGGGTATTGTGTGTGTGTGAGGGGATATGGGGGTATTGTGTGTGTGTGAGGGGGTATGGGGGTATTGTGTGTGTGTGAGGGGATATGGGGGTATTGTGTGTGTGTGAGGGGGTATGGGGGTATTGTGTGTGTGTGAGGGGATATGGGGGTATTGTGTGTGTGTGAGGGGGTATGGGGGTATTGTGTGTGTGTGAGGGGATATGGGGGTATTGTGTGTGTGTGAGGGGATATGGGGTATTGTGTGTGTGTGAGGGGGTATGGGGGTATTGTGTGTGTGTGAGGGGATATGGGGGTATTGTGTGTGTGTGAGGGGGTATGGGGGTATTGTGTGTGTGTGAGGGGATATGGGGGTATTGTGTGTGTGTGAGGGGATATAGGGGGTATTGTGTGTGTGTGAGGGGGTATGGGGGGTTTTGTGTGTGTGTGAGGGGATATGGGGGTATTGTGTGTGTGAGAGGGGTATGGGGGTATTGTGTGTGTGTGAGGGGATATGGGGGTATTATGTGCGTGTGAGTGGATTTGGGGGTATTGTGTGTGTGTGAGGGGATATGGGGGTATTGTGTGTGTGTGAGGGGATATGGGGGTATTGTGTGTGTGTGAGGGGGTATGGGGGTATTGTGTGTGTGTGAGGGGATTTGGGGGTATTGTGTGTGTGTGAGGGGGTATGGGGGTATTGTGTGTGTGAGGGGTATGGGAGTATTGTGTGTGTGTGAGGGGGTATGGGGGTATTGTGTGTGTGTGAGTGGGTATGGGGGTATTGTGTGTGTGTGAGAGGGTATGGGGGTATTGTGTGTGTGTGAGGGGGATATGGGGGTATTGTGTGTGTGTGAGGGGGTATTGTGTGTATGTGAGGGGGTATGGGGGTATTGTGTGTGTGTGAGGAGATATGGGAGTATTGTGTGTGTGTGAGGGGATATGGGGGTATTGTGTGTGTGTGAGGAGATATGGGAGTATTGTGTGTGTGTGAGGGGGTATGGGGGTATTGTGTGTGTGTGAGGGGGTATGGGGGTATTGTGTGTGTGTGACGGGGTATGGGGGTATTGTGTGTGTGTGAGGGGATATGGGGGTATTGTGTGTGTCTGAGGGGATATGGGGGTATTGTGTGTGTGTGAGGGGGTATGGGGGTATTGTGTGTGTGTGAGGGGGTATGGGGGTATTGTGTGTGGGTGAGGGGATATGGGGGTATTGTGTGTGTGTGAGGGGGTATGGGGGTATTGTGTGTGTGTGAGGTGATGTGGGGGTATTGTGTGTGTATGAGGGGATATGGGGGTATTGTGTGTGTGTGAGGGGGTATGGGGGTATTGTGTGTGTGTGAGGTGATGTGGGGGTATTGTGTGTGTATGAAGGGGATATGGGGGTATTGTGTGTGTGAGGGGGTATGGGGGTATTGTGTGTGTATGAGGGGATATGGGGGTATTGTGTGTGTGTGAGGGGGTATGGGGGTATTCTGTGTGTGTGACGGGGTATGGGGGTATTGTGTGTGTGTGAGGGGATATGGGGGTATTGTGTGTGTCTGAGGGGATATGGGGGTATTGTGTGTGTGTGAGGGGGTATGGGGGTATTGTGTGTGTGTGAGGGGGTATGGGGGTATTGTGTGTGGGTGAGGGGATATGGGGGTATTGTGTGTGTGTGAGGGGGTATGGGGGTATTGTGTGTGTGTGAGGTGATGTGGGGGTATTGTGTGTGTATGAGGGGATATGGGGGTATTGTGTGTGTGTGAGGGGGTATGGGGTATTGTGTGTGTGTGAGGTGATGTGGGGGTATTGTGTGTGTATGAGGGGATATGGGGGTATTGTGTGTGTGAGGGGGTATGGGGGTATTGTGTGTGTATGAGGGGATATGGGGGTATTGTGTGTGTGTGAGGGGGTATGGGGGTATTCTGTGTGTGTGAACGGATATGGGGGTATTGTGTGTGTGTGAGGGGATATGGGGGTATTGTGTGTGTGTGAGGGGGTATGGGGGTATTGTGTGTGTGTGAGGGGGTATGGGGGTATTGTGTGAGTGTGAGGGGATATGGGGCTATTGTGTGTGTGTGAGGGGGTATGGGGGTATTGTGTGTGTGTGAGGGGATATGGGGGTGTTGTGTATGTGTGAGGGGATATGGGGGTATTGTGTGTGTGTGAGGGGGTATGGGGGTATTGTGTGTGTGTGAGGGGGTATGGGGGTATTGTGTGTGTGTGAGGGGGTATGGGAGTATTGTGTGTGTGTACACAGTGAGCACGTGA
>CM075722.1:13328498-13595217 GCA_037974335.1 Prionace glauca
TCACGTGCTCACTGTGTGTAACCTTTGATCCCGTTCACCTCAAGTGCTATATCCAGCACTCCCGTCGGTGTTCCAACAGGAGAGGATTAGGAAGGATCCAAGGTTTTCTCTACCCGGAGAGTAGTTTGAACGTGGAACTCACCACTGTCTGGAGTGGTTGAGACCTATCACAGACATGGAGTTCAGATTTGCTCAGATGTTATGGAGGCGGAGGACAGATTACTTCCCCCACCTCTCCATCCTCGAGTTAAAAGTCATCCGACACTTTGTCACTGTGAAACCTTATCGTAGAATAGAATTATAGAAACCCTACGGTGCAGGAAGAGGCCATTCGGCCCATCGAGCCTGCACCGACCACAACCCCATCCAGGCCCCATTCCCATAACCCCACATATTTACCCTGCCAAACCCCCTGACACTTGGGTCAATTTAGCACGGCCAATCCACCTAACCCGCACATCTTTGGACTGTGGGAGGAAACCGGAGCATCCGGAGGAAACCCACGCAGACACGGGGAGAACGTGCAGACTCCACACCGACAGTGACCCAAGCCAGGAATCGAACACGGGTCCCTGGCACTGCGAAGCAGCAGTGCTAACCCACTGTGCCACCGTGCCGTCAGAGAACAGACTGGATGCAGTTCATCTAAAGGGTGGAACCTCACTAGGTCCAACTCTCAGTATTGCAATGGAATCTGCTAATTTGATTTTACTGCATTCACTTAATCAAAATGTGATGGGTGGCACAGGGTGGCACAATGGTTAGCATTGCTGCTTCAGCTCCAGAAGACCTGGATTCAATTCCTGACTTGAGTCTGCACTTTCTCCCCGTTCTACCCACAGTGCCACCGTGCCACGTTGACCGATATAAGTGGCAGGTCATGCGCTGAAGGATAGAGGATGGGGACAGTACCTGAAAGGATCCTATCCCAAGCTCGATGTGGAGTCTCAAATCCTCCGCGACGTGATCGGGTAAAAGACGCCAACAATATAGTGGATGCCAAAGAGAGGGATGAGGAGCAGGGTGGACTTTGCCAGTCTCCTGTAAAAAAAGATTCAGCGTTTTGGTTTGTCAAAAACCTTCCCACGCGTCTCAAGAGTCCCAAACTACAGTTCCTGCCTCTCTCTCTTTAGGAAAGTCAAAGCACTGGAAAAGTGAACACCGGGGCCAGGAACGCAGGGTCACCGGAATGCCTTTGTGAGATACGCTCAGTTCGATATCTCCCTTTGGATATAAGAACATAAGAACATAAGAAATAGGAGCAGGAGTAGGCCATCTGGCCCTTCGAGCCTGCCCCGCCATTCAATAAGATCATGGCTGATCTGTCGTGGCTCAGTTCCACCTTCCCGCCCTCTCCCCATAACCCTTAATCCCCTCTTATCAAAAACCCATCAACCCGTTTCTTAAAAATATTTAGTGAGGCAGCCTCCACCACTTCAACGGGCAGAGAATTCCAGAGATTCACCACCCTTTGAGTGAAGAAGTTCCTCCTCAACTCTGTTCTAAACCGCCTCCCCTTTATCTTGAGGCTGTGCCCCCTCGTCCTACTGTCTTTTTTGAGCGGGAAGAGTCTCTCCACCTCTATCCTATCCATCCCATTCATCATCTTATATGTCTCAATGAGATCTCCCCTCATTCTTCTAAACTCTAACGAGTACAAGCCCAGTTTATTCAGCCTCTCCTCATAGCTCAACCCCCTCAACTCCGGTATCCTTTTATTCCTCTAGGATCCTTCATAAGATACAGGGATTTTTGGATGTCAAAGATAGCACAGTGATTGAGAATTCTTTCAAGGGATGTGGACATCCCTGGCCAGGCCATTACCCATCTCTAATCACCCTCGAGAAGGTAGTGATCGGCCTGTGTTTTGAACTACTGCAGTCCATGTGGCGTAGGTACCCCCACAGTGCTGTTAAAGAGGAAATTCCAGGATGACCCAGCGAGTGTGAAGGAACGGCCGATATATTTCCAAGTCAGGATGGGTGAGTGGCTGGGAGGGGGAACTTGCAGGTGGGGGTGTTCCCATGTATCTGCTGCCCTTATTCTTCTAGATGGCAGAGGTCATGGGTTTGGAAGGTGCTGTCTAAGGATCTTTGGTGAGTTGCTGCAGTGCATCTTGTAGACAGTACACACTGCTGTTACTGAGCGTCAGCGGTGGAGGGATTGAATGTTTGTAGATGTGGTGCCAATCAAACGGGGCTGCTTTATCCTGGATGGCATTGAGCTTTTTGAGTGTTGTTGGAGCCGCTCCCATCCAGGCAAGTGGGGAGTATTCCATCACACTCCTGACTTGTACCTTGTAGAAGGTGGACAGGCTTTGGAGAGTCAGGAGGTGAGTTACTCGCTGCAGTGTTCCTAGTCTCTGACCTGCTCTTGTGGCCATTGTGTTTATATTTTGGCCCTGGAGGGAGTGCAGAGGAGGCTGATACCGGAGTTGAGGGGATTGAGCTATGAGGAGAGGCTGAATAAACTAGGCTTGTACTCGTTAGAGTTTAGAAGAATGAGGGGAGATCTCATTGAGACGTATAAGATGATGAATGGGATGGACAGGATAGAGGTGGAGAGACTCTTCCCGCTCAAAAAAGTCAGTAGGACTAGGGGGCACAGCCTTAAGATAAAAGGGGGACGGTTTAGAACGGAGTTGAGGAGGAACTTCTTCACCCAAAGGGTGGTGAATCTCTGGAATTCTCTGCCCGTTGAAGTGGTGGAGGCTGCCTCGCTAAATATTTTTAAGAAGCAGGTTGATGGATTTTTGATAAGCGAGGGGATTAAGGGTTATGGGGAGAGGGCGGGAAAGTGGAACTAAGCCATAACAGATCAGCCATGATCTTATTGAATGGCGGGGCAGGCTCGAAGGGCTAGATGGCCTACTCCTGCTCCTATTTCTTATGTTCTTATGTTCTTATATCGCAAGTGTAGTTCAGCTTGTGATCAATGATAACTCCCAGGGTTTTTATAGTGAGGGATTCAGCAATGGTAAAACCTTTGCCAATGAGGAGATATTCCCCCCTTGGCAACCCCACCCCCGCCAACCCCTGCTAACCCCATACCCCACTCACCCCCCACATCCACACTCCCCATATCCCCATCCCACATCCCCCCCACATCCCTGCCCACCCACCATTGTTAGGTCCCTAATTGGTCACATTTCTGTTCTTATACCCTTTTACAGCACAGTGGCACAGTGGTTGGTACTGCTGCCTCACAGCACCAGGGACCCGGGTTCAATTCCCAGCTTGGGGTCACTGCGTGAAGTTTGCACGTTCTCCCTGTGTCTGCGTGGGTTTCCTCCAGGTGCACTGGTTTCTTCTCACAGTCTGAAAGACGTGCTGGTTAGGGTGCATTGGCCGTACTAAATTCTCCCTCAGTGTACCCGAACAGGCGCTGCAGTGTGGCAGCTAGGGGATTTTCACAGTAACTTCATTGCAGTATTAATGTAAGCCTTACTTGTGACACTAATAAATCAACTTAAATTTACTGTTTATATGGCTGTAGTAAGAAGTCTCACAACACCAGATTAGAGTCCAACAGGTTTATTTGGAAACATGAGCTTTCAGAGCACTGTATGAGTTATCTGATCAAGGGGCAGCGCTCCAAAAGCTCGTGATTCCAAATAAACCTGTTGGACTTTAACCTGATGTAGTGAGACTTCTTACTGTGCCCACCCCAGTCCAACGCCAGTATCTCCACATCATATCTGGCTGTAGAAGATTTTTGGATTCCCATATATGTTAACTGCCAGTCTCTTCTCGCACTCTCCCTTTCCTTACTTTTTTTTACTTCTCCCTGAACCTTCTAACTTTAGCTTAGTCCTCAATTGTACTATCTACCTGCTATCACTTAAATCTACTCTTTATCTGCCAAGTGGTGGTCATATGGCCTAAGTGTGGTGATTGTGTGGCCTAATGGATAACATGACTGATTCCCATGTGAATTCTGATGTTATCAGAAGATTACAGGTTCAACTCTGGGGTGAGGGGATGGGTGTGTGGGGTAATCTTAGAACATAGAAAAACTACAGCACAAACAGGCTCTTTGGCCTATAAGTTGCGCCGATCATATCCCTACCTAGTAGGCTTACCTATAACCCTCAATCCTATCAAATCCCATGTACTCATCCAGAAGTCTCTTAAAAGACCCCAGCGAGTTTGCCTCCACCACCACCGACGGCAGCCGATTCCACTCACTCACCACCCTCTGAGTGAAAAACTTACCCCCTGACATCTCCTCTGTACCTGCTCCCCAGCACCTTAAACCTGTGTCCTCTCGTAGCGACCATTTCAGCCCTGGGAAATAGCCTCCGAGAATTATACCTTTCAACATCTTGTAAACCTCTATCAGGTCACCTCTCAACCTTCGTCTCTCCAGGGAGAAGACTCCTAGCTCCCTCAACCTATCTTCATAAGGCATGCCTCCCAATCCAGGCAACATCCTTGTAAATCTCCTCTGCACCCTCTCAATAGCTTCCACATCCTTCCTAAAGAACAAAGAACAAAGAACAACACAGCACGGGAAACAGGCCCTTCGGCCCAACGAGCCCGCGCCGCCGTCCCATGGTCAGTGACCTATTCATGATTTTAGTCTGTGCCTAATGTGTGAGGATCAGGGAGGTCCAATATAGGGACAATTTGTTACCCAATCAATCAGCCTAAAATCACATTTTTGGGATGTGGGAGGAAACCGGAGTACCCGGAGGAAACCCACGCAACCACGGGGAGAATGCGCAAACTCCCACGGACACAGGCCCAAATCCATGTGTCCGCATAGCAACAGAGATAGTCTCTGAGCTGTCATGTTGCCCTCGAGATGGTCCAGTTTATGCACACCAACGACATGAAGCAGTAGGCAACTCCCGAAGCAACATCCAAGAGCAGCCCACCACAACCTGCCGCACGCATGCCCCTTGCTGGACTTAAATGCCTGTGGACAAAAAATTCATTATTAAAAAGACTCTGTATCCCTGAGGCTAAAACTGAATCCCAAGCCTACAATGCTTAGTAAGGCCTGCTATATCCCCCTATATGTAGACCGCTCATGTGGCTGTCCAAGTGACTTTTGAACAACCCTAGCGTGCCTGCTTCCACCACCTTACTCGGCAGTGCATTCCACATCCCCACTACCCTTTGTGTGAAAAACTGCCCTCTAATATTAGTCTTATATCTAGCCCCCCTCACCCTAAGCCCGTGACCCCTCGTTCTATCCATTTCTAATAGCGGAAAAAGCTTACCACCATTTACTCTATCTATCCCCTTCATAATCTTATAAACCTCTATTAGATCCCCCCTCAGCCGACGTCTCTCAAGGGAAAACAGCCCAAGTGCATTCAATCTTTCCTCGTAAAACCTAATGAAGGTAGTAGTATTTTACATGCAGCTGACTCTTAATAGATCAATTTGGTGGGGGAAAAACGTGATACTTTCTGTGCCATTGGGTGACTGGAGTGGAAGGCAAAGCTGTGGTCCACAGCAGAAACTTTAAAAATATAAACACACAGAGTAAGCAATATACCAATATTCCTGTAGTGAGGCGACCAGAACTGCGCACAGTTAATGAGGTGACCAGAATCTTGAAGGGCTGAAAGGCCTATTGCTGCTCTTGGTTTCTATGTTTCATCTTCTCCTTTCCTATGACAGAGCTCTAGATTAATCCAACTGACCTTACTCATGAGAATGAACCTTGAGTCTACCCTAAGTATCTTTTCTTTAAGAGGCAGGCCATTGCTCCATTATAGTTTTGCCTGCCAACCTTTGATTCCAATTTACCTGGGCCATATCCCTTCTCACCGTCCTTGCCCAGGTTAGCCATTGTTACTCTGGATTGCTCCATGTCCGTTCCCATCACCTGTCTAGGCCGTCTGATATAATGACCACTCTTTCCAAAAAGTTTCCCGACCAGATCCAACTGACCCAACTGCTTTCCAAGAACCAGATGCAGCAATGCTTCCTTCCTCATTGGACTGGAAAGATATTGATCCAGAAAAGTCTCTGGCATACATTTCAGAAATATTTCACCATTCACACATTATTACCCCAGTTCAGATTCCGAAAATTAAAGTCACCCATCGTAACTATGCTATAATTTTTGCAATTCTCTGTACTGCCCTTGTAAATGTGTTCCTCTATATCTTTCCCACTAGTTAATGGCCATTCGAATCATGGAATCCCTACAGTGCAAAAGGAGGCCATTTGGCCCATCGAGTCTGCACTGGCCACAATCCCACCCTGGCCCTATCCCTGTAACTCCATATATTTACCCTAGTAATCCCCCTGACACTAAGGGGCAATTTAGCACGGTCAATGCACCTAACTTGCATATCTTTGGAGTGTGGGAGGAAACCAGAGCACCCAGAGGAAACCCGCGCAGACACGGGGAGAATGTGCTAACTCTACACAGACAGTGACCCGAGGCTGGAATTGAACCTGGATCCCTGGCGCTGTGAGGCAGCAGTGCTGACCACCGTGCCACCCTGCTGCCAGGAATTTACCAGAAGGAGGAATCATAGAACCCTACAGTGCAGATAGAGTCCATTCGGCCCATTGAGTCTGCACTGACCACAAACCCATGCAGATCCCATCTCCATAACCCCATGCATTTATCCGAGCTAAGCCTCCTGACACAAAGGGGCAACTTAGCACATCCAATCCATCTAGCCTGCGCATCTTTGGACTGTGGGAGGAAACCAGAGCAACCGGAGGAAACCCATGCAGACACAGGGAGAACATGCAGACTCCGCACAGACAGTGACCCAAGCTGGGAATTGAACCTGGGTTCCTGGCACTGTGAGGCACAAGTGCTAACCATTGTGCCACCGTGCCACCCAATAATATATTACATTTAACATAGGAAACTGAGCATGCAGGAAGGTCTACATTTCTCTCTCTCTCCACAGCGTTAACCCAAATGAATAGTTTATGGTCAGTATGGATCCTAGTACTCACGAGAACTGAGTGGAGGAGTTGCCTCCGATATCTGGCGATCTCAGCTTCTGCACCAGGATACGGATAATGTTCCAAAATATCAGGAAGTTGATCTGCGAAATTGATATAAAATAGTTAACAATATAGAACAATCTGATCACACGGGCCCTTTGTTAACAAACATTTACAGACTGTTTACTTCACATTTTTACCCACAAAGCAAGTCTTCTCCCATCTAAATTTGAATCAGAATAGCAATTTTGCTCCAATTTTTTATTCATTGGAATTTGGGCATCGCTAGCTGGGCCAGCATTTATTGCCCATCCCTAATTGTCCCTGCAACTGCATGGCGGCTCACTAATCCATTTCAGAGGGCAGTTGAGAGTCAACCACATCGCTGTGACTCTGGAGACACATGTAGGCCAGACCGGGTAAGGATGGCAGATTTCCTTCCCTACAGGGACATTAGTGAACCAGATGGGTTTTTCTGACAATGGTCATCACTAGACTTTTAATTACAGATTTTTACTGAATTCAAATTTCACCACGTGCTGTGGTGGGTAGGATTCGAACCCAGGTCCCCAGAGCATTACCCTGGGTCTCTGGATCACTATTTCAGTGACAGTCCCATTCTGCCACTGCCTCTATTTGCCCTCTGAGGCTTCCTTTAAATCTGTTTATACCACATCCATTTATTGCCCCAGTCTGCTCTTCCTGTTGCTTCTTCAAAAGGGTGGCACAGCGGGTTAGCATGGCTGCCTCACAGCGCCAGGGTCCCGGGTTCGATTCCCGGGTTCATAGAACCCTACATAGAACCCTACAGTGCAGAAACAGGCCCTTCGGCCCATCGAGTCTGCACCGAACACAATCCCACCCAGACCCTATCCCCATATCCCTACACATTTACCTGCTAATCCCTCTAACCTACACATCCCAGGACACTAAGGGGCAATTTTAGCATAGCCAATGAACCTAACCCGCACATCTTTGGACTGTGGGAGGAAACCGGAGCACCCGGAGAAAACCCACGCAGACACGAGGAGAATGTGCAAACTCCACACAGGCAGTGACCCGAGCCGGGAATCGAACCCAGGACCCGGGAGCTGTGAAGCAGCAGTGCTAACCCACTGTGCTACCGTGCTGCAGGGTTGGGTCACTATCTGTGCGCAGTCTGCACGTTCTCCCCGTGTCTGCGTGGGTTTCCTCCAGGTGCTCCGGTTTCCCCCCCCACAGTCCAAAAGACGTGCTGTTTAGATGGATTGGCCGAGCTAAATTCTCCCTCAGTGTAACAGAACAGGTGCCCGAGTGTGGCAAATGGGGATTTCCACAGTAACTTCATTGCAGTGTTAATGTAAGCCAACTTGTGATGCTAATAAATAAATTTAATAAAAATTTCATTGCTTTGACTTACCAAAACTGTAAGCAGTATAGGGCCTCTTATAATCCACCAGATGTATTCATTCTCGTTATCATCCCAACATCTGGAAGTGGATCAAGACAGTTAAAGTAATGGTAGGCTGATAACATAATGTTTTATTCATTCAAAGGATGTGGACTTTGCAGGCTGTGCTAGAATTTACTGCCCATCCTTAATGTCCCTTGAGAAGGTGGTGGTGAGCTGCCTTCTTGAACCTCTTGTCAATCTATGAGGTGTAGGTACACCCACAGTGCAGTTAGGGAGGGAGTGCCAGGATTTTGACCCAGTGGCAGTGAAGGAACGGCGATAAATTTCCAAGTCAGGATGGGTGAATGACTTGGAGGAGAACCTCTAGATGGTGATGCACCCCCTGTATCTGCTGCCCTCACCTTTCTAGATGGGTGGGTTTGGAAGGCACTGCCTAAGGAACCTTGGCAGTGCATCTTGTAGACGGTACGCACGGCTGCCACTGAGTGTCGGCGGTGGAGAGAGTGAATGTTTGTGGAAACCGTCAGCTGTTTCTTGATATCTTGTGGAGTGAATCAAAATGTCTGGATGCTGGGGACCACTGGAGGAGGCCAAGATGGATCATCCACTCGGCACTTCTGGCTAAAGATTGCTGCGAATGCCTTATCTTCTGCACTGATGTGCTGGCCTCCTCCGTCATTGAGGGTGGGGATATTTGTGGAGCCTCCTCCTCCAGTGAGTTGTTTAGTTGCCCACCACCATTCTCGACTGGGTTTTTGATAAGAGAGGGGATTAAGGGTTATGGGGAGAGGGCGGGAAGGTGGAGCTGAGCCACGACAGATCAGCCATGATCTTATTGAATGGCGGGGCAGGCTCGAAGGGCTGGATGGCCTACTCCTGCTCCTATTTCTTATGTGGAAGGACCGCAGACCTTAGATCTGACCTGTTGATTGAGGGTTCGCTGAACTCTGTCTGTTACTTGTTGCTTATGCTGTTTGGTTTGCAAGTAGCCCTGTCTGGTGGCTTCACCAGGTTGACACGTCATTTTTATGTATGCCTGGTGCTGCTCCTGGCATGCCGTCCTGCACTCTCCATTGAACCAGGGTTGATCTCCTGGCTTGATGGTAATGGTTGAGTGGGGGATATACCAGGCCATGAGGCTACAGACTGTGGTCGAGTACAATTCTGCTGCTGTTGATGGCCCTCTGGGATGCCCAGTCTTGAGTCTCTGGATCTACACAGGATCTATCCCATTCAGCACGATGGGAGTGCCACCCAACACCACAGTGGGTACCTCATGAATAGGTCACTGACCATGGGACGGCGGCGCGGGCTCGTTGGGCCGAAGGGCCTGTTTCCCGTGCTGTGTTGTTCTTTGTTCTTTGTTCTCAGTGTGAAAATGGGACTTTGTCTCCACAAGGACTGTGCCGTGGTCACTCCTACCAACACTGTCATAGACAGAGGCATCCGTGGCGGGCACCTTGCTGAGGATGAGCTCAAGTATGTCTTTCCCTTATGTTGGCTCCCTGCTGCAGACACGGCCAACAACCAAACCAGGGTTAGGTTAAGGCCATAAGGGCTTGGCCAGTATAGTCTGTGGTGGTGCTTCTGAGCCGCTCTTTAATGATGGACATGGAAGCCCCTACCAGAGAACATTCTGCCACCCTCCATGTGCCTCCTCCAAGAGGTGGTCAACATGGAGGAGTACTGATTCATCAGCTGATGGGGGAACAGCGCATGGCAATCAACAGAAAGTTCCCATGTTTGACCACTTAATGATTCACCACCCAGTGTGTGAAGAAACTTCTCCTCTTCTCGGTGTTAAATAGTCTGTTCTTTACTCTTTGACTGTGTTCCCCTGGTTCCAGACTCACTATGTGAGTATGCCGGCGTTGGACTGGCGTAAACACAGTAAAAAGTCTGACAACACCAGGTTTTAGTCCAACCGATTTACTTGATAATATTTATTTGATAATATTCTCACAAGCAAGCAAGCTTTCGGGGTTAGCCCCTTCGTCAGGTGAATGGAGAGGGGCTAACCCCGAAAGCTTGTGAGAATATTATCAAATAAATTGGTTGGACTAAAACCTGGTGTTGTCAGACTTTTTACTGTCCAGACTCACTAGGCAGGGGAGACATCTAGGACAAACCAAATCGGTTAGGATTATATCCACTGGAGTTTAGAAGAGTGAGAGGGGAATCTCATAGAAACTTATAAAATTCTAACAGGGTTAGACAGGGTAGATTCAGAAAGAATGTTCCCAATGGTGGGAAAGTCTAAAAATAGGGGGTTATACTTTGAGGACAAGGGGTAAACCTTTTAGAACTGAGGGTGAGGAGAAATTTCTTCACACACTGGGTGGTGAATGTGTGGAATTCACTCCCACAGAAAGTAGTTGAGGCCAAACTGTTGTGTGATTTCAAGAAGAAATGAGATAAAGCTCCAGTTCTAAAGGGATTGAGGGATAAGGGGGGGAAGGGGGAATCAGGTTATCGAATTGGATGATCAACCATGATCTTAATAACTGGTCAAGCAGGCTCGAAGGGCTGAATGGCCTACTCCTGCTTCTACGTTTCAATCCTATCTACAGCTATCCTACCACAGCCTGTGAGGGCCTGAGGTTCTGGATGAAACTCTGCGAGGTTGAGATGTGTGTATTACTGGGGCCCACTTTCAACTCACCCCAAACCATTTTACTCAGAGATAAAATCAGGCTCCAGATTTCAAAATTGACTTACCCTTTGTTATCAATGTGTAGCTTTGTAAAGATCCACAATGCCAGCACAACGGCCGGTGCTCCTGAGATAGATCAAAAAAACATTGGTTGGAAAACTACTACTCAAACACATCACGGCATGAACTAACATATTGAAAATCTAGTGTACATTTTGTAAGCTCATAAGATATAGGAGCAGAATTAGGCCATTTGGCCCATCGAGTCCACTCTGCCATTCGATCATGGCTCATATGTTCCTCATCCCCATTTTCCTGCCTTCCCCCCATAACCCTTCAACCCATCACTTCAGTGGAAACGGGCATTCGGCCTCTGACCTTGGGGTAAGCATTCTCCAAGGCGGCCTTCACGACACACGACAGCGCAGAGTCGCTGAGCAGAGACTGATAGTCAAGTTCCGCACACATGAGGACGGTCTCAACAGGGATCTTGGGTTCATGTCGCACTATCTGTAACCCCCGTGACTTGCC
Source organism: Prionace glauca (assembly GCA_037974335.1). Taxonomy (NCBI): domain Eukaryota; kingdom Metazoa; phylum Chordata; class Chondrichthyes; order Carcharhiniformes; family Carcharhinidae; genus Prionace; species Prionace glauca. The sequence goes on from CM075722.1 coordinate 13,340,005, forward strand.
TGGGTTTGCAAAACCTCACTTACTGTACTGTCTGGAGACAATACACATCTCTTTAACCTGTGATCAGTGCTCCTTCCACTCACATTATCTGCATCTTTAAGACTTGATTAGCAGATTAGTAAAGACTCACATTCTAATCAGTAATCTGTAAACTGTCTGTGCTGTTGTTATATGCTCTGTCTGAGGCCAGAACTCTCCATTCACCTGACGAAGGGGCTAACCCCGAAAGCTTGTGAGTATATTATCAAATAAATAGGTTGGACTAAAACCTGGTGTTGTCAGACTTCTTACTGGGTGTGCCTACACCACAGGGAGTTCAGCAGGTTCAAGAAGGTAGCTCTCCGCCACCTCCTCAAGGGGCAATTAGCGATGGGTAACAAATACTGGTAGGGTATTAGGGAGATCTAAAGGTACAGGTTCATTGTTCCTTGAAAGTGGAGTCACAGATGGACAGAATGAAGAAGGCATTCAGCACGCTTGGTTTCATTGGTCAGAACATTGAATACAGGAGGTGGGACGTCTTGTTGAAGTTGTACAAGACATTAGTAAGGCCACACTTGGAACAGTTCTGGTCACCCTATTACAGAAAAGATATCATTAAACTAAAAAGAGTGCAGAAAAGATTTACTAGGATGCTACTGGGACTTGATAGTTTAAGTTATAAGGAGATGCTGGATAGACTGGGACTTTTTCCCCTGGAGTGTAGAAGGCTGAGGGGTGATCTTATAGAGGTCTATAAAATAATGAGGGGCACAGATCAGCTAGATAGTCAATATCACTTCCCAAAGGTAGGGGAGTCTAAAACCAGAGGACATAGGTTTAAGGTGAGAGGGGAGAGATACAAAAGTGTCCAGAGGGGCAATTTTTTCACTCAGAGGGTGGTGAGGGTCTGGAACGAGCTCCCAGAGGTAACAAAGAACAAGGGTAATAGTAGAGGCGGGTACAATTTTGTCATTTAAAAAGTGTTTAGACAGTTATATGGGTAAGATGGGTATAGAGAGATATGGGCCAAACGCGGGCAATTGGGAATAGCTTAATTATAAAAACTGGGCAGCATGGACAAGTTGGGCGGAAGGGCCTGTTTCCATGCTGTAAACCTCTGATCCACATCAGATGAAAGAATTAATAAAAGAGATTGTCCACGTGCTTTTTAAATGTTACTGGGGTTTCTGTCTCAATCATCCTTTCAGGCAGTGGGTTACCAGCCTCTGGGTAAAATACAATAGCCCTCGGTGATAAAATCACTTGTCTACCCCCTTCCAGACGCTACTTGGGAGAATCGATGAAGTGGTACGTAGGATACTAATGAGCGCTGCCCCCCATCCTGAGCCCACCCCCCTATGTCACTGCTTGGCTCTTGAAATTGGAAACAAGACAGAAAATACAAACCCCAACCAAGTAAACAGTACCACCAGAAGTACTTCTTGTTTGATACAAATGTTAGGCTGAGAAGTGTTTGCAGATATAGCCCTTCCACCAGAAGCCATGAGAAATTGGCCAGAATGCAGTACTGAAAGAACGTGATGGAGGCTTTACACGTCACCTGGAAAAGAGGAAAGAAAATTACAGCAAGCTAGTTAGAGGCATCGATGCTCGGGTGGCACGGTGGTTAGCACTGCTGCCTCACAGCGCAGGGACCCAGGTTCTATTCCAGCCCGAAGTGACTATCTGTGTAGAGCCCGCACTTTCTCTCTGTGTCTGCATGGGTTTCCTCCGGGTGCTCCACTTCCTCCCACTGTCCAAAGATGTGCAGGTTAGGTGGATTGGTCATGCTAAATTGTCTCTTAGTGTCCCAAGATGTATAGGTTAGGTGGATTGGCCATGCTAAATTGTCCCATAGTGTCCAAAGATGTGTAGGTTAGGTGGATTGGTCATGCTAAATTGTCTCTTAGTGTCCAAAGATGTGTAGGTTAGGTGGATTGGCCATGCTAAATTGTCTCTTAGTGTCCAAAGATGTGTAGGTTAGGTGGATTGGCCATGCTAAATTATCTCTTAGTGTCCAAAGATGTGTAGGTTAGGTGGATTGGCCATGCTAAATTGTCTCTTAGTGTCCAAAGATGTGTAGGTTAGGTGGATTGGCTGTGCTAAATTGTCTCTTAGTGTCCCAAGATGTATAGGTTAGGTGGATTGGCCATGCTAAATTGTCCCTTAGTGTCCCAAGATGTATAGGTTAGGTGGATTGGCCATGCTAAATTGTCTCTTAGTGTCCCAAGATGTATAGGTTAGGTGGATTGGCCATGCTAAATTGTCCCTTAGTGTCCCAAGATGTATAGGTTAGGTGGATTGGCCATGCTAAATTGTCCCATAGTGTCAAGGGGACCAGTATGGTAAATACGTGGGGTTATGGAGATAGGACCTGGATTGGATTGTTGTCAGTGCAATCTTGATGGGCTGAATGGCCTCTTTCTGCACTGTAGGGTTTCGATGGTTCTATATGAGCCTGCACCCACATTTCAATTCCCTTGTATTTCTCTCCCTCTCGTGTATCTATACGACTTTCTCTTTAACGTACCCCAATAACTTCTTGTGCTAATCAGTTCCATATTTGATCCGGCCTCCCCGGGAAACAGGGCTTTCTCCAGAATTCCACATTGAATTCATTAGTGGAATAAGAATTAGGAGCAAGTATAGGCCATTGAGCTATGAGGAGAGGCTGAATAAACTGGGCTTGTACTCGTTAGAGTTTAGAAGAATGAGGGGAGATCTCATTGAGACGTATAAGATGATGAATGGGATGGATAGGATAGAGGTGGAGAGACTCTTCCTGCTCAAAAAAGACAGTAGGACTAGGGGGCACAGCCTCAAGATAAAGGGGGGGCGATTTAGAACAGAGTTGAGGAGGAACTTCTTCACTCAGAGTGGTGAATCTCTGGAATTCTCTGCCCGTTGAAGTGGTGGAGGCTGCCTCGCTAAATATTTTTAAGAAACGGGTTGATGGGTTTTTGATAAGAGAAGGGATTAAGGGTTATGGGGAGAGGGCGGGAAGGTGGAACTGAGCAGCGACAGATCAGCCATGATCTTATTGAATGGCGGGGCAGGCTCGAAGGGCCAGATGGCCTACTCCTGCTCCTATTTCTTATGTTCTTATGTTCATTCGGCCCCTCGGGCCTGTTCCGTCATTGCATAAGACCCTGGCTGATCGAATGTGGTCTCAACTCCACTCTACTGCTTGCTCTTCCCATCCTGTAACCCTTTGCCTCCCTCACAGATCCAGGGCGGAATTCACCAGCCATTCCCGTCGGCAGGGCCATCCGGTATTGCAGAAGCTGATCCCTGCTCGGGGATCCCTGATGGCGGCACAGACAGAGGAATATAAATTTTTATAGAACCCTACAGTGCAGAAACAGGCCCTTCGGCCCATCAAGTCTGCACCGAACACAATCCCACCCAGACCCTATCCCCATATCCCTACACATTTACCTGCTAATCCCTCTGACCTACACATCCCAGGACACTAAGAGGCAATTTTAGCATAGCCAATGAACCTAACCCGCACATCTTTGGACTGTGGGAGGAAACCGGAGCACCCGGAGGAAACCCACGCAGACACGAGGAGAATGTGCAAACTCCACACAGACAGTGACCCGAGCCGGGAATCGAACCCAGGACCCTGGAGCTGTGAAGCAGCAGTGCTAACCACTGTGCTACCGTGCCGCCCAATTGCTCACCCTCATGATAAATAAATTGACGAAGGGACAAACCCCTAGTGAAGCTAGTGGCATTCACTACCAACTAAACCCATTGGACTTTAACCTGGTGTTGTGAAACTTCTTAAAACGGAACACCAGTGAAACAGGGAAATAAGAATATCGGTCTGAACTGTTTTCCTTTTTCCTTCTGATTTTCAAAGATTAGACACTATTACAATGTGGGAAACATGGCAACTGATAACTGCATAGCATTACCAGGGAGGCAGTAGTGTAGTGGTATTGTCGCTGGGCTAGTAATCCAGAGACCCCAAGGTAATGCTTTGGGGAACAGGGTTCGAATCTCACCACGGCAGATGGTGAAATTTGAATTCAATAAAAAATATCTGAAATTAGATGCCGAACGATGACCGTGAAACCATTGTTGATTGTCGTGAAAATCTATCTGGTTTACTAATTTCCCTTTAGGGAAGGAAATCTGCCGTCCTTACCCGGTCTGGCCTACATGTGACTCCAGAGCCACAGCAATGTGGTTGACTCTCAACTGCCCTCTAGGGGCAACTAGGGATGGGCAAGAGATGCTGGCCAACCAGGGATGGCCATGTCCCATGGATGAATAAAAAGAGCAAGATCCCACAAACAGGAGTGTGTGTGTGGTGCCCAGTTAATCTGATCTGATGCATTTGGTTGAGGGTTAAATGTTGGCCAGGATGCTAAGATACACTTTTTACTTGGTCACGGGATGTGGGTGCCTTTGTCTGGGCCAACATTAACCATCCATCCTTGACTGCTCTCCATTTCAGAGGGACATCTCAGAGTTAACCACGTTGCTGTGGCTCTGGAGTCTCGAAAATGGTTTCATAGTCACCCTTAGATTTTTAATTCCAGATTTTTATTGAATTCAAATTTCACCATCTACCATGGTGGGATTCGAGTCCGGGTCGCCAGAGCGTTACCCTGGGTCTCTGGATTATTCTAACCATAGAATCATAGAATCCTACAGTCCAGAAGGAGGCTATTTGGCCCATCAAATTTGCACCGACCACAATCCCACCCAGGACCTACCCCCATAACCCCAAACATTTACCCTAGCTAGTCCCTCTGATACTAAGGGGCAATTGAATATATTTAAGTCACGGGTAGATAGGTTTCTGATCGACAAGGGGAATTAAGGGTGATGGGGAGAGGGCGGGAAAGTGGAACTGATCCACTTCAGATCAGCCATGATCTTATTGAATGGCGGGGCAGGCTCGAGGGGCCAGATGACCTACTCCTGCTCCTATTTCTCATGTTCAATCTATCACGGCCAATCCACCTAAACCGCACACCTTTGGACTGTGGGAGGAAACAGGAGAACCCTGGGGAAACCCACACAGACATGGGGAGAACGCGCAGACAGTGACCCAAGCCAGGAATCGAACCCGGCTCCCTTGGCGCTGTGAGGCAGCAGTGCTAACCACCGTGCCACCACCGTCCAGAGACAATGCCACGAAGAACACTGCCTCCTCAGCCTTACCCCCCGTCATGGGATCTTTCGCAGTTACCGGCGGGGTGGGGGGAGGGGTGGGGGGGGTGGGGGGGATGGGGACCAGGGTCTTACTCTTTCTCCCGACGCGCGCTAAACTTAGACAGCCAAAAGCTAGTCAAGGATGTCCTACCGTTGAGATGGAACAATGGTCTATTCTTCTGTTTGAGAACAAAATGGCATCTTTGGTGAAAACAGAAGCTGCTCGCAGAATGAAGGACACAAAGAGGTTCAGATGGATGTAATTGCGAGTGCAATGAAACTTTCTGGGGGTGGGAAGAGGGGCAGATAGTTAGTCAGGCACACCAAGGTAAGGGCCAAGCAACTCTGCAAACTCACTGACGTATAAAACCTCATACCTGAAAGCCGTAAAGATTATGGTCGCGGTTACCAGGGCAATCACTGATATGGCATATCCTGCAGTGTACACTTGTTTAATTGTCAGATAGTAGGATTTCTAGTTGAGTGAGGAAAGATTCATATTTTAAATAAAATACAACAGGTAAATTGCATCAATTAAAAGTGCGCTGCAGGGATGAAGCCGATGTTCAGTCGTAACATGAGCACAAGATATTTTTTATTCGTTTGTGGGATATGAGTGTCGCTGGCTAAGGACAGCATTCATTGCCCATCCCTAGCTGCCATTCGTCTCAGCCACTTAAGAGGGCAGTTAACCCGATTAATTAGTTAACCCGGTTAATTATCCAGTGCCCCGGGCAACATATATTCTTCAGCTATCGTCGCTGTCAGCCAAACACAATTTAACTTTCTTTTCTTCCATAGAACATTCCAGCGCAGTACAGGCCCTTCAGCCCTCGATGTTGCGCCAACCAGTGGAACCAATCTAATGACCCTCTAACCTAAACTATTCCAATGTTATCATTAGAACTGTGTTGAGGAGGAACTTCTTCACTCAAAGGGTGGTGAATCTCTGGAATTCTCTGCCCGTTGAAGTGGTGGAGGCTGCCTCGCAGAATGAAGGACACAAAGAGGTTCAAATGTTACCATTTGAACGCTCTTAAAGTTGGCGAGTCCACAACTGCTGCAGGCAGGGCATTCCACGCCCTTACTACCCTCTGAGTAAAGAACCTACCTCTGACATCCATCCTAGGTAAATATGGGATGTGGATACACACCAACATTTATTGCCCATCCCTAATTGCCCTTGAAATAAGAACATAAGAAATAGGAGCAGGAGTAGGCCATCTGGCCCTTCGAGCCTGCCCCGCCATTCAATAAGATCATGGCTGATCTGTCGCTGCTCAGTTCCACTTTCCCGCTTTCTCCCCATAACCCTTAATCCCCTCTCTTATCAAAAACCCATCAACCCGCGTCTTAAAAATATTTAGCGAGGCAGCCTCCACCACTTCAATGGGCAGAGAATTCCAGAGATTCATCACCCTTTGAGTGAAGAAGTTCCTCCTCAACTCCGTTCTAAACCGCCCCCCCTTTATCTTGAGGCTGTGCCCCCTAGTCCTACTGTCTTTTTTGAGCGGGAAGAGTCTCTCCACCTCTATCCTATCCATCCCATTCATCATCTTATACGTCTCAATGAGATCTCCCCTCATTCTTCTAAACTCTAACGAGTACAAGCCCAGTTTATTCAGCCTCTCCTCATAGCTCAACCCCCTCAACTCCGGTATCAGCCTAGTAAACCTCCTCTGCACTCCCTCCAAGGCCAAAATATCTTTGCGCAGGTGCAGCGCCCAAAACTGCACACAGTACTCCATGAGTGGCTTGATAGACAATTTCAGAGGGAAGTTGTGAGTCAACCGCATCACTGTGGCTCTGGAGTCACATGTAGACCAGACCAGGTAAGGCTGGCAGATTTCCTTCTCTAAGAGGACCAGATGGGTTTTTTTTTACAACAATTGACCATGGTATTAAGGTCATCATAAGAACATAAGAAATAGGAGCAGGAGTAGGCCATCTGGCCCTTCGAGCCTGCCCCGCCATTCAATAAGATCATGGCTGATCTGTCGTGGCTCAGTTCCACCTTCCCAGTTCTATGTTCCCGCCCTCTCCCCATAACCCTTAATCCCCTATCTTATCAAAAACCCATCAACCCGCTTCTTAAAAATATTTAGCGAGGCAGCCTCCACCACTTCAACGGGCAGAGAATTCCAGAGATTCACCACCCTATGAGTGAAGAAGTTCCTCCTCAACACAGTTCTAAACCGCCTCCCCTTTATCTTGAGGCTGTGCCCCCTAGTCCTACTGTATTTTTTGAGCGGGAAGAGTCTCTCCACCTCTATCCTATCCATCCCATTCATCATCTTATACGTCTCAATGAGATCTCCCCTCATTCTTCTAAACTCTAACGAGTACAAGCCCAGTTTATTCAGCCTCTCCTCATAGCTCAATCCCCTCAACTCCGGTATCAGCCGAGTAAACCTCCTCTGCACTCCCTCCAGGGCCAAAATATCCTTGCGCAGGTGCGGCGCCCAAAACTGCACACAGTACTCCAGCTGCGGCCTCACCAATGCCCTATACAGCTGCAGCAAGACCTCCCTACTTTTATATTCAATCCCCCTCGCTATGAAGGCCAGCATCCCATTCGCCTTCCTGACCACCTGCTGCACCTGCAAGCTGGGTTTTTGCGACTCATGCACAAGGACCCCGAGGTCCCTCTGCACCGTCGCCTGCTGCAGTTTTTCGCCACGTAAGTAATAGTCCTTCCTACCATTCCTCCTACCAAAGTGGACCACCTCACACTTGCCAACATTAAATTCCATTTGCCATTTCCTGGCCCATTCGCCCAGCCTATCTAGATCCTTCTGCAGACTCTCCACACCCTCCGCACAATTTGCCGTTCCCCCAATCTTGGTGTCATCAGCAAATTTCGACACCCTACACTCGGTTCCCTCCTCCAGATCATCTATATAAATGGTAAAAAGCTGAGGCCCCAGCACTGACCCCTGGGGCACCCCACTACTTCTAATTCCAGATTTTTCATCTGCTGTGGTGGGATTTGAACCTGGTCCCCTTGGGTCTCTGGGTTACTAGTCCAGTAACAACACCACCGTGCCACCTCCTCCCCTTTTGAGATTTCTGTTCAGAAGAGAGGAACTGAGAAAAAAGAGTTTATTTATTAGTGTCACAAATAAGGCTTACATTAACAATGCAATGAAGTTACTGTGAAAATCCCCTAGTCGCCACACTCTGGTGCCTGTTCGTGTCAATGTATCTAACCAGCACGTCTTTCAGAACATAGAACATAGAACATTACAGCACAAACAGGCCCTTCGGCCCTCGAGTTGCACCGATCACATCAACCCCACCAATCTATAGACCTATCTATAACCCCAATCCCATTAAACCCCATATACTCATCCAGAAGTCTTTTAAAAGACCCCAGCGAGTTCGCCTCCACCACCGACGACGGCAGCCGATTCCATTCACTCACCACCCTCTGAGTGAAAAACTTATCCCTAACATCACCTCTGTACTTCCCTCCCTGCACCTTAATCTGTGTCCTCTCGTAGCGACCATTTCAACCCGGGGAAATAGCCTCTGAGAGTCCACCCTATCTATTCCTCTCAACATTTTATAAACTTCTATCAGGTCGCCTCTCAACCTTCGCCTCCTCTAGGGAAAAGAGTCCCAGCTCCCTCAACCTATCTTCATAAGGCATGCCTCCCAGTCCAGGCAACATCCTTGTAAATCTCCTCTGCACCCTTTCAATAGCTTCTACGTCTTTCCTATAGTGAGGCGACCAGAACTGCGCACAGTACTCCAAATGAAGCCTGACAAGGGTCCTGTAAAGTTGCAGTCTGTGGGAGGAAACCGGAGCACCCGGAGGAAACCCACGCAGACACGGGGAGAACGTGCAAACTCTGCACAGACAGTGATTCAAGGCTGGGAATCGAACCCGGTCCTGGTGCTGTGAGGCAGCAGTGCTAACCCACTGTGTCACTGGACTGCAATCCATTCTGGGATTTACTAGCTATGGAAACAGGCCTGTCATAATGCAGCATTGGGTTCAGGAAGAGAAAAGAGAATACCGGGGGAAAGTTGATTGAACCGGTGTGTTTGAAAAAACTTTGCAATGATGATTTCCCCTCGCTAGTAAATTAGCAGAAAGTTAGCACAATATGACCCCTAGCACTGGAGGCATCAGAAAAGGAGAGATACATTCATGCAAAGGATTGTTAAACTTGTAATTAAACTTGTTACTACAAGTGGCTGTTGAAGCCAGCTGGATTGTGCAATTAAAAAAGGATTTAAAATAGCACTTGAGTAAAAATATTAAACTGCGAGTTATAACTGCGAATTGAGACAAAAAGCAAAGTTGTTCAAGTTTAGTGAAGGGATTACAGTAAAGTGGGGGAAATGGTTAAACTGGGGAAATGGGGAGTTGTTATCAATGGGAGTCAGCTTGGTGGCACAGTGGTTAGCACTGCTGTCTCACAGTACCAGGCACCTGGATTTGATTCCAGCTGAAGTCACTTCTTTTCATTCATGGGGCACAGGTGTCGCTGGCTGGGCCAGCATTTATTGCCCATCCCGAGTTGCCCGAGGGCAGTTGAGAGTCAACCACATTGCTGTGGTTCTGGAGTCACATGTAGGCCAGACCGGGTAAGGACGGCAGATTTCCTTCCCTAAAGGACATTAGTGAACCAGATGGGTTTTTCCGACAATGGTTTCATGGTCATCGGTAGATTCTTAATTCCAGATATCTTTTATTTGAATTCGAATTCCGCCATCTGCCGTGGTGAGATTCGAACCCTGGTCCCCCAGAACATTAGCTGAGTTTCTGGGTTAATAGTCTAGCGATAATACCACTAGGCCATCGCCTTCCCTCTCTGTGCAGATCTCCCCGTGCCTGCGTGAGTTTCCTCCGGGTGCTCCAGTTTCCTTCCACAGTCCCAAAGACGTGCTGGTTAGGCACATTGGCCGTGCTAAATTCTCCCTCTGTGTTACCCGAACAGGCGCCGGAGTGTGGCGACTAGGGGATTTTCACAGTAACTTCATCGCAGTGTTAATATAATCTACTTGTGACACCAATAAATAATGAAACAATGGCATTAGGTAGATCCCACACACATCAATGACTAGTCCCCCAGGGTTGTAATCAATATTCCTGTGCTGGTATTTCGAGATTGGTTGTAAATGTTCCTGTTTTTCAGATGTTTTTTGTACGGATTTCACGAGCTATAGTTATGAAGGCTGTGGTCTCTCCGGGAGCATGCTTTAACACACACCATATCGACACTGGATTCATTCGAAGATACGGTCAGGAATTCGCAAGCCACTGTGAAACTTGGCATAATCTTGCTCCAGCCTCGCTCTGTACAGTTACGGTACATCACCCCTAACAACACAAACAAGGCAACTGTGTCAGATACACAGGCTGGACTGAGGATGGATTTGCTGGTGGGGTGGGGTAGGGGACAGAGGGGGAAGTGGAGGCCAGATGGGAAGGTGGAGGGCCGAGGTGGGGGGGGGCAGAGGGGAGATGTGGTGGAAGTGGGGGAAGAGGGGGGAGGTGGGGGGAAGAGGGAGAGGTGAGGGGCAGAGGGAGGAGGTGGGGGGCAGAGGGGAGATGTGGGAGAAGAGGGAGATGTGGGGGAAGAGGGGGAAGTGGGGGAAGAGGGAGGTGTGGGGGGCAGAGGGGGGAGGTGGGGGGCAGAGGGGAGATGTGGGGGAAGAGGGAGATGTGGGGGAAGAGGGGGAAGTGGGGGAAGAGGGAGGTGTGGGGGGCAGAGGGGGGAGGTGGGGGGCAGAGGGGAGATGTGGGGGAAGAGGGGGAAGAGGGAGGTGTGGGGGGCAGAGGGGGGAGGTGGGGGGCAGAGGGGAGATGTGGGGGAAAAGGAGGAAGTGGGGAAGAGGGAGGTGTGGGGGCAGAGGGGGGAGGTGGGGGGCAGAGGGAGGAGGTGGGGGGCAGAGGGGGGAGGTGGGGGGCAGAGGGGAGAGGTGGGGGGGAGAGGGGGAAGTGGAGGGGGCGGAGGGGAAGCTGGGGGGCAGACGAGGGAAGGTGGGGGCAGAGGGGGAAAGTGAAGGGCAGAGGAAGGATGCGGGGGGGGCAGAGGGGAGAGAGGCAGGAGGCAGGTGGTGGGTTGAGGGGGGAGGTGATAAAATGCTCAGCACATAAATGACTTCACAGAATAATAGAATCACACAGTGTGGAAGAGGCCCTTCAGCCCATCAAGTCTGCACCGACACATTAGAAACATAGAAATTAGAAGCAGGAAGAGGCCATTTGGCCCTTTGAGCCTGCCCCACCATTCATTTTGATCATGGCTGATCATCAAATTCAATATCCTGATCCCCCTCCTTCCCCCTATATTCCTCGATCCCTTTAGCCACGAGAGCTATATTTAATTTCTTCTTGAAATCACACAATGTTTTGGCCCCAACTCCATTCTGTGGGAGTGAATTCCACACATTCACCACCCTCTGGGTGAAGAAATTTCTCCTCACCCTCAGTTCTAAAAGGTTTACCCCCTTATCCTCAAACTATGACCCCCTAGTTCTGGACTCCCCCCACCATCGGGAACATTCTTTCTGAATCTACCTTGTCTAGAATTTTATAAGTTTCTATGAGATCCCCTCTCACTCTTCTAAACTCCAGTGAATATAATCCTCACCGACTTAGTCTCTCCTCATTTGGCAGACCTGCCATCCCAGGAATCAGCCTGGTAAACCTTCACTGTGCTCCCTCTATAGCAAGGACATCCTTCCTCAGATAAGGACACCAAAACTGCACACAATACTCCAGGTGTGGCCTCACCAATGCCCTGTACAATAGCATTAGAACATCCCTATCCCCTCACTCACAGCTTCCAGCTATGAAGGCCGACATACTATTCACCTTCTTTACTGCATGCTGTACCTGCGCTCTTACTTCCAGTTGGGCAGCACGATGGCACAGTGGGTTAACACTGCTGCCTCACAGCGCCAGGGACCCGGATTCGATTCCGCCTGGGGTCACTGTCTGTTTGGAGTTTGCACATTCTCCCCGTGTCTTTGCGGGTTTCCTTCAGGTGCTCCGGTTTCCTCCCACATTCCAAAGACGTTCCAGGTTGGGTGGATTGGTCATGCTAAATTCCCCTTGGTGCCCCAAGATGTATGAGTTAGCATGGGGCTACAGGGATAGGGCCTGGGTAAGATGCTGTATTGGAGAGTTGGTGCAGAAGTGATTGAAGGAAAAGCCGGCTTAAGTTTAATAATGCAAGCTTAGTAGTGTAAGTTTACTAGTGTAAGTTTACTAGTGTAAGCAGTCGTACGGAGGGCACTGATCACCCCTGGCAGGTATTACTGGACTCTGATAAGAGCAGCCTAGGAGTGGGAGAGCGAGATGGGAGAATAGGAGACTCCAGGTGGTGAGTATAACCTTATCGGTGTTATGGTGGGATCACAAGGCCAGTGGGAACCCCCGGGATCCCTGGTAGAGGAATATATGAGTGAGAGGGACAGATTCATTAAACAGATGAGAAAAATGGGGGGTGGACCTCATCTCATCCATTAGAGCAACAACGAAAATGGATGGAAAAGGAAAGGGAAGACAGAACTAAGAAAATTGGAGTTCTCTTCGTTCACCAATTGGACAGGTTAATTGAACAAGTCTCAGTCTTGGGTAAGAAATGGGCCGACGACAGAGCAAAAATCAAACTGAATTTTGATTTCAATCAAAACCTGGAATCACGCATTAGAGAACTAGAAAAGAGAAACCAAAATTTTAAGAAGCTTCCGAATTTGGGGAGCGACACTTTAGAGCCGACTTTTCCTTCAATCACTTCTGCACCAACTCTCCAATAGAGCTTCTTACCCGGGCCCTATCCCTGTAGCCCCATACATTTCCCATGCTAACTCATACACCTTGGGGCACCAAGGGGAATTTAGCATGGCCAATCCACCCAACCTGGAACGTCTTTGGAATGTGGGAGGAAACCGGAGGCAGGCCCGAACCTGCCCAAACAGATAGAGCCTTTTTAAAGACGGGTTCACCAAAAAAAATCCTTAAAATGGGGATTCTTAGTACGCAGAACTATGACAAATTAGTAGAATGGACATCTGGAATTAAAGGTGGACCAGATCAGAAACCCGAAGGAGGAATCTCAGGTTTCGTATTTCGGTGTGTTTGTGAAATCTGGTTGCTTGTCGAATGCAGGTGGTTGTTGTTGTATTAGATTGGGAGAAGTTTGTTCTTGTGGAGTGTGAGCAACAGGTAAAGATGCTGTTAACACATATATCTGTACACCATAGAGAAATAGCTTAAAGTCAGGTAGACTGGATATGGTCAGGCACATTGATAACCCACATTATGGAAACAACTGTGATTTTAGTCACAAACATAGGGCATAAGATTCGCTGCTGCTAACAGAGCAATAGTCAGGGATAATAAAAAGACTGCCTGTGGTGTAGAAATAACACCAGATGTGTGGTGTGCAGTGAAGCACACACCACATCTCGAAGGAATGTACGAGGTCCAAGTTACAAAAAGCAAATGGTCTGCAAGATGTGTTGTTTCTACAACTAAGCATAAAAGGGGGGGAAAAGGTCACTGAGATAGTCGGGACAGCAGTGATTAAGTTGGCAAAGGATTGATTACCGCCAATCTGAACTAGGACATGTAACAGTGTTGGATAAGACGGATGAGTTTACTAATGCACTCTTGTGATAACAGGGGACATTGTTAGATGGGGAGGAGAGGGGATGGAAACTTGGGGCACCTCGAGCCGATAGGGGAATTACAACACATAGATGGGACAGGGACCACCAATTAGGGGAGAACCACACATTGCAAAGTCATTACAATGCTTGTAAAAAAAAGTATAAAAATGTGCTGCAAATCGATGTAAGGTGTGCCTATTTTATTGGTCTTGCAAGAACGTTAAATAAAATATCTTGCTCCTTCAGAACTTGACTAAACTGTTTGACTGTGAGCTGTGTTTCTCACATGGAGTATTTATTGCGGGCAATAAATTTGGTTTAACTTCAAAGGGGCGTGTAAAACGTGTTAAATTTTAAGGATAAGATTTCTTGAATTTACTTCTGTCTTTGAGTTTAATTACAGTTTGGAAGAAAGAAGAATGAAGGCGACTGTCTTAATCTGTTTTCTTCTTTCAATGTTTTATTTTCGTCCCAGTTTAAAATGTTGGATTTTGAATAAGGGATAATGTGGAATGAATGTAGGAAGCTTCCATGTGTGCCTGTGTGTGTGTGTGTGTTTAATAAAGTGGATGAGATGGTTTTGTTGTTGTTTCCTTTAGTGTTTTAATGTTCTTTCCCTAATTGTGATTTTACAACGGTGGGTTTGATGCAGAGTTTAAATAAAAATTGGAGAGTAAACTGACATTTCAGGATTAAGGTATATAAAGTGAAGTTTGAGGCAGGTGCAGCAGGTGGTCAGGAAGGCGAATGGGATGCTGGCCTTCATAGCGAGGGGGATTGAATATAAAAGTAGGGAGGTCTTGCTGCAGCTGTATAGGGCATTGGTGAGGCCGCAGCTGGAGTACTGTGTGCAGTTTTGGGCGCCGCACCTGCGCAAAGATATTTTGGCCTTGGAGGGAGTGCAGAGGAGGTTTACTAGGCTGATACTGGAGTTGAGGGGGTTGAGCTATGAGGAGAGGCTGAATAAACTAGGCTTGTACTCGTTGGAGTTCAGAAGAATGAGGGGAGATCTCATTGAGACGTATAAGATGATGAATGGGATGGATAGGATAGAGGTGGAGAGACTCTTCCCGGTCACAAAAGACAGTAGGACTAGGGGGCACAGCCTGAAGATAAAGGGGAGGAGGTTTAGAACGGAGTTGAGGAGGAACTTCTTCACTCAAAGGATGGTGAATCTCTGGAATTCTCTGCCCGTTGAAGTGCAGGAGGCTGCCTCGCTAAATATTTTTAAGACGCGGGTTGATGGGTTTTTGATAAGAGAGGGCATTAAGGGTTATGGGGAGAGGGCGGGAAAGTGGAACTGAGCCACGACAGATCAGCCATGATCTTATTGAATGGCGGGGCAGGCTCGAAGGGCTAGATGGCCTACTCCTGCTCCTATTTCTTATGTTCTTATGTAACCAGTTTGTATTTTGAATAATACTGGGTTCAAATGTTAGGAATGGTTTTAAGAACATAAGAACATAAGAAATAGAAGCAGGAGTAGGCCATCTAGCCTTTCGAGCCTGCCCCGCCATTCAATAAGATCATGGCTGATCTGTCGTGGCTCAGTTCCACCTTCCCGCCGTCTCCCCATAACCCTTAATCCCTTCTCTTATCAAAAACCCATCAACCCGCTTCTTAAAAATATTTAGCGAGGTAACCTCCACCACTTCAACGGGCAGAGAATTCCAGAGATTCACCACCCTTTGAGTGAAGAAGTTCCTCCTCAACTCTGTTCTAAACCGCCTCCCCTTTATCTTGAGGCTGTCCCCCCTAGTCCTACTGTCTTTTTTGAGCGGGAAGAGTCTCTCCACCTCTATCCTATCCATCCCATTCATCATCTTATATGTCTAGCATGTTCTCTTCCCTTTGTCTTGAAGAAGTCGTTTGAGACTGAATTAATTCATTTGGCTCCTAGCCAAAAGTATTTCTTTTGTGTGTTAAGTAGGTGGCTCATGAATGACAAGTCTAATAAGACTTTAAGACTCCAAGATTGTTTATCACAGCCTAGTAATAATTGAGACTTGAAGAGTTTGGTTCATTCAGATTTTCTCATTGTTAACTTTCGCATTAAAATGACTGGTTACACTTAAGTGTTACAATTTTTGACATTCAATTGATAGAATAAATTGAGTGCACAAAATAACCAATTTATAACTAGCCTATGAGGAGAGACTGAATAGACTGGGTCTGTACTTGTTAGAGTCTAGAAGGCTGAGGGGGGGATCTTATAGAGACGTATAAGATAATGAAGGGGATGGATAGGGTAGAGGTAGAGAGATTTTTCCCGCTCAGAAAGGATAGCCGGACTAGAGGGCACAGCCTCAAGATTAGTGGGGGGGACAGTTTAGATCGGAGTTGAGGAGGAACTTTTTCACTCAAAGGGTGGTGAATCTCTGGAATTCTCTGCCCGTTGAAGTGGTGGAGGCTGCCTCGCTGAATATATTTAAGACATGGGTAGATAGGTTTCTGATAGACAAGGGGAATTAAGAGTTATGGGGAGAGAGCGGGAAAGTGGAACAGATCCACTTCAGATCAGCCATGATCTTATTGAATGGCGGGGCAGGCTCGAAGGGCTAGATGGCCTACTCCTGCTCCTATTTCTTATGTTCTTATAAATGAGAAGTTGCCTGAATTTATAAGAGGTTAATAAGTTTAATTTTGACAAACAAAAGGTAATGGAAATAAAGTCCGTATATGGGTTTTGTGTTTCAAAGAGTGATGTATTGCAACATGCTCTCAGTTTATGATGTGAATGTGAGACAATGTTACAAAGTAATATCTGTTTATTTTGTGACTCTCCTGTACTGAGTAAATGTTATCTGTGGTAATAAAAGTTTGTTTGGTTCAATGTATGTAAAAGCCAATATGTTGGGGGTTAATTTGTCTGAAAAGCTAAGGGCTCTGGACAGTGTCACTGACTTTACAACAGATGACGGACTTTTCCTCGTATTTAGTTATTTGAGGTTATAAGGGTTAAAATGCTTAAAGGGGAACAAATAAATCATTTGTGCAAGTTATGCTATTCATAAATAAATTGACGTAGACATCGCATCAGCAGTTGTGTAACTGTTACTGTTGGAAGTATCCTGTTTAACACTGTCCATGTTGATCTCTACGCCCAGGATCTATCAAACTTTTTGTTTGACTAGAGTACAACTTTATTTCTCCCCCCCCGTACCAGTACCAGCTGTGGTTCAGTTGGCAGCACACTCGCTTCCGAATTATGCAGATTCTGGATTTGAGGCCTACTCAAGTGCTGGCTATAAAAATCTAACCTGATATTTCAGTGCGGTACTGAGGAAACTTTGCACTTGTCTATCTTTTAGATGAGGAATATTGTGTAAGTTCTGGTCGCCACATTACCAGGAGGATGTGGATGCTTTGGAGAGGGTACAGAAGAGGTTTACCAGGATGTTGCCTGGGCTGGAGGGTATTAGCTATAAGGAGAGGTTGGATAAGCTCGGTTTGTTCTCACTGGAACGACAAAGTAAGGAGTCTCACAGCATCAGGTTAAAGTCCAACAGGCTTATTTGGTAGCACGAGCTTTCGGAGCGCTTTTCCATCAAGTGAGTTGAATGACGGAGGTTGAGGGGAGACCTGATAGAGATTATGAGAGACATGGACAGTGTGGAAAGTCAGATGCTCTTTCCTAGGGTAGTACTCAGGTACATGGGGTTGAGGTGCATGGGGAAAAGTTTAGAGGAGATGTGCGAGGCAAGGTTCTTTACACAGAGGGTGGTGAATGTCTGGAACTCAATGCCAGTGAGGTGGTGGAAGCAGGTACGATAGGGGCATTTAGGGGACATCTAGATGAATACATGAGTAGGACTGGAATGGAAGGATAAGGACTCCATAAGTGCATGCTGTTTTAGTTTAGGCAGACTTAGCACAGGCTTGGAGGGTCCGAAGGGCCTGTTCCTGTGCTGTACTGTCCTTTGTTTTGTTCATTGTTCTTTGAAATGGATGGAAACAACCTCTTGGCATGTTTCAAGGAAGAGCAGGTTAGTTAACTCAGTTAATTAGCTAACCCGGTTGGTTAACCGGTGCCCTGGGCAACATTTATTTCTCAGTAATCGTTGTTGTCTGTGGACCGCAATTTAACTTTTTTTTTCATGGGATGTGGGCAAACACCATCATTTATTGCCCATCTCTAATTGCCCATGAACTGAGTGGCTCGAAAGGCAATTTCAGAGGGCAGTTAGAGGCTGTGGGTCTGGAGTCAAGTGTAGGCCAGACCAGCTAAGGACAGCAGAATTCCTCCCCACAGGGGCATTAGTCTACCAGATGGGTTTTTAACCACAATCGATGATAGTTTCCATGGTGACCTAACTTTTAATTCCTGATTTATTGATTGAATTTAAATTCCATCAGCTGCCGTGGTGGGATTTGAAGCCAGGTTCCCAGACCATTAGCCTGGATCTCTGGATTACTAACCCAGTGACATGACCACTACACTACTAACCCCCATTGTTCATCTCTTTCCTACTTTTCATCACTTTGGCACAACTTCCTTCTCCATAAGGTGCTTTGAGATATCTTTGTCTTATTTTATTTATTTGTGGGACATGGGTGTCGCTAGCTAGGCAGCATTTATTGTCCATCCCTAGTTCTTTACCCAGAGGGTGGTGAGGGACTGGAATGCCCTGCCAGCTGCAGTTGTAAATGCGCCTAGTTTGGGGGCGTTTAAGAGATCCGTGGATAGGTTTATGGATGAAAAGGTTTAAGCTAGTGGGTCATTGTTTTGTAACTGGTCGGCGCAACATTGTGGGCCGAAGGGCCTGTTCTGCGCTGTAATGTTCTGTGTTCGATGTTCTATGTTCCCCTTGGAGGGCAGTTGAGAGTCAACCACATTGCTGTAGCTCCAGAGTCACATGTAGGCCAGACCGGGTAAGATTCCCTTCCCTAAAGGGCATCAGACGGGTTTTTCTGACAATTGACAATGTTTCCTTGGTCATCAGTAGATTCTTAATCCCAAGTTTTTTGTGTATTGAATTCGAATTTCACCATCTGCCATGGTGGGATTTGAACCCGGGTCCCCAGAATATTAGCTAAGATACTGAATTGATATTCTAGCGATAATACCACTAGGCTATCGTCACCCAAATTGATCATGAAAAGTGAGATATAAATGGACATCTTTCTCCCTTATTTCAAGGTGTGGGGCAGGACTTTCCAGCCACGCTCATTCCCAAGTCAGAAGATCCCATCCGACGTCTACAGCCCTCTGCATGGTCCCTGCCCCACCCGCCATGATTCCCACGGTGGGCGGAAAGGAGAAATTCTACCCATAGAGAACATGACCTCTGAGCTATCCCTTGGGTGTGGAGGGTTGGTCCAGTAAGTTGCCAATCAAAGTCACCATACTTAAATCAACATCGAGCAGTCCCAACTCCTGTATTCAATGTTCTGACTGATAAAACCAAGCATGCCGAATGCCTTCTTCACCACCCTGTGTCTCCACTTTCAAGGAGCTATGAACATGAACCCCTAGATCTCTTTGTTCTGTAACACTCCCTAACGCCCTACCATTAACTGAGTAAGTCCTACCCTCGTTCAGTCTACCAAAATGCAAGACCTCGCTTTTGTCTAAATTAAACTCCATCTGCCATTCGTCAGCCCACTGGCCCAATTGATCAAGATCCCATTGCAATCCCAGATAACCTTGTCCACTATACCACCAATCTTGATGTCAATCATTTGTGAGGTAAACGGATTGTGATATTAATGTCAGCCAGAGCAGTTGACTTTGGCTTTGAGGCAGTTGAGTGACAGAGAGAGAAACAGCCTGCTACTTGTAGTACAGGGCAATAGGCAGCAGTGATGTACCCTGAGACTAAGAGAGACTAAGCCGGTTAGAATTATATTCACTGGAGTTTAGAAGAGTGAGAGGGAATCTCATAGAAACTTACAAAATTCTAACAGGGTTAGACAGGGTGGATTCAGAAAGAATGTTCCCGATGGTGGGGGGAGTCCAGAACTAGGGGGTCATAGTTTGAGGATAAGGGGTAAACCTTTTAAAACTGAGGGTGAGGAGAAGTTTCTTCACCCAGAGGGTGGTGAATGTGTGGAATTAACTACAAGAGAATGCAATTGAGGCCAAAATGTTGCGTAATTTCAAGAAATTAGATAGCGCTCTTGGGGCGAAAGGGATCAAGGGAGAAAGTAGGGTCAGGATATTGAATTCAATGATCAGCCATGATCATACTGAATGGCAGAGCAGGCTCGAAGGGCCAAATGGCCTACTCCTGCTCCTAGTTTCTATGTTTATTTGAAACTGAAGCACCTGGAGGAAACCCACGCAGACACGGGGAGAATGTGCAGGCTCCGCATGGATGATGACCCAAGACTGGGATCGAACCCAGGTCCCTGGCGCTGTGGGGCAGCAGTGCTAACCCACTGTGCCACCCTGCATCTTTCACGTCATCAGGGGCAGCCAAACCACTCTACAGTCAGTGGCACAGTGGCTAAGTGGTTAGCACTGCTGCCTCGTGGCGCCAGAGACCCGGGTTCGATTCCCGGCTTGGGTCACTGTCTGTGCAGAGCCTGCACATTCTCAACGTGTCTGCGTGGGTTTCCTCCGGGTGCTCCAGTTACCCCCCCACAGTCTGAAAGACGTGCTGGTTCGGGTGCATTGGCCGTGCTAAATTCTCCCTCAGTGTAACCCGAACAGACGCCAGAGTGTGGCGACTAGGGGATTTTCATGGTAACTTCATTGCAATGTTAATGTGACACTAATAAATAAACTTTAAATTAATACCCTAAAAAATGAACCCAAAATGGATATAATAAAAGACATTTAATCTTTGATGACTAGGGGAGATGTGAAAGCAATGAAACATATAGGGTGGGTTTTAGGGGGATTGCTTTTACTCAGAGTGTCATAGAATCATAAAGGTTTATAGTATGGAAACAGGCCCTTCGGCCTAACTTGTCCATACTACCCTTTTTTTTAACCCCGAAGCTAACCCCAATTGTTCGTGTTTGGCCCATATCCCTCTATACCCATCTTACCCATGTAACTATCTAAATGCTTTTTAAAAGGCAAAATTGTACCCGCCTCTACTACTACCTCTGGCAGCTTGTTCCAGACACTCACCATCCTTTGTGGGAAAAAATTGCCCCTCTGGGTGCTTCTGAATCTCTCTCCTCTCACCTTAAACCCATGCCCTCTAGTTTTAGACTCCCCTACCTTTGGAAAAAGGTATCTAGCTGATCTATGCCTTTCATTATTTTATAGACCTCTCTAAGATCGCCCCTCAGCCTCCTACGCTTCAGAGAAAAAAGTCCCAGTCTATCCAGCCTCTCCTTATAACTCAAACCACCAAATCCCAGGAGTATCCTAGTAAATCTCTTTTGGTCATTACAATATGAAATGTGTTACCACAAATAGGCCATTGAAATGATGCCATTCAGAACATTTAAAAGTGAGTTAGATACTGAGGGATCTGCAAATTACAGAACAAAGAAAAACAGGCATGACTTTGGATGGCAGTATATCAACCCTTTGTGGAGCTGGCGTCAGCATTTGTAGAATCCCACAGTGCAGAAGGAGGCCATTCTGTCCATCGAGCCTGCACACTGACCACAATCCTACCCAGGCTCCATCTCCATAACCCCATGAGCTTACTCTAGCTAATCCTCTTGACACTAAGGGGCAACTTCGCATGGCCATTCCACCAAGCCCACATATCTTTGGACTGTGGGAGGAAACCGGAGCACTCAGAGGAAACCCACGCAGACACGGGGAGAATTTGCAGACTCCACAGAGACAGTGACCCAAGCCGGGAATCGAACCTGGGTCCCCGACACTGTGAGGCTGCGGTATTAACCACTGTGCCACATTACAGGTCGAATACAGCACAGAAGGAGGGCATTCATCCCATCTTGGCTCTGTTGAACAAACTACCCAAAATTAGACAATTCTTCTCAAGATTAGTGACGGAAGTTAGGAAGTGCAACAATAGGAGAAAATGTTTACTTTTCCTCGCCAAAAGGGGATCCAGGAAACTTGGACAGGTCCTGTTAACCACTTCTCCAACGACTGCGGAAGGCCAGCAAATCAAGATATCCCATTCCCATGGACAACCTGCAAAGAGGGAACAAGAAACAGATCAGAGAACCAAGGTAGAGGGAGAGTAAGTCATTTCTTCGACCTTATTACATGAAAAGGTACGAATATTCCTTCACTTAGAAAATGATCAACATGCTATCAAGACAAAGGGACTTCCTATGAATGTTCTTCAACCTGAAACCCCTGCCCCATTTTCCTTTTCCCCAAGAACTCTGGGATCTTTGCATCTACAACCCTCTCTCTTCCCAGCTTGGCTATCCCAGTAATTCAACTCACTGTTAACGGAAGGCCTTCCGTTAATAAGAATTCAAATTATTTTAGCCAACACACAAAAGATCACTGAATCTTGCTTGAGAGAATTATTTCTTGTGCCAAGCCTGTTCTAAAACTAAAAATTGGAATGATGCTACTCTTTGGGTGGCACAGTGGCACAGTAGTTTAGCATTGCTGCATCTCATTGCCAGGGAGACAGATGCGATTCTCAGCCTCGGGTTACTATCTGTGTGGAGTTTGCACATTCTTAACATGTCTATGTGGGTTTCCTCTGGGTATTCTGTCCCCTTCCACACTCCAAAGATGTACGGGTTAGATTGATTGATTGGCCACACTAAATTACTTCTTAGTGTCAGGGGGATTAGCAGGAGTAATATGTGGGGGTTATGGGGATACGGCCTGGGTGGGACTGTGGTCGGTGCTGACTTGATGGGCCAAATGGCCTCTTTCTGCACTGCAGGGATTTTATGATTAAATTCTATGATTTTATGATCATCTTGATCATGGCTGATCATCAAATTCAATATCCTGATTTCCCCCCCTTCCCCCCATATCCCTCGATCCCTTTAGCCCCAATACCTATATCTAATTTCTTCTTGAAATCCGACCATGTTTTGGCCTCAATTATTATCTGTGGGAGTGAATTCCACACATTCCCCACCCTCTGGGTGAAGAAATTTCTCCTCATCCTCAGTTCTAAAAGGTTTACCCCCTTATCCTCAAGCTATGACCCCTAGTTCTGGACTCCCCCCACCTTCGGGAACATTCTTTCTGAATCTACCCTGTCTAACCCTGTTAGAATTTTATAAGTTTCTATGAGATCCCCTCTCACTCTTCTAAACTCCAGTGAATATAATCCTCACCGACTTAGCCTCTCCTTATATGACAGACCTGCCATCCCAGGAATCAGCCTGGTAAACCTTCGCTGCATTCCCTCTACATCAAGGACATCCTTCCTCAGATCACAGTGGTCTCCTGGCACACTCCGGGCCAAGGGAAATGGGTTCACAGTGTGGTCAAACAGACTGTGTATCAATCTGCAAATCCCTCCATCACACACCAATGGCTGGTGGGAAAAGTGGGAGAGATTCCTGGTCACTCAGGTGATGGAAAGAATGTTGGAGCGTCTACCATCACCATCCATAGCTCCAGGTTCTAACATGCATGTAAAAGTGCCTGGTGCTACAACAATGCAGATTCCTTGCATGAACAGTATCATCCCAGCTCTGAACATATGGTTTATAGATCTCGCTGTGGAGGCTCAGGTTTTGGACAGGTTCAAGACAGAGACCTATAAATTTCCCGATATTAAGGATATGCAGGGATATATGGAGGTAGAAGGAACAAACAACAATACAGTATAGGAACGGGCCCTTCGGCCCACCCAGCCTGTGTCAATATTTGATTCCTATCCCTCTGTTCGCCTCCCATTCCTGTGTCTATCAAGATACACCTTGAAAGTTGCTTAGGTGCCTGCTCCATTGGCACCCACCATCCTCTGTGTGAAAAACTTCCCCTCTGCGTCTCCCTTAAACTTACCACCTTTTACGGGCACAGTGGTTAGCACTGCCATCTCACAGCGCCAGGGACCCAGGTTCGATTCCCGGCTCGAGTCACTGTCTGTGTGGAGTCTGGATGCTCTCCCTGTGCCTGCGTGGCTTTCCTCCGGGTGCTCCGGTTTCCCCCCCCCCCCACAGTCTGATTAAACGCATTGACCATGCTCAATTGCCCCTCAGTGTAACCCAAACAGGCACCGGAATGTGGCGACTAGGGGATTTTCACAGCAACTTCATTGCGGTGTTAATGTAAGCCTACTTCTGGCAATAATAAAATAAACTTTAAACTTGTAAAGATGGTGTGCCGCAATAGTAATTAGTTCATGAAGAGTATCATACTTAATTTCAAGGCTCGCAGAGCAATATTCATGTCTAGACAAATCAAAGTCTACAAGGCAAAATTCTTTCTCGTATCTCTCCGTGACGGCTAATGTGCTTAATTTAATTTATGCACTAAAGTGATTTGGAATGAATTACGGTTATTATTGGTCCTGGAGCTGCTCATTACCAATGGGAAACAAGTATGTAGGAGGATCAGGGAATTACTGATGGCCATTATGTTCCAAACATCATCACCAGTCCCGGAGCAATATCATTATTACACTGACGCCTGCTCCACTCACCACAACTGCAATCCCTTTCCAAGTATAACTTGAGACTATCTTCTTGTTTTGTTTAGTTTTCTTTTCTACTCATTCATGGGACATGGGCATCGCTGGCTGGCCAGTATTTATTGCCCATCCCTAGTTGCCCTTGAACTGAAGGGGTTACTAAACCATTTCAGAGGGCGGTTAAGAGTCAAATGCATTGCTGTAGCTCTGGAGTCACATGTAGGCCAGACAGGGTAAGAACGGCAGATTTCCTTCCCTAAAGGACACTAGTGAACCAGATGGGTTTTTCCGACAATGGTTTCATGGTCATTAGTGGATTCTTAATTCCAGATATTTTTTATTGAATTCAAACTCCACCATCTGTCGTGTTGGGATTCGAACCCAACGTTTAAAGTTTATTTATTTATTAGCCACAAGCAGGCTTACATTAACACTGCAATGAAGTTACTGTGAAAATCCCCTAGTTGCCACACTCCAGCACCTGTTCGGGTTACACTGAGGATACATTGCACCAGGGACCCGGATTCGATTCCCAACTTGGGTCATTGCCTGCATGTTCTCCCCATGTCTGCATGGGTTTCCTCCGGGTGCTCCAGTTTCCTCCCACCGTCCAAAAGACACGCTGGTTAGGTGGATTGGCCTTGCTAAATTGTCCCTTAGTGTCAGTGGGAATAGCTTGGTTAAATGCATGGGGTTGTAGGGAAAAAGGCCTGGGTGGGATTGTGGTCAGTGCAGACTTGATGGGCCGAATGGCTTCTTCTACACTGTAGGATTCTATGATTCTATTCGGTGATAATGAATCAAAATCTATCGATCTCCATCTCACTCCCTGCTGCAGAACATAAGAACATAAGAAATAGGAGCAGGAGTAGGCCATCCAGCCCTTCGAGCCTGCCCCGCCATTCAATAAGATCATGGCTGATCTGTCGTGGCTCAGTTCCACATTCCCGCTTTCTCCCCATAACCCTTAATCCCCCCCTTATTTTGAGGCTGTGCCCTCTAGTCCTGCTATCCTTTCTAAGCGGGAAGAATCTCTCTACCTCTACCCTGTCCAAGCCCTTCATTATCTTATAAGTCTCTATAAGATCCCCCCTCAGCCTTCTAAACTCCAACGAGTACAGACAAAGGGTTAACTCGAATGATTAGCGATAGAGCATGTGTGCGGGGAGTTACGTCACAGAGATATCACTCACTGAGGGGAGTTGAGTGTGAACTGTCTCGGAGAGTAGCTCCCTGTTGTGCCTTGATCTGGTCTAATCTTCTTAATAGCTAGCCTGAAAATAACTGGTTTGGAACAAAACACCTTCACCTCTCCAATAACTCCAGGAGTCGGCTGTGAAGGAATTGTGCTTTTAATGCACTAAGTAAAAATAATCAAGAGCTGACAATTGACACTGGTTTCATGGCTGTCATGATTCTTGGTGGCTGAGTGGCACGGTGGTTAGCACTGCTGCTTCACAACGCCAGGGACCCGGGTTCGATTCCCGGCTTGGGTCACTGTCTGTGTGGAGACTGCACATTCTCCCCGTGTCTGCGTGGGTTTCGTTCAGGTGCTCCAGTTTCCTCCCACAGTCTGAAAGACGTGCTGGTTAGGGTGCGTTGACCCGAACAGGCGCTGCAGCAGGACGACTCAGGGAATTTCACAGTAACTTCATTGTAGTGTTAATGTCAGCGTTACTTGTGACTAATAAATAAGTAAAACTTATCAGTAGATGGCCTTGGTGGTATTATCGCTTTAGACTATTAACCCAGAAACTCAGATAATGTTTTGGGGGACCCGGGTTCGAATCCCAACACGGCAGATGGTGGAATTTGAATTCAATAAAAAATATCGCGGATTAAGAATCTGATGACCATGAAACCATTGTCGGAAAAACCCATCTGGTTCACTAATGTCCTTTAGGGAAGGAAATCTGCCGTCCTTACCCGGGTCTGGCCTACACGTGACTCCAAAGCCACAACAATGTGGTTGACTCTCAACTGCCCTCCAAGGGCAACTAGGGATGGGCAATAAATGCTGGCCTGCCAGCGATGCCCATTCAAGTTCTAAATCTTTGGATTGGGACGTGAATTCACATTTGACAAACCTGGCAACTAGTTGGATTTAGGGATGAGGCCTAGCTCCTATTTTAATGACATTTGTACTTCTACACAACACGGAGAAACGGATTGGGATTTTCATGTCACGATATTAGCACGTTTATCCGTCCTTCTGAACAGAGTGGAACGGGAGTGACTCCCGATGGAACAGAAGGAAAGTTACATACCAGCCGATCCTGCATTGGTGCCATTGCCTTCTGTGGATTGGTTACTGCTTGCCATAGCACAACTGGCTTGACTTTCTGAAATGCGTTGCAATATATTACAGTCTGGATGCATCGAATGAACCTGAAATAAAATATATTAATGGTGCATTACTGTTCATATATGTTTGGGAGATGGCATCGCAATCACTGTAGTAGTAATCCCAATGCCCAGACTAATGTTCTGGGAGTCACAGCTTCAAATCCTGGTATCTGGTAGAATTTAAATTCAATTAATATTGACGGAATATAAAGCTCGTCTCAGTGTCGAAAGCAAGAAAGTATTATCAGTTATCCGGAGGACGCTTCTGGTGCACTAATGTATTTTAAGGAAGGAAATCTGCTGTCCTTAACCAGCCTGGCCTAGGTGTGACTCCAGACCCACAGTTGTTAGGTTACACTGAGTCTTAACCTGCCTCTGTAATAGCCCAACAAGCCAATCAGTTCAAGGGGTAATTAGGGATGAGCAATAATTACTGGCCCAGCCACTGATACCCAAACCTCATGAATGACTGACGAATAAAAACCCCTTCATGTTTACATTCTTGGTTAATGTGCCAACTACTGAAATGGAATTTTGAGTTGTGTTTTGCCACACTGGGATTGGAGCTCCAGTGTCAGGCTGCCTGCCATCGGATTCAGTGAAGCTTCTGTATCCTGCTGCCTAAAACCTCCTCACCCGTCACCCTCCTCTCACCCGTCACCCTCCTCTCACCCGTCACCCCTTCTCCCCGTCACCCCTTCTCCCCGTCACCCCTTCTCCCCCGTCACCCCCTTCCCCCCATCACCCCTCCTCTCACCCGCCACCCCCTCTCACCCGTCACCCCCCTCTCCCCGTCACCCCCCTCTCCCCCGTCACCCCTCTCACCCGTCACCCTCCTCTCACCCGTCACCCTCCTCTCACCAGTCACCCCCTCTCCCCGTCACCCCCTCTCCCCGTCACCCCTCTCACCCATCACCCTCCTCTCACCCGTCACCCCCCTCTCACCCGTCACCCCCTCTCCCCGTCACCCCTCTCACCCATCACCATCCTCTCACCCGTCACCCTCCTCTCACCCGTCACCCCCCTTCTCCCCGTCACCCCCTCCCCCCCCATCACCCCTCTCACCCGTCACCCCCCTCTCCCCGTCACCCCTCTCACCCATCACCCTCCTCTCACCCGTCACCTCCTCTCACCCGTCACCCTCCTCTCACCCGTCACCCTCCTCTCACCCGTCACCCTCCTCTCACCCGTCACCCTCCTCTCACCCGTCACCCTCCTCTCACCGTCACCCTCCTCTCACCTGTCACCCCTTCTCCCCGTCACCCTCCTCTCACCCGTCACCCTCCTCTCACCCGTCACCCTCCTCTCACCACACAGTGAGCACGTGATCACCCCCTCTCCCCCGTCACCCCCTCTCCCCCGTCACCCGCCTCACCCATCACCCCACCCCTCCCCATCACCCCCTCTCCCCCATCACCCGCCTCGCCCATCACCCCACCCTCCCCATCACCCCCCTCTCCCCCCATCACCCCGCCTCACCCATCACCCCACCCTCCCCGTCACCCCCTCTCCCCCATCACCTGCCTCACCCATCACCCCACCCTCCCCATCATCCCCTCTCCCCCATCACCCACCTCACCCATCGCCCCACCCTCCCCGTCATCCCCTCTCCCCCATCACCCACCTCACCCATCACCCCACCCTCCCCATCACCCCCTCTCCCCCGTCACCCGCCTCACCCATCACCCCACCCTCCCCGTCACCCCCCTCTCCCCCGTCAGCCCCCTCTCCCCCATCAGCCCCCCTCCCCCATCACCGCCTCCCCTCGTCACCCCCTCTCCCCTGTCGCCCCCTCGCCCCCTGCTCGATCTGGCTGCTATCAGTTCTCAGTCTGACAACACCTTGATTCCAAAATGTTCTCCCTGGTGTTTAAACCCCTTCCAATTTCTGAAATTTCCTCCAATGCTCTGAACCACGGTATCACTACAGTGCAGAAGGAGACCATTCAGCCCATCGAGTCTGCACCGACTCTCCGAAATAGCATTTAACCCAGGCCCAATCCCCCTATCCCCACCTATCCTCCTAGCCCCATGCACTTACCTACCAGGTTTGGGACACTAAGGGGCAATTTAGCAATCCACCTAACCCCGCACGTCTTTGGACACTGGGAGGATACCAGAATACCTGTGGAGGGAAACGCACGCAGACACGGGGAGAATGTGCAGTCTCCGCACAGATAGTGATCCGAGGCCGGAATTGTACCTGGGACCCTGGCGCTGTGAGGCAGCAGTGCCAACCCACTGTGCCACCCTCTCTGGGAAGACATCTCGAACATCTTCGATTCTGGTCTGCACTTTTTATCCTTTCTGATTTCCTAAACCTCTCAATCTCATTTTCCCCCGTTTAAGACCTCCTTAAGTTTAAATTTATTTATTAGTGTCACAAGTAGACTTACATTAACACTGCAATTAAGTTATTGTAAAAATCCTCGAGTCGCCACACTCCGACGAAACATAGAAACAGAAAATAGGAGCAGGAGGAGGCCATTCAGCCCATCGAGCCTGCTCTGCCATTCGTTATGATCATGGCTGACCATCCCAACTCAACAGCCTCATTCTGTTTTCTCCCCATAACCTTTGATCCCATTCGCCCCAATATCCAGCTGCCTCTTGAATACATTCAATGTTTTGACATCAACTACTTCCTGTGGGAATGAATTCCACAGGCTCACCGAGTGAAGAAATGTCTCCTCACCTCCGTCCTAAATGGTCTACCATAGAACATAGAACATTACAGCGCAGAACAGTCCCTTCGGCCCACGATGTTGCGCCGACCAGTTACAAAAACAATGACCCACTAGCCTAAACCAATCCCTTTTCATCCATAAACCTATCCACAGATCTCTTAAACGCCCCCAAACTAGGTGCATTTACAACTGCAGCTGGCAGGGCATTCCAGTCCCTCACCACCCTCTGGGTAAAGAACCTACCCCTGACACCCCCCCTTAATTTAAAGTCGTGCCCCCTCGTGCTAGCTTTCTTCATCCTAGGAAAAAGGCTATCACTATCTACCCTGTCTAAACCTCTAATCATCTTATATGTTTCAATAAGGTCCCCTCTTAGCTGCCTTCTTTCCAGCGAAAACAACCCCAAATCTCTCAGTCTGTCCTCATAGGATCTCCCCTCCATACCAGGCAACATCCTGGTAAACCTCCTCTGCACCCTCTCCAAAGCCTCTACATCCTTCCTGTAATGTGGGGACCAGAACTGCACACAAAACTCCAAGTGCGGCCGCACCAGAGTTGTGTACAGTTGCATCATGACCCCCAATCCTCCCAATCCTCAGACTGTGACCCCCTGGTTCTGGACTCTCCCCACCACCGGGAACATCCTCCCTGCATCTACCCCGTCCAGTCCTGTTAGAATTTATAAGTCTCTGTGAGATTCCCCCCTCATTCATCTGAACTCCAGTGAAAACAATCCTAACCTGGTCAATCTCTCCTCATACATCAGTCCCCCCGGAATCAGCCTGGTAAACCTTCACTGCCCTTCCCCAAGAGCAAGAACATCCTTCATCACTGAGGGAGAGTTGCCAATCCTCCTAATCAGAATATCTTTCGGACTGTGGGAGGAAACCGGAGCGCCTGGAGGAAACCCACGCAGGTACAGGGAGAACGTGCAGACTCCACCCAGTGACCCAAGTTTGGAATTGAACCCAGGTTCCTGGCGCTGGGAGGCAGCAGTGCCAACCACTGTGCCACCGTGCCTTAAAGACAATCATTTGACTAAGCTGACTGGCCTTCTGTCCTCATATCTCTTGAGTTGTCTCGATGTGAAGTTTTGCCCAATGGCAGTGAGCCATCCCGTGACAATCAGCGGGACTGAAGGTGCCATCTGAAGGCAGACAGTTGTTGCCCCGGATCTCCAACTATATCTTAAAGTTTAAAGATTATTTATTAGTCACAAGTGGGCTTACGTTAACACTGCAATGAAGTTACTGCGAACATCCCCTGGCCGCCACACGCCGGCGCCTGTTCGGGTAACACTGAGGGAGAATTTAGCACCTATACAGCGCGGGAAACCGGAACACCCGGAGGAAACCCAAGCAGACACGGGGAGAATGTGCAGACTCCACACTGACAGTGACCCAAGCTGAGAATCGAGCCTGGGTTCCTGGTAGCTGTGAGGCAGCAGTGCTAACCACTATGCCACCTTTTTGGTGAAAAATAGGAGATTGAACTTCATAACGGTGCTGTTTGGTTTGGCTGCAATGTCCCCGATTTAATATTAAGCTAATATTTTGAGAGTTTCCAGGTGCCGATTTTCTGACAGTCACTTTGTCAATTATTATTGAGCTGTCAACCAGCTAGTCAATGCTCAGGGATCTCATCCAGCAAAGTTTCAGCTTAGATTTTAACATAAAACATCGCTCAGGGCAGGCCACGACCCTGTGATATTATCGCTAGAAACTCAACTCATGTTGAGTTCAGAGGAGGTTCACTAGATTGCTTCCAGAGATGAGGGGTTTGTCATATGAAGAGAGATTGAACAGCTCAGGCCGATACTCTCTGGAATTTAGAAGAATGAGCGGAGATCAAATTGAGGTATTCAAGATGATAAAAGGAATGGATAAAGAAGACATGGAGCAGATGCTTCCTCTTGTGGGGACATTCTACAGCGCGAGGTCATAGTCTTAACCCTGATTAGTGTGAGGTGATCCATTTTGGTGGGACAAACTTGAATGCGGATTACAGGGTCAACGGCAGGGTTCTGAGGAATGTGGAGGAACAGAGAGATCGTGGGGTTCATATCCACAGATCTCTGAAGGTTGACACTCAAGTGGATAGAGCCGTGAAGAAGGCTTATAGTGTGTTAGTGTTTATTAACAGGGGGTTTGAGTTTAAGAGCCGTGGGGTTATGCTGCAACTATACCAGGCGTTGGTGAGACCACATTTGGAATATTGTGTTCCGTTCTGGTCACCTCACTATAAGAAGGATGTGGAAGTATTGGAGAGAGTGCAGAGGAGATTTACCAGGATGCTGCCTGGTTTGGAGGGTAGGTCTTATGAGGAAAGGTTGAGGGAGCTGGGGCTTTTCTCTTTAGAGTGGAGGAGGATGAGAGATGACGCAATAGAGGTTTATAAGATGATGAGGGGGATTGATAGAGTGGACGTGCAGAGACTATTTCCTCGGGTGGATGTAGCTGTTACTAGGGGACATAACTATAAGGTTGATGGTGGGAGATATAGGAGGGATGTCTGAGGTAGATTCTTCACTCAGAGAGTGGTTGGGGTGTGGAATGGACTGCCTGCTGTGATAGTGGAGTCGGACACTTCAGGAAATTTCAAGCGGTTATTGGATAGGCACATGG
Source organism: Prionace glauca (assembly GCA_037974335.1). Taxonomy (NCBI): domain Eukaryota; kingdom Metazoa; phylum Chordata; class Chondrichthyes; order Carcharhiniformes; family Carcharhinidae; genus Prionace; species Prionace glauca. The sequence goes on from CM075722.1 coordinate 13,371,945, forward strand.
AGCACTCCAGAATGATAGGGAATGGGATAGCTTGATCTTGGGATTGGACATAGCTCGGCACAACATTGAGGGCCGAAGGGCCTGTACTGTGCTATAATGTTCTATGTTCTTAGGATAAGGGGCAGTAAATTTAAAACAAACTTGAGGAGAAAATACTTCTCGGACAGGGTTGTGGATCTGTGGAATTTGATATCCCAAAGTGCCATGGATGCTGGGACAGAGAGTAAATTTAAGGAGGAGTTAGACAGATTTTTAATTGGTAATGGTGAAGGGTAATGGGGGAGAAGGCAGGAAAATAGGTGTGAGGAGCATATCAGCTGAGCAGACTCGATGGGCCAAATGGCCTAATTCTGCTCCTATATCTTATGAATTTATAATGTTCTGGGGACACGGCTTTGAATCCCACCACGGCAGCAGGTGGAATTTGAATTTGGAATTAAGAATCTATGCTGACCGTGAAACCATTACTAATTGTCGGAAAAACCCATTGCATTCACTAATGTCCTTTACTGAAAAAAATGTGCTGTCCTTATCCATGTGACTCCAGATCAAAGCAATGTGCTGAACCATAAGGTGCAGAAGGATCTGGGTGTCCTAGTGCATGAATCAAGAAGAAGAAGGAGGCACATGACATGCATAGGCAGCTGGGCAAGTGAATCTCTTGAAGAGTACAGGGGGTGTAGGAGTGGAGTTAAGAGAGAAATCAGGAGGGCAAAAAGAGGACACAAGATTGTTTTGGCAGATAAAGCAACGGAGAATCCAAAAAGCTTCTACAAATACATAAAGGGCAAAAGGGTGACAAGGGAAAGAGTAGGGCCTCTTAAGAATCAACAAGATCATCTATGTGCAGATCCCCAAGAGATGGGTGAGATCTTAAATGAATATTTCTCATCAGTATTTACTGCTGAGGAAAGCATGGATGTTAGGGAACTTGGGGTAATAAATAGTGGAAATAAAAAGTCTTGAAGAGAGTACGTATTACAGAGAAAGAAGTGCTGGAAGTCTTAAAGCGCATCAAGGTAGATAAATCCCCGGGACCTGATGTAGTGCATCCCAGGACATTGTGGGAGGCTAGGGAGGAAATTGCAGGTCTCCTAGCAGAGATATTTGAATCATCGATACCCACGGGTGAGGTTCCTGAAGATTGAAAGGTGGCAAACGTTGTGCCTTTGTTTAAAAAGGGCTGCAGGGAAAAGCCTGGGAACTACAGGCCAGTGAGCCTGTCGTGGGTAAATTATTGTAAGCTATTTTGAGAGACAGGATCTACAAATTACATCTGGAATTCTCTACCCGCTGAAGTGGTGGAGGCTGCCTCGCTAAATATTTTCAAGACGCGGGTTGATGGGTTTTTGATAAGAGAAGGGATTAAGGGTTATGGGGAGAGGGCAGGAAGGTGGAACTGAGCCGCGACAGATCAGCCATGATCTTATTGAATGGCGGGGCAGGCTCGAAGGGCCAGATGGCCTACTCCTGCTCCTATTTCTTATGTTCTTATATTATATAAAACGCTGGTTAGGCCGCATTTGGAATACTGTGTTCAATTCTGGTCGCCGCACTACCAGAAGGACTTGGAGGCTTTAGAGAGGGTACAGAAAAGATTTATCAGGATGTTGCCCTGGTATGGAGGGTATTAGCTATGCGGGGAGATTGAATAAACTGGGATTGTTCTCTATGGAAAAACAGAGGCTGAGGGACGGCCGGACAGGAGTTTATAAAATTATGAGGGGTACGGATACAGTTGGAAGCTTTTTCCCAGGGCAGAAGCGATAATTACAAAGGGGACACAAGTTCAAAGTAAGGGGGGAAAGATTCAGTGGAGATATGCGGGGGAATTTAAATGGGCGCCCCTTATATTTAAACAATGATTCCCCCCCTCGTTCTAGATTCTCCCACAAGAGGAAACATGCTTTCCGCATCCACCTTGTCAACACCCTTCAGGAGGTTATGTTTCACTCAAGTTGCCCCTTACTCTCCTAAACTGCAGCCGATACGAGCCAGCCTGTCCAATCTTGCCTCGTAAGACAACTCATCGATCCTGGTATTAGCCCGGTAAACCTCCTCTGAGCTGCTCCCTACACATTTACACCTTTCTTTAAATAAGGTGACTAATAAGGTGACTTTTCCTAGGATGGAGAAAGCTAGCACGTGGGGGGGTAGTTATAGGACTGATGTCAGGGGTAGGTTCTTTACCCAGAGGGTGGTGAGGGACTGGAATGCCCTGCCAGCTGCGGTTGTAAATGCGCCTAGTTTGGGGGCATTTAAGAGATCCGTGGATAGGTTTATGGATGGAAAGGGATTGGTTTAGGCTAGTGGGTCATTGTTTTGTAACTGGTCGGCGCAACATCGTGGGCCGAAGGGCCTGTTCTGCGCTGTAATGTTCTATGTTCTATGTGTAATGCTGTACTCCAGATGTGAATAATCCAGTGAGTAACTGGGTTGTAACCTCCCTCCTTTTGTATTGAGCCCCCGCCCCCTCACAATAAACAGTAACATTCTCTTAGCCTTCCTAAGTACTTGCTCAACCAGTATGTATTGTGTGGGCCGAATGGCCTCTTTCTGGACCATAGCCTTTCTACGATTCTACCCTCAGCCCTTCTTTCTTCTTCCTTTCACTCACCACTCTTCCCAAAATCTTTTGCCGCAGAACACAAAAGCAGGGGTGTACTGCTGAGGCTTTACGAGATTCTGGTCAGACCACATTTAGAATATTGTGAGCAATTTTGGGCCCCGTATCTGAGGACGTTTGTGTAGAAGGCCCAGAGGAGGTTCACGAAAATGATTCCGGAAATGAAAAGCTATGACGCGTTTGAGGATTTTTGGGTCTTACTCGATGGAGTTTAGAAGGATGAGGGGGGGGGGGTTCTCATTGAAATTTACAGAATACTGAGAGGCCTGGATAGAGTGGACGTGGGGAAGGTGTTTCTATTAGTAGGAGAGACTAGGATCCGAGGACACTGCCTCAGAGTAAAGGGGGAACCCTTTAGAATTGAGATTAGGAGCCAGAGGTTGGTAAATCTTAGGAACTCTTTGCCACAGACGCCTGTGGAGGCCTGGTCAAAGAACAAAGAACCAAGAACAAAGAACAGCACAGCACAGGAAACAGGCCCTTTGGCCCTACAAACCCGCGTCGCCTATTTTAACACTCAGTGAGTGCCTCATTCCAATCCTTCTTCTACATAAGAACATAAGAGCATAAGAAATAGGAGCAGGTGTAGGCCATCTAGCCCTTCGAGCCTGCCCCGCCATTCAATAAGATCATGGCTGATCTGTCGTGGCTCAGTTCCACCTTCCCGCCCTCTCCCCATAACCCTTAATCCTCTCTCTTATCAAAAACCCATCAACCCGCTTCTTAAAAGTATTTAGCGAGGCAGCCTCCACCACTTCAACGGACAGAGAATTCCAGAGATTCACCACCCTTTGAGTGAAGAAGTTCCTCCTCAACTCTGTTCTAAACCACCCCCCTTTTATCTTGAGGCTGTGCCCCCTAGTCCTACTGTCCTTTCTGAGCGGCAAGAGTCTCTCCACCTCTATCCTATCCATCCCATTCATCATCTTATACGTCTCAATGAGATCTCCCTTCATTCTTCTAAACTCTAACGAGTACAAGCCTAGTTTATTCAGCCTCTCCTCATGGCTCAACCCCCTCAACTCCGGTATCAGTCTAGTAAACCTTCTCCTGCCTACGACTTTTGTCTACATCTAGTGGGCTCCACAATAAAGGGGGTGCAAATTTAGGGAATTATATCTGCGCCAGCTTAAGGAAGATCCAATTTAGTGACAACCTATTGACACCAATCAGCCTAAAAGCACGCTTTTGGGGTGTGGGAGGAAACCGGAGCACCCGGAGGAAACCCATGCAAGGGGTCATTGAGTTTCTTCAAGATAGATAGGTTCTTGATTGGTAAGGGAATCGAGGATAACAGAGAAAAGACAGCTGAATGGGGTTGAGAAACCTATCAGCCATGATTGAATGGGAAAGCAGACTCACTGGGCTGAATGGCCTAATTCTGCTACTATACCTTGTAGTCTTCAGCTGTAGCAACGCGGCCCTCTGCCTATCTCATATTATCAATGTCCTAACCGCCAATTAATAATCCAGGAAGGTCTTCAATCACTCTCAGTATATTTCCACCATATTAACTGAATCAATCTGAGGAGGAAGCCTGACCCTCCTTTTGATCATCAGAGAGTTTCTTAAATCATTCTCAACTTTAACAGCTGCGGTTTGCAGTAAAGACTTTGGATCATCCTACGATCAGTGTCACCGAGTTGAAGAGATTCCGACATGATCGTAGAATTCCTGCAGTGCAGAAGGAGGCTGTTCAGAGTGACATGGCTTGGGTCACTGTCTGTGCGGAGTTTGCACGTTCTCTCTGTGTCTGCACGGGTTTCCTCCGGGTGCTCTGGTTTCCTCCCACAGTCCAAAGATGTTAGGTGGATTGGCCCTGCTAAATTGCCCCTTGGTGTCAGAAGAAATTAGCTAGGGTAAATGCATTGGGAATAGAGCCTGGGTGGGATTGTGCTTGGGGCAGACACGATGGGTCAAATGGCCTCCTTCTGCACTGTGTGGGTCTATAATTCTGTGATTCCATGATATTCCCCTTGGCTACAGAAAACTTAAGTGGTGACCACTTCAGTGCTCACTGGAATTTAGAAGAACGAGGGAGGATCTCATAGAAATATTATTGATCTTATTGAAACATATAAGATGATTAGAGGTTTAGACAGGGTAGATAGTGATAGCCTTTTTCCTAGGATGGAGAAAGCTACCACGAGGGGGCACGATTTTAAATTAAGGGGGGGTAGTTATAGGACTGATGTCAGGGGTAGGTTCTTTACCCAGAGGGTGGTGAGGGATTGGAATGCCCTGCCTGCTGCAGTTTTAAATGCGCCTAGTTTGGGGGCGTTTAAGCGATCTGTGGATACGTTTATGGACGTAAAGGGATTGGTTTAGGTTAGTGGGTCATTGTTTTGTAACTGGTTGGCGCAACATCGTGGGCCGAAGGGCCTGTTCTGCGCTGTAATGTTCTATGTTCTATGTTCTAATATATAAAAATCCCAATGGGACTGGACAGGCTAGATGCGGGAAGAATGTTCCTGATGTTGGGGAAGTCTACAACTAGGGATCACAATCTAAGAATAAGGGGTAAACCATTGAGGACTGAGATGAGGATGAACCTCTTCACCGAGAGTTGTGAACTTGTGGAATTCTCGACTACAGAAAGCTCTTGGGGCCAGTTCATTCGATATGTTCAAGAGAGAGATGAAGGTGACCCTTGCGGCTAAAGGGATCGAGGGGTATGGAGAGGAAGTGGGATTGGGGTACTGAGGGTGCATGAGCAGCTATGATTATATTGAATGGAGGAGCAGGCTTGAAGGGCCAAATGGCCTACTCCTGCACCTATTTACCAAGTTTCTGATGGAGGAGTTTAAAATCATAGAACCCTACAGTGTAGAAAGAGGCCCTTCGGCCCATCGAGTCTGCACTGACCACAATCCCACACCCATATATATTTTACCCACTAATCCCTCTAACCTAAGCATCTCAGGGTACTAAGGGGCAACTTGAGCACGGCCAATCAACCTAACCTGCACATCTTTGGACTGTGGGAGGAAACCGAAGCACCCGGAGGAAACCCACGCAGACGCGGGGAGAATGTGCAAACTCCACACAGACAGCGACCCCGACCCAGGAATCGAACCCAAGTCCCTGGAGCTGCGAAGCAGCAGTGCTAACTCCACTGTGCTACCCTGCCGCCCCAACATTACAAGGATTCAGTAGGGTTGGTAGCGAATAATCTTTGCACCTTCGCCCCTCCCTCACCCCCCTGCGGGATTGGCAAATCGGGGATATCATGTTAAGTTTGGAGGCTGACATTTTTAGGAGTGAGATTGGGAAGAACGTCCGCGCACACAGGCTTGGGAAATTTGCAAATCCCTGCCCCAGAAAGGTTGTGCGCGCAGGGCTGCCAGATTTCAGGAGTTCTGAAATCTGGGATGGATAGATTTTGGGAAGGGGATCGGAGTAAGCCAAGACTGAACTGGGAAAGTGGAACTGAAGTTTATATGTTGTGTGGAGATGCCGGCTTTGGACTGGGGTAAAGACAGTAAGAAGTCTCACAACACCAGGTTAAATTCCAACAGGTTTAAGCCCAACAGATTTGAAATCCAACGGTAGCTTTTGCTGCCAAATAAACCTGTTGGACTTTAACCTGGTGTTGTGAGACTTCTCACTGTGTTTACCTACAGGACAGAACTGAACCACTGTGCCTGGCACAGACGAGGGTCCAGCGACAGAAATCTCTGTTGAATTTCCAGTCTCACCCAAGTGAGGCTGTAAAATCCTGACTTATGACCTGGCAATATGTTACACACAGTCTTAACCCCCTCTAGAAAGTACAGTTTAGCAAGTGATACCAGAGGAATGCAATCTTTTAAATACAGGATCCTCTTAACAGCTGTTCTTTGATAAGTACACAAGCCCTTCTTTCATTTATTAGTGTCACAAGTAAGCTTACATTAACACTGCAATGAAGTTACTGTGAAAACCCCCCAGCCGCCACACTCCGGGGTCTGTTTGGGTTACACTGAGAGGGAGTTTAGCACGGCCAATGCACCCTAACCAGCGCGTCTTTGGGACTGTGGGGGGGGGAAACTGGAGCACCCGGAGGAAACCCACGCAGACACGGGGAGAATGTGCAAACTCCACACAGACAGCGACCCAAGTGGGGAATTGAACTCAGGTCCCTGGAGGTGTGAAGCAGCAGTGCTAACCAGTGTGCAATGGTGTTGCCCCTAGTCTGATGTACCGTTCGAGTCTGCTCCACCATTCAAAAAGAGCAGCCCCCTCCCCCACCCACCCATTATCCTTGTCTATCCAAAATCCTACCCTTCCTTGAATCAATTCAATGACCCTCCACTGCTTTCCGGGGGAGATAATCCGACGATCCTTTGGGAGAAAGAGTTTCTCCTTACCTTCATCTTAAATGGGAGACTTCTTTATTTATATCAAACTGTGACTCCGGGTTCTATCTCGCCCACTAGTGAAAACATCCTTTCAATATCCACCCTGTCAAAGTCTGTCAGGATCAGACAACGTTCCAATGTTGCTACCTCTCATTCTCCTAAACTCCAACGGGTATAGAACAGACCCAACCTGTTCAACCTTTCCTCATAAGGTCAGCCCCAGTGGCACGGTGGTTGGCACTGCTGCCTTACGGCACCAGAGACCCGGGTTCAATTCCCAGCTGGGGTCACTGTCTGTGTGGAGTCTGCACGTTCTCCCTGCTCCTGCCCGGGTGTGCTCTGGTTTCCTCCCATGGTTTAAAAAGAAAACGTGCTGGTTAGGTGCACTGGCCGTGCTAAATTCTCCCTCGTTGTACCCAGACAGGCGCCCGAGTGTGGCGAATAGGGGATTTTCACAGTAACTTCATTGCAGTAATAATGTAAGCCTATTTGTGACACCAAGAAATAAACTTTAAACCCATCCCAGGAATGAGTTATGCAAATCTTCCTCGAACTGCTTTTAATGCAATATACATATATTTAAACTAAGGAGACCAAAACTGTACACAGTACTCTTAGCGTAGTGTCTCTGTGCAACTGTAGCAAAACTTCCTTTCTTATATATTCCATTCCCCTTGCAATAAACAACATTCCGTTTACCTTCCGAATTACTTACAGTACCCACATACTAACTTTTCCTGATTCATGTACAAGGATAGCCAGATCTCTCTGCATCTTAACACTCTTCGATTTCTCTCCATTTAAGTAACTTGCTGTTTTATCCATTCTTCCTGTCAAAGTGGACACATTCTCATGGCACAAAGGTTAGCACTGCTGCATCACAGCACCAAGGACCCAGGTTCAATTCCAGCCGCGAGTCACTGTCTGTGTGGAGTTTGTGTGCATGTTCTCCCCGTGTCTGCGTGGGTTTCCTCCGGGCGCTCCAGTTTCCTCCCACAGTTTGAAAGACGCACTGGTTAGAGTGCATTGGTCAAGCTGAATTCTCCCTCAGTGTAACCCGAACAGGTGCCGGAGTGCGGCGGCTAGGGGATTTTCATAGTAACTCCATTGCAGTGTTAATGTAAACCTACTTGTGACTAATAGATAAACTTCAAACTCATCCCCGAAATGAGTCACGCAAATCTTCTTTGAACTGCTTCGAATTATAGAACCCCAACAGTGCAGAAGGAGGCCATTTGGTCCATCATGTCTGCACTGACCACAATCCCAGCCAGGTCCTATCCCCGTAACCCCGTGCATGTACCCTAGCTAGTCCCCCTGACACTAAGGGGCAATTTAGCCTGGCCAATCCACTAACCAGCACATCTTTGGGAGGAAACCGGAGCAGCCAGAGGAAAACCACACAGACACGGGGAGAACATGCAAACTGCACGCAGGCAGTCACCCAAGGTGGGAATCGAACCCGGGTCCCTGACACTGTGAGACAGCAGTGCTAACCACTGTGCCACCGTGCTGGTTATGTCAGAATGGTACATATATATATACATATATATATAAAATATATATATATAATTTTTCAAATACGGAGACCCAAACTGTACACAGTTCTCTAAATGTGATCTCACCAACGCTCCGTAGCAAAACTTCCCTAACTATATATTCCATTAATAAAAAAACTTTAAACTTATTCCGACTGTAGCAAAACTTCCCTAACTATATATTCCATTAATAAAAAAACTTTAAACTTATTCCGACTGTAGCAAAACTTCCCTAACTATATATTCCATTAATAAAAAAACTTTAAACTTATTCCGACTGTAGCAAAACTTCCCTAACTATATATTCCATTAATAAAAAAACTTTAAACTTACTCCACCTGCCAAACTTTTGCCCACTCCCTTAATCTGTCTGTACCCCTTTGCAAACTCTCTAATCTCCCCCCACCCCAACTCCCCCCTCCCCACACCCCTGACAACTCATTTTCCCATCAATCTTGGTGCCACGGGCAAAGTTAGCATCCAAACCATGGATTGAAAAATGCAGTACATATTACTGAAGGGGGTGAAATAACATTTTTAAACAAGTCCTTTGAATCCCGAACAGAAAGCGTGGACTTGGCAGTTGTCACTTTGGGAAGCAATAAGAAAACACAGCATGTTTTATACACAGTAGGAAACAAACTTACCAGCGGGTAGCAGAACAGAGACAGGACGAGGTGCCGAGTGAAGGGAGACATGATGTGCAGCCCCCGCCCCCCCCACACCCCCCCAAAGCTTGTAACAAGGCTGCAAATCCACTCTCAAGAGGAAATTTGCTTGCTTATCTAGGAACTCCCTCTCTCCCTGGGAGCAATAGCACTTGGCTGTCTCGGTGGAAGTTGTTGCTCTGGTCCCACGAGTTGTGAGGCGAGTGAGTGAGTGGCTGCCTCACACACTGGTGAAATCAGGACTGTGTTCACCAAACTGATCCCTGTAACTGCATGGAGGGCTGTGGGGGGGGGGGGGGGTGGAGAAAAGGGAGGGAGAGCTGAACATTTGGAGAAATGTAAGGGAAGGGAGAAACAGGAGTCTCTCACACACACACAGCTGCCAGTGACTCCTGTGGATAAATATTCTGACATCCCCCCTCTGAATTCTCTGCTCCTCCCCCTCCTTCTCCTACCCGAAAGGCCCCCTCCACCCCACCCCCCACCGCGCCCCCCCCCTCCTCTCCTTCTCCTAGCCAGACATCTCAAGCTGCACTCCCAGTGCTTAAGCTCGGGATGTTTTTATAACTTGGGCCAGGCAACATGCCCCACTCGGCCTCTTTTAGGGTGACGTATCCCACTTGGGAAATGGGATCAATATTTACCTGTCCTCAGCGGCTGGCAGCATCTGGGAGGAGCAACAGATGGTTGGGCTTGGGAGGGATGATCTATTGGAATACCACCATTCCTTGGAAACACTGGATGCTCCGCAGTGCTGGGGCAATCAATCTCTTGCATTTCTTTTTTCCCTCTGCCCTATGACATACCTGTCACCCAGTGTGTAGCACTGGGAGAGGGAACCAGCATAGAAGAACCAGCATAGAACCATAGAACCCTACAGTGCAGAAACAGGCCCTTCGGCCCATCGAGTCTGCACCGAACACAATCCCACCCAGACCCTATCCCCATATCCCTACACATTTACCTGCTAATCCCTCTAACCTACACATCCCAGGACACTAAGGGGCAATTTTAGCATAGCCAATGAACCTAACCCGCACATCTTTGGACTGTGGGAGGAAACCGGAGCACCCAGAGAAAACCCACGCAGACACGAGGAGAATGTGCAAACTCCACACAGGCAGTGGCCCGAGCCGGGAATCGAACCCAGGACCCTGGCGCTGTGAAGCAGCAGTGCTAACCACTGTGCTACCGTGCCGCCTTTAACATTAATCTAATGCAGTGATACATTAGGTATTTCGAATAAGGAGATCAAAACTGTGCACAGTATTCCAGAAGTGGGGTAGAATTTTACCAGCACATTCCCCCAAGGTTCCTACGATCCCGCCCGAGGCCATCTGGGAATACCGTTCCCCGAACCTTGCCCCCCACCCCTGGAATGAGGGCAGGCGTGCCGGTAAAATTTCAGCTATAGACTCACCAATGCATTAATCTTGCCCCAGGGGGCAGGCACTGTAAACGTTGTTTATTTATTAGTCACAAGTAAGGCTTACGTTAACGCTGCAATGAAGTTACTGTGAAAAATCCCCCAGTGGCCACACTCCGGCGCCTGTTCGGGTCAGTGCACCTAACCAGCTCGTCTTTCAAACTGTGGGAGGAAACCGCAGCACCCGGAGGAAACCCACACAGACACGGGGAGAATGTGCCGACAGTGACCCAAGCCGGGAATCGAACCGGGTTCCCTGGCGCTGTGAGGCAGCAGTGCTAACCATTGTGTTACTGTGTCGCCCCACCCACTCCTGACCAGAAAACGTCCATCACACAATCAATCCAACGGAAGTGGAACATTAGCAGGTGATCCGTAGAATCCCTACAGTGAATAAGGAGGCCATTCAGCCCAACAGTTCTGCACTGACTCCCCAACAGAGCATCCTACCCAGATCCATCTCCGTAACCACATTTATTTACCCCCTCTAATTCCCCTAAACTACATATTTTGGCACACCAATGGGCAAATTAGCATGGCCAATCCCCCTAACCTACACTTCTTGGGACACTGAGGGGCAATTAAGCATAATCTATCTTAAGCTCAAGTGGCAAGAAACTTAATCATAGAATCATAGAACCCCTACAGTGCAAAAGGAGTCATGTCTGCACTGATCACAATCCCACCCAGCTCTATCCACATAACCCATGCACTTACCCTAGGTAGTCCCCCTGACACTAATAACATAATATTGGATGGAATCCGTTGTTGGAAGTGACTGAGGAACATGTTAATAGAACAAAAACAGGAAGCAAGGGAAAGAAGTTTAGAATTATAGAACATTAGAACATAAGAAATAGGAGCAGGAGTAGGCCATCTGGCCCTTCGAGCCTGCCCCGCCATTCAATAAGATCATGGCTGATCTGTCGTGACTCAGCTCCACCTTCCCGCCCTCTCCCCATAACCCTTAATCCCTTCTCTTATCAAAAACCCATCAACCCGTTTCTTAAAAATATTTAGCGAGGCAGCCTCCACCACTTCAACGGGCAGAGAATTCCAGAGATTCACCACCCTTTGAGTGAAGAAATTCCTCCTCAACTCCGTTCTTATTTTGAGGCTGTTCCCTCTAGTCCTGCTATCCTTTCTGAGCGGGAAGAATCTCTCTACTTCTATCCTATCCATCCTTTTCATTATCTTATACGTCTCTATAAGATCCCCCCTCATCCTTCTAAACTCCAACGAGTACAGACCCAGTCTATTCAACCTCTCTTTGTAAGCTAATCAATGACCAAGCCTGTAATCCAGGTCCCTGGCACTATGAGGCAGCAGTGCTAACCACCGTGCCACGTAGAGAATGTAGACTTGGAGAAGCAAAGTTTAAAAAGTGTCCAGCAAGGGAAATTGACAGGGGTAAACTGTTTAAACCTCAATACAAGGAGTATTGCAAACAAGCTGGAAAAGTTAAGGGTTCAGGTAGACACATGGCAGCATGGTGTCAAGGAAACCTGGCTAAAGGAGGGGCAAGATTGGCAGCTCCATCCCCTGGTTACAGAGTCTCCCGACACGATAAAGTGGGAGATAGAAAAGGAGGGGGAGTAGCACTAATGATTAAAGTATCAATTTAAGTAGGGAGAAGGGATGATATACTAAATGAGTCAACAAACGAGGCTTAATGAATTGAGCTTAGAAGTAAAAAAAGAGGCAGTCACTCTAAAGGAGTGAACTACAGACACCCAAGTAATGAGAGGGAGATACAATAACAAATATACAGGCACATTTCTGCCTGTAAGAACGAGGGGACAATAATACCAGGAGGTTTTAACTATCCCAATATTAATAACGTGTCTCACAACTCCAGGTTAAAGTCCAATCGGTTTATTTGGAATCACGAGCTTTCGGAGTGCTGCTCCTTCCTCAGGTGAGTGGAGAGGTGAATGGAGAGGCCCACATCACTATCCCAATATCAACCGGCATTCAAACAATGTAAGGAGCACTGATATGAAGGAGGAAAATGCATGCAGTGTGTCGAGGAAAATCTTTCAACCTATTAGTGACACACCGAACGAGAGGAGATGAAATCCCAGGCCTAGTTTTGGGCAACGAGAAAGGGCAAGTGTACGAAGTGACAGTTAGAAACCATATAGCACTGCTGCCTCACAGCACCAGGGACCCGGGTTCGATTCCCAGCTTGGGTCACTGTCTGTGTGGAGTTTGCACATTCTCCCCGTGTCTGTGTGGGTTTCCTCCAGGTGCTCTGGTTTCCTCCCACAGTCCGAAAGACATGTTGATTAGGTGCATTGACCATGTTAAGTTCTCCCTCAGTGTATGGACGGCGCAGTGGCACAGTGGTTAGAACTGTTGCCTCACAGTGCCAGGGGACCAGGTTCAATTCCAGCCTTGGGTCACTGTCTGTGTGGAGTTTGTACATTCTCCTCGTGTCTGCGTGGGTTTCCTCCGGGTGCTCCGGTTTCCTCCCACAGTCCAAAGATTTGTGGGTTAGGTTGATTGCCCCTCAGTGTCAGGGGGATTAGTGGGCTAAAGTTATGGGTATAGGGCCTGAGTGGGATTGTGGTCGGTACAGGCTTGATGGGCTGAATGGCCTCCTTCTGTACTGTCAGGTTCTATGAGTCTCTACTTGAAAGAGGTGCCGGAGTGTGTTAACCAGGAGACTTTCACAATAACTTAATTCCACTGTTAATTTAAGTCGATTTGTGATAAATAAACTTGAAACCATATCAGGGAAAGTGATAACAATTCAACTTAATGTGACATTACCATGGGAAAGGACAAGAGATAAAGCTGGAATGAAAGTTTTGAACAAGGGCAGGGCAAATTTTGTTGGAACGAGAAGGGACTTGGCTACTCAAGGATAAACCAGTGGGAAAGACTCGAACGCGCAACCTTAAATGTACAAAGTGAACATGTCCCCTCCAAAATTGAGTGCCAAATCTAGACCTCTCCCCCAACCCCCGGTTATTTAGAGGACTACAGAGGAAGATCAAACAGAAAAAGTACGGGGACAAAGTACAAAAGGGAATAAGGAAATCAAAGAAGGGGGCATGAAAAAATGTTAGCATGTCAAGTTAAAGAAAACCCCAAAATATTTTATCAATATATTAATGGTAAAAGGACAACATGGGACTTATCAGAGATGAAGAACGGAGCTTGTGTGTAAACGCAGAGGCTGTGAGAAGGGTTTTAAACGAATGCTTTGTCTCAGTCTTCATAAAGGAAAGGGGTCATAAAGATTTAGTAGTCCTGGAGGAATACTATGAGATATTGGATGGGGTAATTGTAAAGAGAGATGAAATATTCAAAGGATTGGAATTCTTGAGAGTTGATCAACTGTCAGCACTGGATGGATTCGTTCCGAGACTGCGGTCAGGGAGGAGATAGAATCATAGAATCCCTACAGTACTGAAAGAGGTCATTCAGCCCATCGAGTCTGTACCACAATCCCACCCAGGCCCTATTTCAGTAACCCCCATTTACCCTGCTAATCCCCCTGACACTAAGGGGCAATTTAGCACGGCCAGTCAACCTAACCCACACATCTTTGGACTGTGGGAGGAAACCCACGCAGCCACGGGGAGAAAGTGCACACTCCAACCAGACAGTGACCCGAGGCCAGAATTGAAACTGGTCCCCCCCAGCGCTGTGAGGCGGCAGTGCTACCTACTGTGCCACCGTGCCGCAAATGGTCTGAGGATGATTTGCCAATCCTCGTAAGATACAAGAGAGGTACAGGAGGACTGGAGGGATGCATTATTTAAAAAGGGATCGAAGGTAGCACAGTGGTTAGCACTGCTGCTTCACAGCTCCAGGGTCCTGGGTTCGATTCCCGGCTCGGGTCACTGCCTGTGTGGAGTTTGCACATTCTCCCCGTGTCTGTGTGGGTTTTCTCCGGGTGCTTCAGTTTCCTTCCACAATCCAAAGATGTGCGGGTTAGGTTCATTGGCTATGCTAAAATTGCCCCTTAGTGTCCTGGGATGTGTAGGTTAGAGGGATTAGCAGGTCAAATGTGTAGGGATATGGGGATAGGATCTGGGTGGGATTGTGTTCGGTGCAGACTCGATGGGCCGAAGGGCCTGTTTCTGCACTGTAGGGTTCTAGAGGAAGTATATTAATTGATGTCTTTTTTTACATCCACAGGGTATTCGGTCCACCTTGTTGTCCAACGAGGGGCGTACACGCGGTGGGTCGTGCCAGGGCTGCTCTTGGCTGTGGCTCCGAGAGTTGCCCAGTGCTTCACGTCGTTAGTGTGCACTTAAACTGGACCAACTGACGGGCAACACGACAGCCCAGTGACTATCACTGTTTGCTGCGCGGTTACAGGGACCCGGGTCGGATCTCCGGCTTTGGGTCTATGTGTGCGGGAGTTTGCACATTCTCCCCGTGCTTGCGTGGGTTTTCTCCGGGTGCTCCGGTTTCCTCCCACGTCCCAAATACGTGCTCTTGGGCTGATTGGTGTCAACAAATTGTCCCTAAATTAGCCCTCCCTCAATCTGGTTATAATTCTCTAAATTTGCACCCCTTTATTGTGGAGTTCAATAGGAGTAGACAAAGGTCATCATAGGTAGAAGAGGGCACTCACTGAATGTTAAAATGGCGGCGTGGGCTTGTAGGGCCGAAGGGCCTGTTTCCTGTGCTGTGTTGTTCTTTGCTCTTTGAATTACCAAACAATTATGGGCCATAAAAACAATTATGGACTTACATCGGTGGTGGGTAAATTAGTGGAATCAATCCTGAGACAGAGAACTAACTGTCACGAAGAAAGGCATGGATTAGTCAGGGATGGTCAGCATGGATCTGTTAAAGAAAGGTCTTGCCTCAGAAATTTGATTGGATTCTTTGAGGAAGCAATAAGAAGGTTGATGAACGTAGTGTGGCGGATGTTGTGTACATGGACTTTAGCAAGGCACCTGAATCCCACATGGTAGATTGGTCAAACAAAAAGTTTAAAACCTGTGGGATACAGGGTAATGTGGCAAAGTGGATAAAAAGTTGGTTTAGTAACAGGAAAGAAAGGGTAATAGATGCCCTTGTGAATGGAAAGTTGTTTCAAGTGGTGTTCCACAGGGCTCGGTGTTGAATCCTTATGACTTGAATTTTGGGGGGGCATGATTTGGAAATTTGCAAATGGCACTAAGATTGGCCAAGTGGTGGATAAAAAACAAAGAACAAAGAAAATTACAGCACAGGAACAGGCCCTTCGGCCCCTCCAAGCCTGCACCTACCATGCTGCCCAACTGAACTAAAGCCCCCTACCCTTCTAGGGACCATTCCCTCTATTCCCATCATATTCACATATTTGTCAGGTGCCCTTTAAAAAACTCACTATTGCATCTGTTTCTACTACCTTCCCTCGGCAATGAGTTCCAGGCACCCACCACCCTCTGGGTAAAAAATCTGCCTCGTACATCTCATTTAAACATTGTCCCTCACACCTTCAACTGTGCCCCTAGTAATTGACTCTTCCACCCTGGGAAAATGCTTCTGACTATCCACTCTGTCCATGCCTCTCATAATCTTGTAGACTTCTATCAGGTCGCCCCTCAACCTCCGTTTTTCCAGTGAGAACAAACCAAGTTTCTCCAACCTCTCCTCGTAGCTAATGCCCTCCATACCAGGGCAACATCCTGGTAAATCTTTTCTGTACCCTCCACATCCTTCTGGTAGTGTGGTGAGCGGAATTGAACACTATATTCCCAGTGCTGCCTAACTAAGGCTCTATAAAGTTGCAACATACTGTAGGGGGTCATAAAGTCATATAGGTTTACAGCATGGAAACAGGCCCTTCGGCCCAACTTGTCCATGCCGCCCTTTTTGTTAAACCCCTAAACTAATCCCAATTGCCCGCAGTTTACAGAACACTGATTAGAATGTGAGTCTTTACAACTACTCTGCCTCAGTATTCTGTAAACTGTGTGTGAACATAAGAACATAAGAAATAGGAGCAGGAGTAGGCCATCTGGCCCTTCGAGCCTGCCCCACCATTCAATAAGATCATGGCTGATCTGTCGCGGCTCAGTTCCACCTTCCCGCCCTCTCCCCATAACCCTTAATCCCCTCTCTTATCAAAAACCCATCAACCCGCTTCTTGAAAATATTTCGTGAGGCAGCCTCCACCACTTCAATGGGTAGAGAATTCCAGAGATTCATCACCCTTTGAGTGAAGAAGTTCCTCCTCAACTCCATTCTAAAACGCCCCCCCCTTTATCTTGAGGCTGTGCCCCCTAGTCCTACTGTCCTTTCTGAGCGGCAAGAGTCTCTCCACCTCTATCCTATCCATCCCATTCATCATCTTATACGTCTCAATGAGATCTCCCCTCATTCTTCTAAACTCCAACGAGTACAAGCCTAGTTCATTCAGCCTCTCCTCATAACTCAATCCCCTCAACTCTGGTATCATAGAACATAGAACATAGAACATTACAGCGCAGAACAGGCCCTTCGGCCCACGATGTTGCGCCGACCAGTTACAAAACAATGACCCACTAGCCTAAACCAATCCCTTTTCATCCATAAACCTATCCACAGATCTTTTAAACGCCCCCAAACTAGGTGCGTTTACAACTGCAGCTGGCAGGGCATTCCAGTCCCTCACCACCCTCTGGGTAAAGAACCTACCCCTGACATCTGTCCTATAACTACCCCCCCTTAATTTAAAATCGTGCCCCCTCGTGTTAGCTTTCTCCATCCTAGGAAAAAGGCTATCACTATCTACCCTGTCTAAACCTCTAATCATCTTATATGTTTCAATGAGATCCCCTCTTAGCCGCCTTCTTTCCAGCGAAAACAACCCCAAATCACTCAATCTCTCCTCATAGGATCTCCCCTCCATACCAGGCAACATCCTGGTAAACCTCCTCTGCACCCTCTCCAAAGCCTCTACATCCTTCTTGTAATGTGGGGACCAGAACTGCACACAAAACTCCAAGTGCGGCCGCACCAGAGATGTGTACAGTTGCATCATGACGCTACGACTCCTAAATTCAATCCCCCTACCAATAAATGCCAAAACTCCGTATGCCTTCTTAACAACTTTATCTACTTGATTCCCAACTTTCAGGGATCTATGTACACATACACCTAGATCCCTCTGCTCCTCCACACTATTCAAAGTCCTCCCGTTAGCCCTATACTCAACACATCTGTTATTCCTACCGAAATGAATTACCTCACACTTCTCCACATTAAACTCCATTCGCCACCTCTCAGCCCAGCTCTGCAACCTTTCTAAGTCATCCTGCAAACTATGACACCCTTCCTCACAATCTACCACACCTCCGACTTTGGTGTCATCAGCAAACTTACTAATCCACCCAACTATACCCTCATCCAGATCATTAATAAAAATTACAAACAGCAGTGGCCCCAAAACAGATCCCTGAGGCACACCACTTGTAACCGAACTCCATGACGAATATTTCCCATCAACCACCACTCTCTGTCTCCTATCTGCTAGCCAATTCCTGATCCAATTACCTAGATCACCCCCAATCCCATACATCTGCATTTTCTGCAGAAAATGCAGCCTAGTAAACCTCCTCTTCACTCCCTCCAAGGTCAAAATATCTTTGCGCAGGTGCGGCTCCCAAAACTGCACACAGTACTCCAGCTGCGGCCTCACCAATGCCCTATACAGCTGCAGCAAGACCTCCCTACTTTTATATTCAATCCCCTTCGCTATGAAGGCCAGCATCCCATTCGCCTTCCTGACCACCTGCTGCACCTGCAAGCTGGGTTTTTGCAACTCATGCACAAGGACCCCGAGGTCCCTCTGCACCGTCGCCTGCTGCAGTTTTTCGCCACGTAAGTAATAGTCCTTCCTACCATTCTTCCTTCCAAAGTGGACCACCTCACACTTGCCAACATTAAATTCCATTTGCCATTTCCTGGCCCATTCGCCCAGCCTATCTAGATCCTTCTGCAGACTCTCCACACCCTCTGCACAATTTGCTGTTCCCCCAATCTTGGTGTCATCCGCAAATTCCGACACCCTACACTCAGTTCTCTCCTCCAGATCATCTATATAAATGGTAAAAAGCTGAGGCCCCAGCACCGACCCAACTAGTGACCAACTAGTCACTAGTTGGTGACTAGTGGACTAGCACTCCACTAGTCACCAACCGCCAATCCGAATAGCACCCGTTGACCCCCACTCTCTGCCTCCTATTTGACAACCAATCCTCTATCCACGCTAACACCCTACCCACTACTCCAAGTCCCCTGACTTTCTGCAATAACCTCTTGTGAGGTACTTTGTCAAACGCCTTCTGAAAATCCAGAAAGACCACATCCACCGGCTCTCCTATATCCACCGCCCTAGACACATCCTCATAGAACTCCAGTAAATTTGTCAGACACGACTTCCCTTTAATGAAACCGTGCTGCGTCTGCTCTATCAAGCAATTCCCTTCAAGATGCCTCGCAATTTCCTCTTTAATGACGGATTCTAACATTTTACCTACCACAGACGTTAAACTAACCGGCCTATAATTCCCCGCCTTTTGCCTGGCACCCTTCTTAAACAACGGCGTAACATTAGCCGTTTTCCAATCTTCCGGCACTTCCCCAGAATCCAGCGACGTCTGGAAAATAACCACCAAGGCATCCATTATCACCTCCACCATTTCTTTCAGAACCCTCGGATGCATTCCATCCGGTCCTGGGGACTTGTCCACAATCAGCCCCTCAGTCTGTCGAGCACCGCCTCTCTAGTAACAGTAATGTCATTAAGACCCTCCAGTCCTATCACCTTTCCATCGCTAACACCCAGCAAATTATTCACGTCCTCCTCCGTGAAGACAGAAACAAAAAAGTTATTCAATACCTGAGCCATATCCCCATCCCCTACCACTAGGTCCCCTTTCTCATCCTCTAAAGGACCAACGTTCACCCTAGCCAGCCTCTTCCTTTTTATATATTTATAAAAACTCTTGCTATCCTTTTTTATATTAAGCGCTAGCCCGGCTTTATTGTTTCTCCTACCCTCCTTTATCAACTTCTTTGTCAATCTTTGTTGACATTTAAACCTCTCCCAATCTAACATTTTACCTACCACAGACGTTAAACTAACCGGCCTATAATTCCCCGCCTTTTGCCTGCCACCCTTCTTAAACAACGGCGTAACATTAGCCGTTTTCCAATCTTCCGGCACTTCCCCGGAATCCAGCGACGTCTGGAAAATAACCACCAAGGCATCCACTATCACCTCCGCCATTTCTTTCAGAACCCTCGGATGCATTCCATCCGGTCCTGGGGACTTGTCCACAATCAGCCCCTCCAGTCTCTCGAGCACCACCTCTCTAGTAACAGTAATGTCATTAAGACCCTCCATTCCTACCACCTTTCCATCGCTAACACAAATGTTAAATGGTAAAATGTTAGAAACCGTCATTAAGGAGGAAATAGCGAGGCATCTTGAGGGGAATTGCTTGATAGGGCGGACGCAACACGGTTTCATTAAAGGGAAGTCGTGTCTGACAAATTTACTGGAGTTCTATGAGGATGTGTCTAGGGCAGTGGATGGAGGAGAGCCGGTGGATGTGGTCTTTCTGGATTTTCAGAAGGCGTTTGACAAGGTACCTCACAAGAGGTTATTGCAGAAGGTCAGGGGACATGGAGTTGGGGGTAGGGTGTTAGCGTGGATAGAGGATTGGTTGTCAAATAGGAGGCAGAGAGTGGGGGTCAATGGATGCTATTCGGATTGGCGGTTGGTGACTAGTGGGGTGCCCCAGGGGTCGGTGCTGGGGCCTCAGCTATTTACCATTTATATAGATGATCTGGAGGAGGGAACCGAGTGCAGGGTGTCGAAATTTGCTGATGACACCAAGATTGGGGGAAAGGCAAATTGTGCGGAGGGTGTGGAGAGTCTGCAGAAGGATCTAGATAGGCTGGGCGAATGGGCCAGGAAATGGCAAATGGAATTTAATGTTGGCAAGTGTGAGGTGGTCCACTTTGGTAGGAGGAATGGTAGGAAGGACTATTACTTACGGGGCGAAAAACTGCAGCAGGCGACGGTGCAGAGGGACCTCGGGGTCCTTGTGCATGAGTCGCAAAAACCCAGCTTGCAGGTGCAGCAGGTGGTCAGGAAGGCGAATGGGATGCTGGCCTTCATAGCGAAGGGGATTGAATATAAAAGTAGGGAGGTCTTGCTGCAGCTGTATAGGGCATTGGTGAGGCCGCAGCTGGAGTACTGTGTGCAGTTTTGGGCGCCGCACCTGCGCAAGGATGTTTTGGCCCTGGAGGGAGTGCAGAGGAGGTTTACTCGGCTGATACCGGAGTTGAGGGGATTGAGCTATGAGGAGAGGCTGAATAAACTAGGCTTGTACTCGTTAGAGTTTAGAAGAATGAGGGGAGATCTCATTGAGACGTATAAGATGATGAATGGGATGGATAGGATAGAGGTGGAGAGACTGTTCCCGCTCAAAAAAGACAGTAGGACTAGGGGGCACAGCCTCAAGATAAAGGGGGGGCAGTTTAGAACAGAGTTGAGGAGGAACTTCTTCACTCAAAGGGTGGTGAATCTCTGGAATTCTCTGCCCGTTGAAGTGGTGGAGGCTGCCTCGCTAAATATTTTTAAGAAACGGGTTGATGGGTTTTTGATAAGAGAAGGGATTAAGGGTTATGGGGAGAGGGCGGGAAGGTGGAGCTGAGTCACGACAGATCAGCCATGATCTTATTGAATGGCGGGGCAGGCTCGAAGGGCCAGATGGCCTACTCCTGCTCCTATTTCTTATGTTCTTATGTTCTTATGTTCTAATCCTCTTCTCGCCCACTCCTCTTCGCTACTCTAAATGCCTCCGCTTTTAATTTAACACTTTCCTTCACCTCCTTCGTTATCCACGGCTTATTACCTCTCCTCCTACTGTCCTTTTTGACCATCGGAATAAATTTCTGCTGAGCACCAAGAAAGATCTCCTTAAAGATCCTCCACTGCTCCTCAGCAGACCCTCCCTCCAGCGCACTCCCCCAGTCCACATTCGCCAATTGTGTGCCTTTACAGGCCCTGTTTGTGAGCAGAACTCCCAACTCACCTGGCGAAGGAACAGCGTTCCGAAAGCTTGTGGGTTTTACTACCAGACAAACCTGTTGGCGTTGTGAGACTTCTTCCTGTGAGAGGATCCAGGGCGTCTTGGAGGATCTCGAGTCTTTATTTATCCTATCATGGAACGCGGGCATCGCTGGAAAAGCTTTATTGCCCATCCCGAAATGCCCTGGAACTGAATGGCTTGTGGAAAACGTTGACATTGTTTGTGTTCAACAGCAGCTCATGTGACATCAGTTGCGCTCAAAAGCTATTGTTTAGCTGTCATTTGACATCGCAAGAAGTGATCAAACCGCAAGCCGTTAATCACTTGTGATTAGCAAGATGGTAGCGTAAGAATTCTGACACCAGAATTACTCTCCGCGCTGCATTGGCAATCTTGCCACACCTTTGGCTACGTTTCAATTATATCAATGACACTCTGCTGCCAGGTGTCTACCTGTGCCCTTTATTCACCCACCTTGAATGTCTGCATAAGCTGTTGTATGTTTATTGATGTCTCCTTTTTACATCCACAGGGTATTCGGTCCACCTTGTTGTCCAACGAGGGGCGTACACGCGGTGGGTCGTGCCAGGGCTGCTCTTGGCTGTGGCTCCGAGAGTTGCCCAGAGCTTCACGTCGTTAGTGTGCGCTTAAACTGGACCAACTGACGGGCAACACGACAGCCCAGTGACTATCACTGTTTGCTGTGCGGTTACAGGGACCCGGGTCGGATCTCCGGCTTTGGGTCTATGTGTGTGGGAGTTTGCACATTCTCCCCGTGCTTGCGTGGGTTTTCTCCGGGGGCTCCGGTTTCCTCCCACACCCCCAAAAACGTGCTCTTAGGCTGATTGGTGTAACAAGCTGTCCCTAAATTAGACCTCCCTCAATCTGGCACAGTTAAAATTCTCTAAATTTGCACCCCCTTTACTGTGGAGTCCAAGAGGCGTAGACAAAAGTAGAAGAAGGATTGGAATGAGGCGCTCACTGAGTGTTAAAATAGGCGGGCGCGGACTTGTAGGGCCGAAGGGCCTGTTTCATAGAACATAGAACCCTACAGTGCAGAAACAGGCCCTTTGGCCCATCGAGTCTGCACAGAACACAATCCCACCCAGACCCTATCCCCATATCCCTACACATTTACCTGCTAATCCCTCTAACCTACACATCCCAGGACACTAAGGGGCAATTTTAGCATAGCCAATGAACCTAACCCGCACATCTTTGGACTGTGGGAGGAAACCGGAGCACCCGGAGAAAACCCACGCAGACACGAGGAGAATGTGCAAACTCCACACAGGCAGTGACCCGAGCCGGGAATCGAACCCAGGACCCTGGAGCTGTGAAGCAGCAGTGCTAACCCACTGTGCTACCGTGCCGCCCCTGTGTTGTTCTTTGTTCTTTGTTGGCAATACTCCTCGCATTGAAGTGTGAACTGTGTAACCCCATCAATTTCCCTTGCTCGACAAGTTTTAAAGTTTGCTCGTCCCGTAATTCCAAGTCTTCTGTATCACACGGTGGGTGGCACAGCGGTTGGCATTGCTGCCTCACATTGCTGACTCACGGGACCCGAGTTCAATTCCAGCCTCTGGTCGCTGTCTGTCTGGGGTCTGCACGTTCTCCGGGTGCTCCGGTTTCCTCCTACGGTCCCGAATGTGTAGGGTTTTTTTTTATTCATCCGTGGGACACGGGCGTCGCTGGCTGGCCAGCATTTATTGTCCATCCCTAGTTGTCCTCGGAGGGCAATTGAAAGCCAGCCGCATTGCTGCGGCTCTGGAATCACATGTAGGCCAGACCGGGTAAGGACGGCAGATTTCCTTCTCAAAAGGGACATCAGTGAACCAGATGTTAGGCAAGTTTGCCCCACAGTGTTACCAAGATGTGCAGGTTCGGTGAATTGGCCATGGGAAATGTATGGAGTTGCAGGGAGGGGGTCTGGGGAACATGCACTGTCGGGGAGTCGGTGCAGACCTGATGGGCTGAATGGCCTCCTTCTGCACTGTAGGGATTCTATGATGTGAAGACAATCATGATGCTGGGTTATGTGGCCCCATCCTGGAGGGAAGTCCATTGACTTCAGGAAGATTCCGCCCGTAGAGTTTGTTCTCCATGTTTCTGAATTTCTGTAGCGTCAAACACTTGAAAATGGAGCTCATTTTAGAAAAAGCCTGGGCTACAAATGTAATGACATCACCAGTATGCCACCATCTCCTCCTCTGCGATATATATCCTCTTAGCTCTGGCACTATATTTCAGCCCCCTCGAAAGCTTGCTTGCTTGTGAGAATATTATCAAATAAATCGGTTGGACTAAAACCTGGTGTTGTCAGACTTTTTACTGTGTTTACGCCAGTCCAACGCCGGCATACCCACATCATGACTATATTTCAAAACATTTTTTTTGGGACTTCTCAAATGCCTCATCTTTCTCAGGATATGGGGCCTTGCTGCCAGTTCCAGAGTTTGCCGTGGAATTCACTCCCACAGAACGTAGCTGAGATCAAAATGTTGTCTGATTTCAAGAAGAAATGAGAAAAAGCTCTTAGGGCTAAAGGGATCGAGGGATATGGGGGTAAAGGAGGAATCAGGATATTGAATTTGATGATTGGCCATGATCATAATGATCGGTGGAGCAGACTCGAGGGGCCGAATGGCCTACTCCTGTTTCTATGTTTCTATGACACCCAGATGTCCTTTCTATTCCGACCTCCTGCACCCAGCTCGCAGCCCTGTAGCTTACAACAGTTAACATGCAGATCCAGGTACTTTCTTAAAGAGTTTAAGGTCTCTGCCTCAACCAGCAACTGGGGCAGAAAATCCCAGACACTCACCACCCTCCGTGTAAAAATGTTCCTCCTCACGGCCCCCTCTACATCGACTGCCGCTTTTCTTAAACCCTAATCCCCTGGTTGTAGAATTCTCTGCCACGGGGAACAATTTTACCACTGTATCTCTTCCCCTCATAATTTTGTACCCCTCTATCAGCCTTCTTTGCTCCAAGGGAAATAATCCCAACCTAACCAAACTCTCCTCATAGCCACATTTTTCTAGCCCTGGCAACACTCTTGGAAACCTCCTCTGCACTCTCTCCGAAGCAATCACGTCCTTCCTGTAATGTGGTAACCAGAACTGCACACAATACTCCAGTTGTGACCTCACCAGTGTTTTATACAATTCCAATGTTATATCCTTCCTTTTACATTCTATACCTCTGCCAATGAAGGATGCCTTCTTTACAACCTTGTCTAGTTGAACTGCTGCCTTTAGGGACCTGTGTACTTGTACACCAAGATCCCTCACTTCATCTACCCCTCTTAGCGTATTCCCATTTATTGTACACTCCCTATAACTGTTTGACTCCCGAAATGAATGGCCTCACAGTGTGTTAAAATCCATCTACCACTTGGCCGCCCACTCCATCAACCCCTCTGTATCATTTTGGAGATTACAGCTAACCTGAATATAGGGGACGTGGTTAGTAAGTTTGCAGATGACACCGAGATTGGTGGCATAGTGGACAGTGAAGAAAGTTATCTCCAATTGCAACGGGATCTTGATCAATTGGGGCCAGTGGGCTGACGAATGGCAGATGGAGTTTAATTTAGACAAATGTGAGGTGATAAAGACAGTAGGACTAGGGGGCACAGCCTCAAGATAAAGGGGGGGGGCGGTTTAGAACGGAGTTGAGGAGGAACTTCTTCACTCAAAGGATGGTGAATCTCTGGAATTCTCTGCCCGTTGTGGTGGAGGCTGCCTCGCTAAATATTTTTAAGACGCGGGTTGATAGGTTTTTGATAGGCAAGGGGATAAGGGTTATGGGGAGAGGGCGGGAAGGTGGAGCTGAGCCACGACAGATCTGCCATGATCTTATTGAATGGCGGGGCAGGCTCGAAGGGCTAGATGGCCTACTCCTGCTCCTATTTCTTATGTTCTTATGTTCTTATATTTTGGTAGACTGAACCAGGGCTGGACTTACTCAGTTAATGGTAGGGCGTTGGGGAGAGTTACAGAACAAAGAGATCCAGGGGTACATGTTCATAGCTCCTTGAAAGTGGAATCACAGGTGGACAGAGTGGTGAAGAAGGCATTCGGCATGCTTGGTTTCATTGGTCAGAACATTGAACACAAGAGTTGGTTTGAACACACTGTGATCATTCATTTAGGGAGGTCAAACAGTTATGACTGGAGCTGGCATCCATCTGATATTCATGGCGTGTGAGTGAAGTGACCCATTTTACCCTTTCTAAAGTTTCAGCTTTTAACCTGAGGGAGTCTGGGATGAGGAGTGAGGGTTGGTTGGGTGGGTGGCGTGGATGGGGTAGTGGGGGTGGACGGGGTGAAGGGGGCGAGGGCTGGTGGACGTGGTTGGGGTGGGGTGGTGGCTCCGTTTATCTCATGAGAACGCAAGGACTAGGAGCAGGAGTAGGCCATCTGGGGCGGCGCGGTGGCACGGTGGTTAGCACCGCTCCCTCACGGCGCCAGGGATCTGGGTTCAATTCCGGACTCAGGTCGCTGTCTGAGTGGAGTTTGCACATTCTCCCCGTGTCTGCGTGGGTTTCCGTCGGGCGTTCCCTTTTCCTCCCGTACTCAAAAGATCTGCGGGTTAGGTTGATTGGCCGTGCTAAATTGACCCTAGTGTCAGGGGGATTAGCAGGGCAAATAGATGTGGGATGATGGGAAAAGGGCCTGGATGGGTTTGTGGTTGGTCCAGACGCAGTGGGCCCAATGTCTCTTTCTGCAACGTAGCGATTCTATAATTCCCTCGATCCTGCTCCACCATTCAGTACGATCGTGGCTGATCTTTTTGTGGACTCGGTTCCACTTACCCGCCCCCTCACCACAACCCTTAATCCCTTCACTGTTCAAAAATCTATCTAGCCTTGCCTTTCAACGGGGTAGCCTCAACTGCTTCACTGGGCAGGGAGTTCCACAGATTCACATGCTCACACGTGAGTTAAGCGGCAAAAGCACTGGGTTCTGGTCCCCTGTTGGGGCTGAGGTAGGCCCAGGCCTACCTCCACCTCACACAACAACAAACTACTCAGCACGCTTTGATTCAGCGAGCAGTCACCAGAGAGTGACCTTTGGGCGGCGAGAACTGAACAAGAACTAAGGAGCCTGCGTTACACACAGTTTTATGATGAACTATCCTTGGTTGGTGTTTATTCAGTTGGCAACTACAAGAACCTCGAATGACGTTAACAAGCGAGAGGCATTTCTAACGCTCAGCATGGCCTTTATCAAGATTCCATTAAACTGTACGGATGCAGCTTAAAATATCTACTCTCATTTCAGCGGTGAGCTGTTAAATTAAACCTAATCCTCTAAGTAGTGGCTGGGATCCTTTTTTATGAGCCTTCCTGAGCATCCGTGTTCCCTTCGACTGGAGCTGTGTAGATAATTCTGTGGCTGTAAAGGACTCAGTTTGTGAAAACGTTAGATCACAGAACAGTACAGGTCCTTCGGCCCTCAATGTTGTGCCGAGCTATGTCCGAACCCAAGATCGAGCTATCCCACTCCCTATCGTTCTTTACTCAGAGGGTAGTGAGGGCGTGGGATGCCCTGCCCGCAGCAGTTTGTGGACTCGCCAACTTTCCAGGGCGTTCAAATGGTCAGTGGAGAGACCATTGGAGAGACACATGGATAACGTTGGAATAGTATAGGTTAGAGGGTCATTAGATTGGTTTCACAGGTCGGCGCAACATCGAGGGCCGAAGGGCCTGTACTGCGCTGGAATGGTCTATGTTCTATTCTGGAGTGCTCCATGTGCCTATCCAATAAACGCTTGAAAGTTCCTAAAGTGTCTGACTCCACTATCACAGCAGGCAGTCCATTCCACACCCCAACCACTCTCTGAGTGAAGAAGCTACCTTGGACATCCCTCCTATATCTCCCACCATCAACCTTAGAGTTATGCCAAGTTCTGACGCCTCATGGGAGCTACTCAAGTAGATCACTCCATTAATCTTCCATGCTCAAGGAAATACATGGAAACACAGAAGATAGGAGAAGGAGGAGGCCATTTGGCCCTTCGAGCCTGCTCCGTCACTCATCGTGATCATAGCTGATCATCCCAACTCAACAGCCTAATCCTGCTTTCTCCTCATAATCTTTGATCCCATTCACTCCACATCCAATGTTTTAGCATCAACTATTTCCTGTGGTGATAATACAAGTTTAATTTATTTTGTTAAGCTCCCACAGGTGTACCCACACTGCAGGGACTGAAGTGGTCCAGGGAGACTAGTCACTACCACTGTCTCAGGGGCAATTAGAGTGGTTAGCACTGCTGCCTCACAGTGCCGGGTGGCTGACTCTGTGGAGTTTGCACACTCCCCCCACGTCTGCGTGGCTTTCCTCCAGATACTCCGGTTTCCTCCCAAGGCCCAAGATGTGTAGGTTAGGTGGATTGGCCATGCTAAATTGTCCCTTAGTGTCCAATGATGTGCAGTTTAGGTGGATTGGCCATGCTAAATTGTCCCTTAGGGTCCAAAGATGTGCAGTTTAGGTGGATTGGCCATGCTAAATTGTCCCTTAGTGTCCAAAGATGTACAGGTTAGGTGGATTGGCCATGCTAAATTGTCCCTTAGTGTCCAACGATGTGCAGGTTAGGTGGATTGGCCATGCTAAATTGTTCCTTAGTGTCCAATGATGTGCAGTTTAGGTGGATTGGCCTTGCTAAATTGTCCCTTAGTGTCCAATGATGTGCAGTTTAGGTGGATTGGCCATGCTAAATTGTCCCTTAGTGTCCAAAGATGTACAGGTTAGGTGGATTGGCCATGCTAAATTGTCCCTTAGTGTCCAACGATGTGCAGGTTAGGTGGATTGGCCATGCTAAATTGTTCCTTAGTGTCCAATGATGTGCAGTTTAGGTGGATTGGCCTTGCTAAATTGTCCCTTTGTGTCCAATGATGTGCAGGTTAGGTGGATTGGCCATGCTAAATTGTCCCTTAGTGTCCAAAGATGTGCAGTTTAGGTGGATTGGCCTTGCTAAATTGCCCCTTTGTGTCCAAAGATGTGCAGTTTAGGTGGATTGGCCTTGCTAAATTGTCCCTTTGTGTCCAATGATGTGCAGTTTAGGTGGATTGGCCATGCTAAATTGTTCCTTAGTGTCCAATGATGTGCAGTTTAGGTGGATTGGCCTTGCTAAATTGTCCCTTTGTGTCCAATGATGTGCAGGTTAGGTGGATTGGCCATGCTAAATTGCCCCTTTGTGTCCAAAGATGCGCAGTTTAGGTGGAATGGCCATGCTAAATTGTCCCTTAGTGTCCAATGATGTGCAGTTTAGGTGGATTGGCCATGCTAAATTGCCCCTTAGTGTCCAAAGATGTGTACTATGGCCAAATGTGGCACCTAAAATAGTGATTTACAGAGTACGCTGGGATAATTGGACAAGCACTGAAACAGACAGACTACAGCTCAAATGACTGAATACACAGGAAATAGGCCATCCAAAAGAGATTGGGAACTCTCTGGTCAAACTTACTTATTACCGGGCAAAAGGGAAGCCTTAGCGCTTTATTTGAGAGGGAGGTATGTGACCTGTGCGCCTCCAGCACCGACAGGCATGGCCAGTGACTAGCTGTAAAGACTCTCTTTCTAATCAGTATTCTGTAAACTGTGTGTGCTGTTATATGATCAGAACTCTGCTTGTGACCAGAACTCCCCACTCACCTGACGAAGGGGAAAGCCCCGAAAGCTGGTGGTGTTTGTTCCCAAATAAACCTTTTGGACTTTCACCAGGTGTTGTGAGACTTCTTACATTGGGTACACACCCAGAGATCAGCATGGCCAGCCCTGATCGGACCTTATTGATCAGGGTGATCAAGACCTGATGGATTGATTGACAATAATCAAGAGACCACCCAAAAGGACTCGAAACCAAGGAGGGTTAAAAGGTGTTGCAGAGCAGCAGAATATCTCTCTTTCTGTTTCTCTTTCTCTCTCTCGCTCTCTCCCAAAGAGCGAACCACAATAACGGTGATCATCACCAGCAGTGACAAACACAAGGAGATTCGCCACACCCCAGAAGGAAGGAAGACCAGAGCCAGAGTCTGCAGAAGGATCTAGATAGGCTGGGCGAATGGGCCAGGAAATGGCAAATGGAATTTAATGTTGGCAAGTGTGAGGTGGTCCACTTTGGTAGGAGGAATGGTAGGAAGGACTATTACTTACGGGGCGAAAAACTGCAGCAGGCGACGGTGCAGAGGGACCTCGGGGTCCTTGTGCATGAGTCGCAAAAACCCAGCTTGCAGGTGCAGCAGGTGGTCAGGAAGGCGAATGGGATGCTGGCCTTCATCGTGAGGGGGATTGAATATAAAAGTAGGGAGGTCTTGCTGCAGCTCTACAGGGCATTGGTGAGGCCACAGCTGGAGTACTGTGTGCAGTTTTGGGCGCCGCACCTGCGCAAAGATATTTTGGCCTTGGAGGGAGTGCAGAGGAGGTTTACTAGGCTGATACCGGAGTCGAGGGGATTGAGCTATGAGGAGAGGCTGAATAAACTAGGCTTGTACTCGTTGGAGTTTAGAAGAATGAGGGGAGATCTCATTGAGACGTATAAGATGATGAATGGGATGGATAGGATAGAGGTGGAGAGACTCTTCCCGCTCAGAAAGGACAGTAGGACTAGGGGACACAGCCTCAAGATAAAGGGGGGGCGTTTTAGAACGGAGTTGAGGAGGAACTTCTTCACTCAAAGGGTGGTGAATCTCTGGAATTCTCTGCCCGTTGAAGTGGTAATTCATTTTGGTAGGAATAACAGATGTGTTGAGTATAGGGCTAACGGGAGGACTTTGAATAGTGTGGAGGAGCAGAGGGATCTAGGTGTATGTGTATATAGATCCCTGAAAGTTGGGAATCAAGTAGATAAGGTTGTTAAGAAGGCATACGGTGTCTTTCCATTTATTGGTAGGGGGATTGAATTTAGGAGTCGCAGCGTCATGATGCAACTGTACACAACTCTGGTGAGGCCGCACTTGGAGTTTTGTGTGCAGTTCTGGTCCCCACATTACAGGAAGGATGTAGAGGCTTTGGAGAGGGTGCAGAGGAGGTTTACCAGGATGTTACCTGGTATGGAGGGGAGATCCTATGAGGAGAGACTGAGAGATTTGGGGTTGTTTTCGTTGGAAAGAAGGCGGCTAAGAGGGGACCTTATTGAAACATATAAGATGATTAGAGGTTTAGACAGGGTAGATAGTGATAGCCTTTTTCCTAGGATGGAGAAAGCTAACACGAGGGGGCATGGCTTTAAATTAAGGGGGGGTAGTTATAGGACTGATGTCAGGGGTAGGTTCTTTACCCAGAGGGTGGTGAGGGACTGGAATGCCCTGCCAGCTGCAGTTGTAAATGCGCCTAGTTTGGGGGCGTTTAAGAGATCTGTGGATAGGTTTATGGACGAAAAGGGATTGGTTTAGGCTAGTGGGTCATTGTTTTGTAACTGGTCGGCGCAACATCGTGGGCCGAAGGGCCTGTTCTGCGCTGTAATGTTCTATGTTCTATGTGGTGGAGGCTGCCTCGCTAAATATTTTTAAGAAGCGGGTTGATGGGTTTTTGATAAGAGAGGGGATTAAGGGTTATGGGGAGAGGGCGGGAATGTGGAACTGAGCCACGACAGATCAGCCATGATCTTATTGAATGGCGGGGAAGGCTCGAAGGGCTGGATGGCCTACTCCTGCTCCTATTTCTTATGTTCTTATGTTCTTATCAGACCAAAGGACCAGACTACGCAGAAGACTACAGGGACCAGCACACTGATAAAGGCCAATATCTGCCTGGGTACTTGCTCAGTCAGGCAAAAGTCAAGGTCTAGAACTGGACGTGAACTTCAGTATTCTGTAAGATAACTTAACGTTGATTGGATGGGTGTTTCATAATTGTGTGTAAATAAATATTGTACGAACAAAAAGTCTACTCACAATTCTTTGTCCACCATATAAGGGTTAAAACAGACAGTGCTGCAGGCACAGCAACCAATTGACACCCCAGATGGGACATCGACAAGAAGTAACTTTGTTGCTCCGATATCAAATCCCACAGAATTTATATTGAATGAAACTCAGAGCCAACTGGTGTAAACTCGTTATTGGTCAAATAACTGCCTTTGTGCATTGTGGATGTGTTGTTACTAACAAGGAAGATAGGGTAAACTCCCTAGGTTTACATGAGAATCCGGAAGGATTAGGACTGCAACATAGCCCAAAGTCATACCGCAGTCCAATCCACTCCCTACCCCTTGCCATTGAATATAGAATGGCAGGAAACAGTGCAGAGATAGAGAGTTGATTTGATTTGATTTATTATTGTCACGTCTTAACATACAGTGAAAAGTTTTGTTTCTTGCGCTGTACACAGGCAAAGCATTCCGTTCATAGAGAAGGAAAGGTCTTTCTGGATTTTCAGAAGGCGTTTGACAAAGTACCTCATAAGAGGTTATTGCAGAAGGTCAGGGGACTTGGAGTTGGGGGTAGGGTGTTAGCGTGGATAGAGGATTGGTTGTCAAATAGGAGGCAGAATGTGGGGGTCAACGGGTGCTATTCGGATTGGCGGATGGTGACTAGTGGAGTGCCCCAGGGGTCGGTGCTGGGGCCTCAGCTATTTACCATTTATATAGATGATCTGGAGGAGGGAACCGAGTGTAGGGTGTTGAAATTTGCTGATGACACCAAGATTGGGGGAACGGCAAATTGTGCGGAGGGTGTGGAGAGTCTGCAGAAGGATCTAGATAGGCTGGGCGAATGGGCCAGGAAATAGCAAATGGAATTTAATGTTGGCAAATGTGAGGTGGTCCACTTTGGTAGGAGGAATGGTAGGAAGGACTATTACTTACATGGCGAAAAACTGCAGCAGGCGACGGTGCAGAGGGACCTCGGGGTCCTTGTGCATGAGTCACAAAAACCCAGCTTGCAGGTGCAGCAGGTGGTCAGGAAGGCGAATGGGATGCTGGCCTTCATAGCGAGGGGGATTAAATATAAAAGTAGGGAGGTCTTGCTGCAGCTGTATAGGGCATTGGTGAGGCCGCAGCTGGAGTACTGTGTGCAGTTTTGGGCGCCGCACCTGCGCAAGGATATTTTGGCCTTGGAGGGAGTGCAGAGGAGGTTTTGTGTGCAGTTCTGGTCCCCACATTACAGGAAGGATGTAGAGGCTTTGGAGAGGGTGAAGAGGAGGTTTACCAGGATGTTGCCTGGTATGGAGTGGAGATCCTATGAGGAGAGACTGAGAGATTTGGGGTTGTTTTCGTTGGAAAGAAGGCGGCTAAGAGGGGATCTTATTGAAACAAATAAGATGATTAGAGGTTTAGATAGGGTGGACAGTGATAGCCTTTTTCCTCGGATGGAGAAAGCTAGCACGAGGGGGCATGGCTTTAAATTAAGGGGGGGTAGTTATAGGACTGATGTCAGGGGTAGGTTCTTTACCCAGAGGGTGGTGAGGGACTGGAATGCCCTGCCAGCTGCAGTTGTAAATGCGCCTAGTTTGGGGGCGTTTAAGAGATCTGTGGATAGGTTTATGGACAAAAAGGGATTGGTTTAGGCTAGTGGATCATTGTTTTGTAACTGGTCGGTGCAACATCGTGGGCCGAAGGGCCTGTTCTGCGCTGTAATGTTCTATGTTCTATTTGTTCCCAGGGGAAGTCATACCCACCGTGCCCCCAGAGCCACCTCCAGTACCCATACACCCAGTGACAGCTGAATATCGAGTAGGAGGCAAGTGTGAGATAATGCATTTCGGAAGGTCTAATATAGATAGGAAATATACAGTAAGTGGCAGAACCCTTAGGAGTATTGATAGGCAGAGGGATCTGGGTGTACAGGTACACAGGCCACTGAAAGTGACAACGCAGGTGGAGAAGGTAGTCAAGAAGGCATACGGCATGCTTCCTTTCATCGGTCAGGATGTTGAGTTTAAAAATTGGCAAGTCATGTTGCAGCTTTATAGTTAGGCCGCGCTTGGAATATAGTGTTCAATTCTGGTCGCCACACTACCAGAAGGATGTGGAGGCTTTGGAGAGGGTACAGGAAAGATTTACCAGGATGTTGCCCCTGGTATGGAGGGCATTAGCTATGAGGAGAGGTTGGAGAAACTTGGTTTGTTCTCACTGGGAGAACGAAGGTTAAGGAGCGACCTGATAGAAGTTTACAAGATTATGAGAGGCAGAGACAGAGTGGATAGTCGGAAGCTTTTTTCCCAGGGTGGAAGAGTCAGTTACTAGGGAGCACAGGTTTAAGGTGCGAGGGGCAAGGTTTAAAGGAGATGTACGAGGCAGATTTTTTACACTAAGGATGGTGCATGCCTGGAACTCGTTGCCGGGAGAGGCAGTGAAAGTGAATACGATGGTAACTTTTAAGGGGCATCTTAACAAGTACATAAGGTACATAAAAAAGTTTTAAATAAGGTTCAGGAGCCTTGGGACATCCCTGGGAATCTTTCGATTCCTATGGACCTTCCAACATATTTTCTGGCTCACTTGTTTTACTTTTGAGCTTCTGGGGATTCCCTTGAATGTTTGTATAAGATGTGCATGGTCAATACCATGTTTTTCTCTTTTAATCCACAGGGTATTCGGTCCACCTTGTTGTCCAACAAGGGGCATACACGCGATGGGTCGTACGAGGGCTGCTCTTGGATGTTTTGAGAGTAGCCTAGTACTTCACGTCGTTAGTGTACACTTAAACTGGACCAGATGCTGGGCAACACGACAGCTCAGTGACTATCACTGTTTGCTGTGCAGACACATGGATTGGGGCCGGTGTCTGTGGGGAGTTTGCACATTCTCCCCGTGCTTGTGTGGGTTTTCTCCAGGTGCTCCGGTTTCCTCCCACAGATGTGCTCTTAGGCTGATTGGTGTAACAAATTGTCCCTAAATTAGTCTCCCCTCAATGTGGAATGCCATGAGCACAGACAAGGGTCATGAGTGGAGAGGGGACTCATAGTGTTAAAACGGCGGCGCGGGCTCGTTGGGCCGAGGGGCCTGTTTCCCTGGGCTGTGTTGTTCTTTGTACATGCAGGCGACGGTGCAGAGGGACCTCGGGGTCCTTGTGCATGAGTCGCAAAAACCCAGCTTGCAGGTGCAGCAGGTGGTCAGGAAGGCGAATGGGATGCTGGCCTTCATAGCGAGGGGGATTGAATATAAAAGTAGGGAGGTCTTGCTGCAGCTGTATAGGGCATTGGTGAGGCCGCAGCTGGAGTACTGTGTGCAGTTTTGGGCGCCGCACCTGCGCAAGGATATTTTGGCCCTGGAGGAAGTGCAGAGGAGGTTTACTAGGCTGATACCGGAGTTGAGGGGATTGAGCTATGAGGAGAGGCTGAATAAACTAGGCTTGTACTCGTTAGAGTTTAGAAGAATGAGGGGAGATCTCATTGAGACGTATAAGATGATGAATGGGATGGATAGGATAGAGGTGGAGAGACTCTTCCCGCTCAAAAAAGACAGTAGGACTAGGGGGCACAGTCTCAAGATAAAGGGGAGGCGGTTTAGAACAGAGTTGAGGAGGAACTTCTTCACTCAAAGGGTGGTGAATCTCTGGAATTCTCTGCCCGTTGAAGTGGTGGAGGCTGCCTCGCTAAATATTTTTAAGAAGCGGGTTGATGGGTTTTTGATAAGAGAGGGGATTAAGGGTTATGGGGAGAGGGCGGGAAGGTGGAACTGAGCCACGACAGATCAGCCATGATCTTATTGAATGGCAGGGCAGGCTCGAAGGGCCAGATGGCCTACTCCTGCTCCTATTTCTTATGTTCTTATGTTCTTATGAATAGGGTGGGAATAGAGGGATGTGGTCTCTGGAAGGATAGAGGGTTTTGGTTCAGTCGGGGCAGCATGGTCGGTACAGGCTTGAAGGGCCGAAGGGCCTATTCCTGGGCTGTACTTTTCCTTGTTCTTTGCTCTTTGAGAGGCTGAGGGCCCAACTGTCACACTCGCAACCCCATTTACTGTGGAACAATTGACCGAAATTGCCAATAAAATCACAACCTTTGAGCCATGGGCTGAACCATTTGAGGATGTTAGCGGAAGATAACACTTGGGCTAAATGAAAGGGAAGAGGTGAAGCTGATAGCCGTGTGCTTTAGCAAGTCTGTACGATCCACTCAGCCAGCCCCTCGGGGAAGGAACCTTAAACGAAATTAGGGAAGCGATATTGACCGCGGTGCAGTTTAATAAAGGGGATCCTGTAGATGGGTTAAATAAATGTAGGCAGAGGAAAGGGGAGCATCCGAATGCCTTTGCCAGTTCTTTATGGATCCACTTCACGGGAATTAGACAGGGCTGGATTAACTGAGGCCGATTCATCCAGATGGGCTAGGGCATCACACTCCAGAGGAAGGCAAGAGACCAGAGGCCATGCGCAGTGAAGTACGGGGTTCTCAGACGGTTAGCTCGAGTCTGGGAACGGGAAGTTCCGGGAGCCCCGACGTCATGGCCAGGGAGGGAGGCGAGAATGCTTCCGATAAGGACCACTCAGGATCCAGTGTGGAGAAACAAGGGTAGAGGGGATCACCAACATCAGAGTGGTACAGCTCCATCTGATGGTGTCCGGCTTCCCCAACCTGGGTCTGCAGCACCGGGTGGGATAGCGTAGGGAGACCTTCGGTTAACAACGAGGTAAGAGGCCACCTCGGAGAATGGGTGGCACGGGTAGCACAGTGGGTTAGCACTGCTGCTTCACAGCTCCAGGGTCCTGGGTTCGATTCCCGGCTCGGGTCACTGCCTGTGTGGAGTTTGCACATTCTCCTCGTGTCTGCGTGGGTTTCCTCCGGGCACTCCAATTTCCTCCAAAGATGTGCAGATTAGGTTGATTGGCTAAGAAATTGCCCCTTTGTGTCCAGGAATGCGTAGGTAAGAGAGATTAGTAGGTATAGCATATAGCGATATGGGGGTAGGGCCTGGGTGGGATTGTGTTCGGTGCAGACTCGATGGGCTGAAGGGCCTCTTTATGCACTGTAGGGTTTCTATGGTTCCTAATTCCTTTGGGATACCGGGGGCTCCTGATGTACCCTGAATATATCGAATGTTTTTTTTCAAAAGTATACTTTATTCATAAAAATCTCAAATAAACCATTGCAAATCTACATGTTTATGAATTGCTAACAGTGCAGAATTAAAACTTTTTGCAGTTCTATACAAATTACTGTCATAACATTTCAACACTTTAAAGCTATATACATGCCTCAGAAATATATCAAAATTAAACATTCCTCGGCCAACTAGGGGCACAGTTACACTCAGTGGATTCACAGGATAAAGATAAGACAAAGATAAAGATTCAAGATAAAGGGGGGGACAGTTTAGAACGGAGTTGAGGAGGAACTTCTTCACTCAAAGGGTGGTGAATCTCTGGAATTCTCTGCCCGTTGAAGTGGTGGAGGCTGCCTCGCTAAATATTTTTAAGACGCGGGTTGATGGGTTTTTGATGAGAGAGGGGATTAAGGGTTATGGAGAGAGGGCCGGAATGTGGAACTGAGCCACGACAGATCAGCCATGATCTTATTGAATGGCGGGGCAGGCTCGAGGGGCCAGATGGCCTACTCCTGCTCCTATTTCTTATGTTCTTATGTTCTTACTGAATGGCGGGGCAGGTTCGAAGGGCTGGATGGCCTACTCCTGCTCCTATTTTCTTATGTTCTTATTAGGACACGTGCAGGAGAGACGCATTACAGTCCCTGTACAGGTCCACCTAGGCAGCATGGCATGTGACCATCTGGAGGTCTTAGTTGCCTTCCGCCAAATGTTGAACATGTTCTTGGGTCTGGTTACATGAGCAAGTGTAACCTTTCATTCGATCCAGCTAATCGGTGCATTTGGCAGATGGCTACAATTAGCAGAGCGCCATCAATCATTCCATTCGGGACACGTGCTAATAAGGGTTAGCACCACGGGGGAATCCTGGTTTGACCCCTGAACGATTAGCAGTGATCCAGGGAGGTGCTTCGAAGAAATGATGGGGTGCTTGCACAACGCAAGCGTGTCTGGGATAGTCAGAAGCTTTTTCCCAGGGCGGAAGAGTCAATTACTAGGGGGGCCACGGGTTTAAGGTGCAAGGGGCAAGGGTTAAAGTAGATGTACGAGGCAGATTTCTTTTACACAGAGAGTGGTGGGTGCCTGGAACTCATTGCCGGGAGAGGTAGTGGAAGCGGATACGGGAATAACTTTTAAGGGGCAAGTACATGACAAGTACATGAATAGGATGGGAATTAGAGGGATATGGTCCCCGGAAGGGTAGGGGGTTTTGGTCCAGTCGGGGCAGCATGGTGGGTGCAGGCTTGGAGGGCCGAAGGGCCTGTTCCTGTGCTGTAATTTTCTTTGTTCTAGGTGTTAATTGAAGGGTCAGACCCAAAACCACAGAGACAACATGGTTACCCCAGACCAGCAGAGGGGGAATTGGCCAAAGTAATGGATAGTTTATTA
Organism: Prionace glauca; assembly: GCA_037974335.1. Classification (NCBI taxonomy): domain Eukaryota; kingdom Metazoa; phylum Chordata; class Chondrichthyes; order Carcharhiniformes; family Carcharhinidae; genus Prionace; species Prionace glauca. Next base: position 13,409,971 of record CM075722.1, read on the forward strand.
AGCAGTTGAGGAGAATGGCATCCACAAACAAGACACCAATGTGGACTGTAAAAAAAGGCAGATGGATCATGGGGGTTAACGTTCGATTATCGGGAATTAAATAAGATTACCCCACTCACGGCTCCCGCAGTAGCTACAAACCCCATCACCATGATGAGACAAGGAGCCCAGGCAAAGTTTTTCACGATACTGGATATCAGTAACAGCTTCTGGTCCATCCCCTCGAAATCGGTCTTGCCAGTACAAATTTGCCTTTACCTTCCAGGGACAGGGGTACACTTGGACTTGCCTACCACAGACTTTCCATAATTCCCCATCCATCTTCCACAGGCGGCTGGCTACCGGGCTAGAAAAGTTTTCCCAACACGAGTGCTTGGTCCAATATGTCGACGATTTATTGTTACAGACTAACACCAAAGAGGAGCGTGTAACATTGCCGGGTGAGTTACTCGCACTGGTCTACTCATTAGACTGCAAAGACAACTCATTCCCATTCCATCTGTACACTGCTAGTACGATTAACTGGGTTATTTACACAGTCCGCACCGTGCTCTTTGGTCACCTTTCTTCAGTTAAGACAATCATTAAGGCAACTGTGTCAAATTTTAAAATCATCGAGGAGACTGTGCTAAATTTTAAAATCATTGAGGGGGCTGTGCTAAACTTTAAAATCATCGAGGAGACTGTGCTAAATTTTAAAATCATTGTGAAGACTGTTAAATTTTAAAATCATCGAGGGGACTGTGCTAAATTTTAAAATCATCGAGGGGACTGTGCTAAATTTTAAAATCATCGAGGAGACTGTGCTAAATTTGAAAATCATCGAGGAAACTGTGCTAAATTTTAAAATCATTGAGGGGATTGAGCTAAATTTTAAAATCATCGAGGAGACTGTGCTAAATTTTAAAATCATTGAGGGAACTGTGTCAAATTTTAAAATCATCGAGGAGACTGTGCTAAATTTTAAAATCATTGAGGGGGCTGTGCTAAATTTTAAAATCATCGAGGAGACTGTGCTAAATTTTAAAATCATTGTGAAGACTGTTAAATTTTAAAATCATCGAGGGGACTGTGCTAAATTTTAAAATCATCGAGGGGACTGTGCTAAATTTTAAAATCATCGAGGAGACTGTGCTAAATTTGAAAATCATCGAGGAAACTGTGCTAAATTTTAAAATCATTGAGGGGATTGAGCTAAATTTTAAAATCATGGAGGGGGCTGTGCTAAATTTTAAAATCATTGAGGAGACTGTGCTAAATTTTAAAATCATCGAGGAGACTGCTAAATTTGAAAATCATTGAGGAAACTGTGCTAAATTTTAAAATCATTGAGGGGATTGAGCTAAATTTTAAAATCATTGAGGGGACTGTGCTAAATTTTAAAATCATCGAGGAGACTGTGCTAAATTTTAAAATCATCGAGGAGACTGTGGTAAATTTTAAAATCATCGAGGAGACTGTGCTAAATTTTAAAATCATCGAGGAGACTGTGTTAAATTTTAAAATCATTGAGGAGACTGTGCTAAATTTTAAAATCATTGAGGGGACTGTGCTAAATTTTAAAATCATGGAGGAGACTGTGCTAAATTTTAAAATCATTGAGGGGACTGTGCTAAATTTTAAAATCATTGAGGGGACTGTGCTAAATTTTAAAATCATGGAGGAGACTGTGCTAAATTTTAAAGTCATCGAGGAGACTGTGCTAAATTTTAAAATCATCGAGGAGACTGTGCTAAATTTTAAAATCATTGAGGGAACTGTGCTAAATTTTAAAATCACTAAAGTGACTGTGCTAAATTTTAAAATCATTGAGGCAGCTATGTTAAACTTTAAATTTGTTCTGCCTTCAAACTCCAAGGCACCCGTGGAATGTCTTCAGGTTGTTACAGACGGACTCCAGTGCTAACACTGACTGTTGTCGGAATAAAACCAGCCACTTTGATTCTGCTGGCCATTTAAACAAGCTCTCACCCACCACTCCACAACTCGTTCATTTATCAATCTGAATGAAAGTTTTGTTTGGCAGGGGGACAGTGATGTGTGTGGGTAATGGATAAGGGGGACAGTGATGTGTGTGGGTAATGGATAAGGGGGACAGTGATGTGTGTGGGTAGTTGGGGGGTTTGATAAGGGGGACAGTGATGTGTGTGGGTAGTTGAGGGGTTTGATAAGGGGGACAGTGATTGTGTGGGTAATGGATAAGGGGGACAGTGATGTGTGTGGGTAGTTGGAGGGTTTGATAAGGGGGACAGTGATGTGTGTGGGTAGTTGGGGGGTTTGATAAGGGGGACAGTGATGTGTGTGGGTAGTTGGGGGGTTTGATAAGGGGGACAGTGATGTGTGTGAGTAGTTGGGGGGTTTGATAAGGGGGACAGTGATGTGTGTGGGTAGTTGGGGGGTTTGATAAGGGGGACAGTGATGTGTGTGGGTAGTGGGGGGGTTTGATAAGGGGGACAGTGATGTGTGTGAGTAGTTGGGGGGTTTGATAAGGGGGACAGTGATGTGTGTGGGTAGTTGGGGGGTTTGATAAGGGGGACAGTGATGTGTGTGGGTAGTGGGGGGGTGGATAAGGGGGACAGTGATGTGTGTGAGTAGTTGGGGGGGTTGATAAGGGGGACAGTGATGTGTGTGGGTAGTTGGGGGGTTTGATAAGGGGGACAGTAATGTGTGTGAGTAGTTGGGGGGTTTGATAAGGGGGACAGTGATGTGTGTGAGTAGTTGGGGAGTTTGATAAGGGGAACAGTGATGTGTGTGGGTAGTGGGGGGGTTTGATAAGGGGGACAGTGATGTGTGTGGGTAGTTGGGGAGTTTGATAAGGGGGACAGTGATGTGTGTGGGTAGTTGGGGAGTTTGATAAGAGGAACAGTGATGTGTGTGGGTAGTGGGGGGGTTTGATAAGGGGGACAGTGATGTGTGTGGGTAGTTGGGGAGTTTGATAAGAGGAACAGTGATGTGTGTGGGTAGTGGGGGGGTTTGATAAGGGGGACAGTGATGTGTGTGGGTAATGGATAAGGGGGACAGTGATGTGTGTGGGTAATGGATAAGGGGGACAGTGATGTGTGTGGGTAGTTGGGGGGTTTGATAAGGGGGACAGTGATGTGTGTGGGTAGTTGGGGGGTTTGATAAGGGGACAGTGATGTGTGTGGGTAGTGGGGGGGTTTGATAAGGGGGACAGTGATGTGTGTGGGTAGTTGGGGGGTTTGATAAGGGGGACAGTGATGTGTGTGGGTAGTTGGGGGGTTTGATAAGGGGGACAGTGATGTGTGTGGGTAGTTGGGGGGTTTGATAAGGGGGATAGTGATGTGTGTGAGTAGTTGGGGGGTTTGATAAGGGGGACAGTGATGTGTGTGGGTAATGGATAAGGGGGACAGTGATGTGTGTGGGTAGTTGGGGGGTTTGATAAGGGGGACAGTGATGTGTGTGGGTAGTTGGGGTGTTTGATAAGGGGGACAGTGATGTGTGTGGGTAGTTGGGGAGTTTGATAAGGGGGACAGTGATGTGTGTGGGTAGTTGGGGGGTGGATAAGGGGGACAGTGATGTGTGTGGGTAGTTGGGGGGTTTGATAAGGGGGACAGTGATGTGTGTGGGTAGTTGGGGGGTTTGATAAGGGGGACAGTGATGTGTGTGGGTAGTTGGGGGGTGGATAAGGGGGACAGTGATGTGTGTGGGTAGTTGGGGGGTTTGATAAGGGGGACAGTGATGTGTGTGGGTAGTTGGGGGGTTTGATAAGGGGGACAGTGATGTGTGTGGGTAGTGGGGGGGGTTGATAAGGGGGACAGTGATGTGTGTGGGTAGTGGGGGGTTTGATAAGGGGGACAGTGATGTGTGTGGGTAGTTGGGGGGGTGGATAAGGGGGACAGTGATGTGTTTGGGTAGTTGGGGAGTTTGATAAGGGGGACAGTGATGTGTGTGGGTAGTTGGGGGGTTTGATAAGGGGGACAGTGATGTGTGTGAGTAGTTGGGGGGTTTGATAAGGGGGACAGTGATGTGTGTGGGTAGTTGGGGGGGTGGATAAGGGGGACAGTGATGTGTGTGGGTAGTTGGGGGGTTTGATAAGGGGGACAGTGATGTGTGTGGGTAGTGGGGGGGTTTGATAAGGGGGACAGTGATGTGTGTGGGTAATGGATAAGGGGGACAGTGATGTGTGTGGGTAGTTGGGGGGTTTGATAAGGGGGACAGTGATGTGTGTGGGTAGTTGGGGGGTTTGATAAGGGGGACAGTGATGTGTGTGGGTAGTTGGGGTGTTTGATAAGGGGGACAGTGATGTGTGTGGGTAGTTGGGGGGTGGATAAGGGGGACAGTGATGTGTGTGGGTAATGGATAAGGGGGACAGTGATGTGTGTGGGTAGTTGGGGTGTTTGATAAGGGGGACAGTGATGTGTGTGGGTAGTTGGGGGGTGGATAAGGGGGACAGTGATGTGTGTGGGTAGTTGGGGGGTGGATAAGGGGGACAGTGATGTGTGTGGGTAGTTGGGGGGTTTGATAAGGGGGACAGTGATGTGTGTGGGTAGTTGGGGGGTTTGATAAGGGGGACAGTGCTGTGTGTGGGTAGTTGGGGGGTGGATAAGGGGGACAGTAATGTGTGTGGGTAGTTGGGGGGTGGATAAGGGGGACAGTGATGTGTGTGGGTAGTTGGGGGGTTTGATAAGGGGGACAGTGATGTGTGTGGGTAGTTGGGGGGTTTGATAAGGGGGACAGTGATGTGTGTGGGTAGTTGGGGGGTTTGATAAGGGGGACAGTGATGTGTGTGGGTAGTTGGGGGGGTTTGATAAGGGGGACAGTGATGTGTGTGGGTAGTTGGGGGGTTTGATAAGGGGGACAGTGATGTGTGTGGGTAGTTGGGGGGGTTTGATAAGGGGGACAGTGATGTGTGTGGGTAGTTGGGGGGGTTTGATAAGGGGGACAGTGATGTGTGTGGGTAATGGATAAGGGGGACAGTGATGTGTGTGGGTAGTTGGGGGGTGGATAAGGGGGACAGTGATGTGTGTGGGTAGTTGGGGGGGTTTGATAAGGGGGACAGTGATGTGTGTGGGTAGTTGGGGAGTTTGATAAGGGGGACAGTGATGTGTGTGGGTAGTTGGGGGTTTGATAAGGGGGACAGTGATGTGTGTGGGTAGTTGGGGGGGTTTGATAAGGGGGACAGTGATGTGTGTGGGTAGTTGGGGGGGTTTGATAAGGGGGACAGTGATGTGTGTGAGTAGTTGGGGGTTTGATAAGGGGGACAGTGATGTGTGTGGGTAGTTGGGGGGGTTTGATAAGGGGGACAGTGATGTGTGTGGGTAGTTGGGGGGGTTTGATAAGGGGGACAGTGATGTGTGTGGGTAGTTGGGGGGTGGATAAGGGGGACAGTGATGTGTGTGGGTAGTTGGGGGGTTTGATAAGGGGGACAGTGATGTGTGTGGGTAGTTGGGGGGTTTGATAAGGGGGACAGTGATGTGTGTGGGTAGTTGGGGGGGTTTGATAAGGGGGACAGTGATGTGTGTGGGTAGTTGGGGGGGTTTGATAAGGGGGACAGTGATGTGTGTGGGTAGTTGGGGGGGTTTGATAAGGGGGACAGTGATGTGTGTGGGTAGTTGGGGGGGTTTGATAAGGGGGACAGTGATGTGTGTGGGTAGTTGGGGGGGTTTGATAAGGGGGACAGTGATGTGTGTGGGTAGTTGGGGGGTTTGATAAGGGGGACAGTGATGTGTGTGGGTAGTTGGGGGGTTTGATAAGGGGGACAGTGATGTGTGTGGGTAGTTGGGGGGTTTGATAAGGGGGACAGTGATGTGTGTGGGTAGTTGGGGGGTTTGATAAGGGGGACAGTGATGTGTGTGGGTAGTTGGGGAGTTTGATAAGGGGGACAGTGATGTGTGTGGGTAGTGGGGGGGTGGATAAGGGGGACAGTGATGTGTGTGGGTAGTTGGGGAGTTTGATAAGGGGGACAGTGATGTGTGTGGGTAGTTGGGGGGTTTGATAAGGGGGACAGTGATGTGTGTGGGTAGTTGGGGGTTTGATAAGGGGGACAGTGATGTGTGTGGGTAGTGGGGGGGTGGATAAGGGGGACAGTGATGTGTGTGGGTAGTTGGGGGGGTTTGATAAGGGGGACAGTGATGTGTGTGGGTAGTTGGGGTGTTTGATAAGGGGGACAGTGATGTGTGTGGGTAGTGGGGGGTTTGATAAGGGGGACAGTGACGTGTGTGGGTAGTTGGGGGGTTTGATAAGGGGGACAGTGATGTGTGTGGGTAATGGATAAGGGGGACAGTGATGTGTGTGGGTAGTTGGGGGGTGGATAAGGGGGACAGTGATGTGTGTGGGTAGTTGGGGGGTTTGATAAGGGGGACAGTGATGTGTGTGGGTAGTTGGGGGGTCGATAAGGGGGACAGTGATGTGTGTGGGTAGTGGGGGGGTGGATAAGGGGGACAGTGATGTGTGTGGGTAGTTGGGGGGTGGATAAGGGGGACAGTGATGTGTGTGGGTAGTTGGGGGGTTTGATAAGGGGGACAGTGATGTGTGTGGGTAGTTGGGGGGTTTGATAAGGGGGACAGTGATGTGTGTGGGTAGTTGGGGTGTTTGATAAGGGGGACAGTGATGTGTGTGGGTAGTGGGGGGTTTGATAAGGGGGACAGTGATGTGTGTGGGTAGTTGGGGGGTTTGATAAGGGGGACAGTGATGTGTGTGGGTAGTTGGGGGGTTTGATAAGGGGGACAGTGATGTGTGTGGGTAATGGATAAGGGGGACAGTGATGTGTGTGGGTAGTTGGGGGGGTGGATAAGGGGGACAGTGATGTGTGTGGGTAGTTGGGGGGTGGATAAGGGGGACAGTGATGTGTGTGGGTAGTTGGGGGGTTTGATAAGGGGGACAGTGATGTGTGTGGGTAGTTGGGGGGTGGATAAGGGGGACAGTGATGTGTGTGGGTAGTTGGGGGGTTTGATAAGGGGGATAGTGATGTGTGTGGGTAGTTGGGGGGTTTGATAAGGGGGACAGTGATGTGTGTGGGTAGTTGGGGGGTTTGATAAGGGGGACAGTGATGTGTGTGGGTAGTTGGGGGGGTTTGATAAGGGGAACAGTGATGTGTGTGGGTAGTTGGGGGGTTTGATAAGGGGGACAGTGATGTGTGTGGGTAATGGATAAGGGGGACAGTGATGTGTGTGGGTAGTTGGGGGGGTTGATAAGGGGGACAGTGATGTGTGTGGGTAGTTGGGGGGTTTGATAAGGGGGACAGTGATGTGTGTGGGTAGTTGGGGGGTTTGATAAGGGGGACAGTGAAGTGTGTGGGTAGTTGGGGGGGGTTTGATAAGGGGGACAGTGATGTGTGTGGGTAATGGATAAGGGGGACAGTGATGTGTGTGGGTAATGGATAAGGGGGACAGTGATATGTGTGGGTAGTTGGGGGGTATGATAAGGGGGACAGTGATGTGTGTGGGTAGTGGGGGGTTTGATAAGGGGGACAGTGATGTGTGTGGGTAGTTGGGGGGTTTGATAAGGGGGACAGTGATGTGTGTGGGGGCCATCGCTCCCACTTTTTGCTGCCGAGCCACTTGTTCCACTTTCTGCGGCTCGGGGGTGATCTGACACATTTTTAAAATGTTTTTCCAACTGCGCATGAGCGGTTCAGATCTCCGATCGTTCTGGGCATGCTAATCCCCGCCCACAGCGTGAATGGGACTGGAGATGGCTGGGTGCGTATTGTGGGATGGGGGGTGGGGTGGGGTGGAGAGCCTGAAAGCAGATTTCCAAGTCGGATCTGTATAACGCCCAGATTCAGCATGTATAATGAAGATGGTAAAATCGGGTCCAATGTCTCACCTGGCAGTATTACTGATCTTGTTCACCTTGGTATATCTCATCATCCTCACTGTCCAGTTCAACCCATGGAGAAAGAGGGTCCCCCAGAGGCAGGACACAGGGTTTACCCCCCCAGTCACAGTCCCCTCTAATCCAGCAGATCAACGTTTACAGGAAACCTGCCTGTTTGTCATTGGCACCATTGGGAATCCTTATATCAAACTGTGCCTCGGATTCATGAATATTTTATTGTAAGGTTTCTTTGAATGTTCTGATTTGTAATTGGCTTATTGTCCCGATGGTGTTTCAATCATGCAGTTGTTTGTATTCGTACAGTGTTGCTTCTGGGAAGTAACTATATTCCATCACTGTCCCCCTTATCCAACCCCCCAACTACCCACACACATCACTGTCCCCCTTATCCATCCTCCCCACTACCCACACACATCACTGTCCCCCTTATCCATCCTCCCCACTACCCACACACATCACTGTCCCCCTTATCCGTCCCCCCAACTACCCACACACATCACTGTCCCCTTTATCCATCCCCCCCCCACTACCCACACACATCACTGTCCCCCTTATCCACCACCCCACTACCCACACACATCACTGTCCTCCTTATCCATCCCCCCCACTACCCACACACATCACTGTCCCCCTTATCCGTCCCCCCAACTACCCACACACATCACTGTCCCCCTTATCCGTCCCCCCCCACTACCCACACACATCACTGTCCCCCTTATCCATCCCCCCAACTACCCACACACATCACTGTCCCCCTTATCCGTCCCCCCAACTACCCACACACATCACTGTCCCCCTTATCCGTCCCCCCCCACTACCCACACACATCACTGTCCCCCTTATCCATCCCCCCCCCACTACCCACACACATCACTGTCCCCCTTATCCATCCTCCCCACTACCCACATACATCACTGTCCCCCTTATCCATCCCCCCCCACTACCCACACACATCACTGTCCCCCTTATCCATCCCCCCCCCCACTACCCACACACATCACTGTCCCCCTTATCCACCCCCCCACTACCCACACACATCACTATCCCCCTTATCCATCCCCCCCACTACCCACACACATCACTGTTCCCCTTATCCACCCCCCCCAGTACCCACAAACAACACTGTCCCCCTTATCCATCCTCCCCACTACCCACACACATCACTGTCCCCCTTATCCATCCTCCCCACTATCCACACACATCACTGTCCCCCTTATCCATCCCCCCCCACTACCCACACACATCACTGTCCCCCTTATCCACCCCCCCACTACCCACACACATCACTGTCCCCCTTATCCACCCCCCCCACTACCCACACACATCACTATCCCCCTTATCCATCCCCCCCCACTACCCACACACATCACTACCCCCCTTATCCACCCCCCCCCCACTACCCACACACATCACTGTTCCCCTTATCCACCCCCCCAGTACCCACAAACATCACTGTTCCCCTTATCCACCCCCCAGTACCCACACACATCACTATCCCCCTTATCCATCCCCCCCCCACTACCCACACACATCACTGTCCCCCTTATCCATCCTCCCCACTACCCACACACATCACTGTCCCCCTTATCCATCCTCCCCACTACCCACACACATCACTGTCCCCCTTATCCATCCCCCCCCCACTACCCACACACATCACTGTCCCCCTTATCCACCCCCCCACTACCCACACACATCACTAACCCCCTTATCCATCCCCCCCCACTACCCACACACATCACTGTCCCCCTTATCCACCCCCCCACTACCCACACACATCACTGTCCCCCTTATCCATCCCCCCCCACTACCCACACACATCACTGTCCCCCTTATCCACCCCCCCACTACCCACACACATCACTGTCCCCCTTATCCACCCCCCCACTACCCACACACATCACTATCCCCCTTATCCATCCCCCCCCCACTACCCACACACATCACTGTCCCCCTTATCCACCCCCCCACTACCCACACACATCACTGTCCCCCTTATCCACCCCCCCACTACCCACACACATCACTATCCCCCTTATCCATCCCCCCCCCACTACCCACACACATCACTGTCCCCCTTATCCATCCCCCCCCACTACCCACACACATCACTGTCCCCCTTATCCACCCCCCCACTACCCACACACATCACTGTCCCCCTTATCCACCCCCCCACTACCCACACACATCACTGTCCCCCTTATCCACCTCCCCACTACCCACACACATCACTGTCTCCCTTATCCACACCCCCCCAACTACCCACACACATCACTGTCCCCCTTATCCATCTCCCCCCCCACTACCCACACACATCACTGTCCCCCTTATCAAACCCCCCAACTACCCACACACATCACTGTCCCCCTTATCCACCCCCCCACTACCCACACACATCACTATCCCCCTTATCCATCCCCCCCCCACTACCCACACACATCACTGTCCCCCTTATCCATCCCCCCCCACTACCCACACACATCACTGTCCCCCTTATCCACCCCCCCACTACCCACACACATCACTGTCCCCCTTATCCACCCCCCCACTACCCACACACATCACTGTCCCCCTTATCCACCTCCCCACTACCCACACACATCACTGTCTCCCTTATCCACACCCCCCCAACTACCCACACACATCACTGTCCCCCTTATCCATCCCCCCCCCCACTACCCACACACATCACTGTCCCCCTTATCCACCCCCCCACTACCCACACACATCACTATCCCCCTTATCCATCCCCCCCCACTACCCACACACATCACTATCCCCCTTATCCATCCCCCCCCCACTACCCACACACATCACTGTCCCCCTTATCCATCCCCCCCCACTACCCACACACATCACTGTCCCCCTTATCCACCCCCCCAACTACCCACACACATCACTGTCCCCCTTATCCATCCCCCCCCCCACTACCCACACACATCACTGTCCCCCTTATCCACCCCCCCACTACCCACACACATCACTATCCCCCTTATCCATCCCCCCCCACTACCCACACACATCACTGTCCCCCTTATCCACCCCCCCACTACCCACACACATCACTGTCCCCCTTATCCATTCCCCCCAACAACGTCCAGATTATTGATGATTGGGTGGGTGATTGATTGTGTGTTTAAATAAATATTGTTGCACTAACAAGAAGTCTACTGGCAATTCTTTGTCCACCGTATTAGGGTTAAAACAGGCTGTGTGGCAGATACAGCACCAGCAATGCACCCAGTTACTTTTGAGTCATTTTCCTTGCCACTGAAAAAATAATGAACGGTGTTCTGTCTCTTCCTGTAACTGATTACCAGACTCTTTGAAAGCAAACTGATGGTGTTTTGTTTTGAACCTCATTTCTTGAAAACTATGCACTGATTTTTAAAAATCAAATGTCATTTGCCGTACTTTCATCAGCTGGCATGCTCCTTTGAACATGACTCTGTCATTTTGCATGTGCATAGATCCCTGAAAGTTGGCCCCCAGGTTGGTAAGGTTGTTAAGAAGGCGTACGGTGTGTTAGCTTTTATTGGTAGAGGGATTGAAATTCGGAGCTGTGAGGTCATGTTGCAACTGTACAAAACTCTGGTGCGGCCGCTCTTGGAGTATTGCGTACAGTTCTGGTCGCCACATTATAAGAAAGGTGTGGAGGCATTGGAAAGGGTGCAGAGGAGGTTTACCAGGATGTTGCCTGGTATGGTGGGAAGGTCTTATGAGGAAAGGCTGAGGGACTTGAGGTTATTTTCATTGGAGAGAAGAAGGTTAAGAGGTGACCTGATTGAGGCACACAAGATGATCAGAGGGTTAGATAGGGTGGACAGTGAGAGCCTTTTTCCTCGGATGGTGATGGCTAACACTAGGGGACGTAGCTTTAAATTGAGGGGTGGTAATTATAGGACGGATGTCAGAGGTAGGTTCTTTACTCAGAGGGTAGTAAGGGCGTGGGATGCCCTGCCTACAGCAGTTGTGGACTCGCCAACTTTAAGGGCGTTCAAATGGTCAGTGGATGGGCATATGAACAAAGAACATAGAACAAAACAGCCTGGTAAACAGGCCCTTCAGCCCAACGAGCCCGCGCCACCATTTTAACATTACCAGTCCCCCTTCTACCCATGACCCTTATCTATTGTTTTTAATGGCATTCCACATTGAGGGAAAACTAATTTAGGGACAATTTATTACCTCCAATCAGCCTGAGAGCACATCTTTGGGGTGTGGGGGGAAACCGGAGCACCCGGAGAAAACCCACGCAAGCACGGGGAGAATGCGCAAACTCCACACAGACACCAGCCCAAATCCATGTGTCTGCACAGCAAACAGCGATAGTCACTGAGCTGTCGTCTTGCCCAGTATCTGGTCCAGATAATATTGGAATAGTTTAGGTTAGCGGGTCATCAGATTGGTTCCACAGGTCGGCACAACATCGAGGGCCGAAGGGCCTGTACTGTGCTGGAATGTTCTATGTTCTATTTGAGAGTCAAATCCTTGGCCAGTGGATTTACCTGAATAAAATGCAGTTTCAGGAGAGAAAAAAGGGAGAGGGGAAACATGTACAGAGGATCGTGTACAAGTTATACAAATCTGTATGTATACATCAGATATTAGACATGATAACAGCAGGAATTATGTTGATCTCCTCAGGACAATGACGTACAACGACAAAGATGCAACTTAGGGTTTACCTCCTTGGGTTCATCATCAGGATGTGGAGATGCCGGCGTTGGACTGGGGCTAACGCAGTAAGGAGTCTGACAACACCAGGTTTAATCCAACCGATTTATTTGATAATATACTCACAAGCTTTCGGGGTTTGCCCCTTCGTCAGGTGAATCGAGAGTTCTGGCTTCAGACAGAGTATGTGCAGTTGTTATATGCTCTGTCTGAGGCCAGAACTCTCCATTCACCTGACGAAGGGGCCAACCCCGAAAGCTGGTGAGTTTACCATCAAATAAATCAGTTGGACTTAAACCTGGTGTTGTCAGACTTTTTACTGTGTTCATCATCAGGATCAGCACCCAGGGCACTCCAAGCAAAATGAATTTGTTTTGCTCTCCGGCTATCTGTGTTTTCACACAATGACAAGATGTAGGGTATGCACTCGAATCGCGGTCCCCTCTAATTCAGTGGAGCAATATTTATAGCGGACCGGCTGTTTGTATTAATGGTCAGTTGAAAATCTTAACCTCAGAATGTATCCCAGAATTGTGAATACTTTAGTGTAATGTTTTGCTGTGAATGTTTTGGCTGTGCGTATTTGGCTTATTGTAATAATTTTGCTGTGTGGTTATTTGTAACAGGAGAATGTTCGCTGCCTGTAGCTTCTGAAGTGTAAATATGTTGTAGGGATTTGTTATTACTGTGTGTGCCAATGTCTAGGCCTCACTTGACTGTTCAGTGATTGAGCAACTCCTGACAGATATTGGTCCCCGAGTCTTTGATCCATCACGCTTTGTGCTCATGATCAAGAGGAGGGAATGTGGCCAAATGGGCCAGTGAAATAGCTATTTACAGACGGATAATTGGACAAGCACTGAAACAGGCAGATAGAACATAGAACATTCCAGCGCAGTACAGGCCCTTCGGCCCTCGATGTTGCACCGACCAGTGGAACCAATCTAATGGCCCTCTAACCTAAACTATTCCAATGTTATCCATATGCCTATCCACTGACCGTTTGAACACCCTTAAAGTGGGCAAGTCCACAACTGCTGCAGGCCCTTACTACCCTCTGAGTAAAGACCCTACCGTAAGAACATAGAACATTACAGCACAAACAGGCCCTTCGGCCCTCGAGTTGCGCCGATCACATCAACCCCACCAATCTATAGACTTATCTATAACCCCCAATCCCATTAAACCCCATATACTCATCCAGAAGTCTTTTAAAAGACCCCAGCGAGTTCGCCTCCACCACCGATGACGGCAGCCGATTCCATTCACTCACCACCCTCTGAGTGAAAAACTTACCCCTAACATCACCTCTGTACTTCCCTCCCCGCACCTTAAATCTGTGTCCTCTCGTAGCGACCATTTCAACCCGGGGAAATAGCCTCTGAGAGTCCACCCTATCTATTCCTCTCAACATTTTATAAACTTCTATCAGGTCGCCTCTCAACCTTCGCCTCTCTAGGGAAAAGAGTCCCAGCTCCCTCAACCTAACTTCATAAGGCATGCCTCCCAGTCCAGGCAACATCCTTGTAAATCTCCTCTGCACCCTTTCAATAGCTTCTACGTCTTTCCTATAGTGAGGCGACCATCTTTCCTATAGTGAGGCGACAAGAACATAAGAAATAGGAGCAGGAGTAGGCCATCTAGCCCTTCGAGCCTGCCCCGCCATTCAATAAGATCATGGCTGATCTGTCGTGGCTCAGTTCCACATTCCGGCCCTCTCCCCATAACCCTTAATCCCCTCTCTTATCAAAAACCCATCAACCCGCGTCTTAAAAATATTTAGCGAGGCAGCCTCCACCACTTCAACAGGCAGAGAATTCCAGAGATTCACCACCCTTTGAGTGAAGAAGTTCCTCCTCAACTCCGTTCTAAACCGGCCCCCCTTTATCTTGAAGCTGTGCCCCCTAATCCTACTGTCCTTTCTGAGCGGGAAGAATCTCTCCACCTCTATCCTATCCATCCCATTCATAACCATAGAACCATAGAACCCTACAGTGCAGAAACAGGCCCTTCGGCCCATCGAGTCTGCACCGAACACAATCCCACCCAGACCCTATCCCCATATCCCTACACATTTACCTGCTAATCCCTCTAACCTACACATCCCAGGACACTAAGGGGCAATTTTAGCACAGCCAATGAACCTAACCCGCACATCTTTGGACTGTGGGAGGAAACCGGAGCGCCCGGAGAAAACCCACGCAGACACGAGGAGAATGTGCAAACTCCACACAGGCAGTGACCCGAGCCGGGAATCGAACGCAGGACCCTGGAGCTGTGAAGCAGCAGTGCTAACCACTGTGCTACCGTGCCGCCCTATCATCTTATACGTCTCAATGAGATCTCCCCTCATTCTTCTAAACTCTAACGAGTACAAGCCTAGTTTATTCAGCCTCTCCTCATAGCTCAATCCCCTCAACTCTGGTATCAGCCTAGTAAACCTCCTCTGCACTCCCTCCAGGGCCAAAATATCCTTACGCAGGTGCGGCGCCCAAAACTGCACACAGTACTCCAGCTGCGGCCTCACCAATGCCCTATACAGCTGCAGCAAGACCTCCATACTTTTATATTCAATCCCCCTCGCTATGAAGGCCAGCATCCCATTCGCCTTCCTGACCACCTGCTGCACCTGCAAGCTGGGTTTTTGCGACTCATGCACAAGGACCCCGAGGTCCCTCTGCACCGTCGCCTGCTGCAGCTTTTCGCCACGTAAGTAGTAGTCCTTCCTACCATTCCTCCTACCAAAGTGGACCACCTCACACTTGCCAACATTAAAATTCCATTTGCCATTTCCTGGCCCATTCGCCCAGCCTATCTAGATTCTTCTGCAGACTCTCCACACCCTCCGCACAATTTGCCTTTCCCCCAATCTTGGTGTCATCAGCAAATTTCGACACCCTACACTCGGTTCCCTCCTCCAGATCATCTATATAAATGGGTAAAAAGCTGAGGCCCCAGCACCTGGGGCACCCCACTAGTCACCAACCGCCAATCCGAATAGCATCCATTGACCCCCACTCTCTGCCTCCTATTTGACAACCAATCCTCTATCCACGCTAACACCCTACCCCCAACTCCATGTCCCTCGACCTTCTGCAATAACCTCTTGTGTGGTACTTTGTCAAACGCCTTCTGAAAATCTAGAAAGACCACATCCACCGGCTCTCCTCTATCCACTGCCCTAGGAACATCCTCATAGAACTCCAGTAAATTTGTCAGACACGACTTCCCTTTAATGAAACCGTGTTGCAAAATGAACTTCGTTTGTATCCCTCCATTCCCGGTCTGCTCGTGTGACTATCCAGGTAAACGATCCCAGCGTGTCCGCCTCCACCACCCTGCTTGGCAGCGCATTCCAGGCCCCCACCACCCTCTGTGTAAAATACGTCCCCTTTGATATCTGAGTTAAACCTCGCCCCCCGCCCCCCCCCCCCTCACCTTGAGCCTATGACCCCCCTCGTGATCTGTCGTGACCAGTTGTAGTTGTACCGAGATAGCCCCCCCCTGTATCTCAGCACTGTCCCCCGGGTCTCCTGTGAGCTCTCGGGCCTCTCAGCTGTGGGCCACAGACCCTCGAGAAGCCTGCTCAGTCCCTCAGCTGTGGCCTGCGGTGACTTTGGTCACCGTTGGAGCCTGCCACTCACAGTGAGGACCCCCTGTCCCGAGTCTTTCCACCGCAGACACCACCCTTCATCAATGATGAAGACAATTGATGAAGACGAACATCTCGCCAGGGCTATCCCCCACACCCCCAGTTCTTGCTTTCAGACAACCACACAACCTCAAACAGACCATTGTTCGCAGCAAACTACCCAGCCTTCAGGAGAACAGTGACCACAATACCACACAACCCCGCCACAGCAACCTCTGCAAGACATGCCGGATCATCGACATGGATACCATCATCACACGTGAGAACACCATCCACCAGGTACATGGTAAATACTCTTGCAACTCGGCCAACATTGTCTACCTGATACGTTGCAAGAAAGGATGTCCCGAAGCATGGTACGTTGGGGAGACCATGCAGACCCTATGACAACGGATGAATGAACATCACTCGACAGTCACCAGGCAAGACTGTTCCCTTCCTGTTGGCGAACACTTCAGTGGTCACGGGCATTCAGCCTCTGACCTGCGGGTAAGCATTCTCCAAGGCGGCCTTCACGACACACGACAGCGCAGAGTCGCTGAGCAGAGACTGATAGCCAAGTTCCGCACACATGAGGTCGGTCTCAACAGGGATCTTGGGTTCATGTCGCACTATCTGTAACCCCCGTGACTTGCCTGGGTTTGCAAAATCTCACTTACTGTACTGTCTGGAGACAATACACATCTCTTTAAACTGTGATCAGTGCTCCTTCCACTCACATTATCAGCCACTTCAGGTCTTGAACAGCAGGTTAGGTGTAAGGATTCGCATTCTAATCAGCAATCTCTAAACTGTCTGTGCTTTATATGCTCTGTCTGAGGCCAGAACTCTCCATTCACCTGACGAAGAGGCTAACCCTGAAAGCTTGTGAATCTATTATCAACTAAATCGGTTGGACTAAAACCTGGTGTTGTCAGACTTTTTACTGTGATTACGCCACTCCAACGCCGGCATACCCACATCAATGATCGGGGACAGGGGAGAGAGAGAGGGAGGTGTCACACAGCCATCGGAGTCCAGAGGAGATGGGGGCCTCGTGCGGGAGGGTGCGGGTGAGGGGGGGGGACCACTCTGCCTGATATCTGTGGGATGGAGGGAGGAAAGTGGATCTCTCTGCTTGAGATCAGTGAGGGGGCGGAAGGGGGGGTCCGCCGTCACTCTGTCTGAGATCAGTGAGGGGGAAGGGGGGGGGTCCGCTGTCACTCTGTCTGTGATCAGTGATGGGGGAGAGGGGGGGTCCGCTGCCACTCTGTCTGTGATCAGTGAGGGGGAAGGGGGGGGGTCCGCTGTCACTCTGTCTGAGATCAGTGAGGGGGGAGAGGGGGGGGTCCGCTGTCACTCTGTCTGTGATCAGTGATGGGGGAGAGGGGGGGGTCCGCTGTCACTCTGTCTGTGATCAGTGAGGGGGAAGGGGGGGGGGTCCGCTGTCACTCTGTCTGTGATCAGTGATGGGGGAGAGGGGGGGTCCGCTGCCACTCTGTCTGTGATCAGTGAGGGGGAAGGGGGGGGGGTCCGCTGCCACTCTGTCTGTGATCAGTGAGGGGGAAGGGGGGGGGGTCCGCTGTCACTCTGTCTGAGATCAGTGAGGGGGGAGAGGGGGGGTCCGCTGTCACTCTGTCTGAGATCAGTGAGGGGGGAGAGGGGGGGTCCGCTGTCACTCTGTCTGTGATCAGTGAGGGGGGAGAGGGGGGGTCCGCTGTCACTCTGTCTGTGATCAGTGAGGGGGGAAGGGGGGGGTCCGCTGTCACTCTGTCTGAGATCAGTGAGGGGGAAGGGGGGGGGTCCGCTGTCACTCAGTCTGAGATCAGTGAGGGGGGAGAGGGGGGGTCCGCTGTCACTCTGTCTGTGATCAGTGATGGGGGAGAGGGGGGGTCCGCTGTCACTGTCTGTGATCAGTGAGGGGGAAGGGGGGGGGGTCCGCTGTCACTCTGTCTGTGATCAGTGATGGGGGAGAGGGGGGGTCCGCTGCCACTCTGTCTGTGATCAGTGAGGGGGAAGGGGGGGTCCGCTGTCACTCTGTCTGTGATCAGTGATGGGGGAGAGGGGGGGGTCCGCTGTCACTCTGTCTGAGATCAGTGAGGGGGGAAGGGAGGGTCCGCTGTCACTCTGTCTGAGATCAGTGAGGGGGGAGGGGGGGGGTCCGCTGTCACTCTGTCTGTGATCAGTGAGGGGGGGGGTCCGCTGTCACTCTGTCTGTGATCAGTGAGGGGGGGGGATTGGGGGGGGTCCGCTGTCACTCTGTCTGGGATCAGTGAGGGGGGAGAGGGGGGGTCCGCTGTCACTCTGTCTGTGATCAGTGAGGGGGGGGGATTGGGGGGGTCCACTGCCACTCTGTCTGTGATCAGTGAGGGGGGAAGGGGGGGGTCCGCTGCCACTCTGCCTGAGATCAGTGAGGGGGGGAAGGGGGGAGTCCGCTGCCACTCTGTCTGTGATCAGTGAGGGGGAAGGGGGGGGTCCGCAGTCACTCTGTCTGAGATCAGTGAGGGGGAAGGGGGGGGGTCCGCTGCCACTCTGTCTGAGATCAGTGAGGGGGAAGGGGGGGGTCCGCTGTCACTCTGTCTGTGATCAGTGAGGGGGGAAGGGGGGGGTCCGCTGCATTCTGTCTGTGATCAGTGAGGGGGGGTATTGGGGGGGGTCCGCTGTCACTCTGTCTGTGATCAGTGAGGGGGGAAGGGGGGGGTCCGCTGCCACTCTGCCTGTGATCAGTGAGGGGGGAGAGGGGGGGTCCTCTGTCACTCTGTCTGTGATCAGTGAGGGGGGAGAGGGGGGGTCCGCTGTCACTCTGTCTGTGATCAGTGAGGGGGAAGGGGGGGTCCGCTGCCACTCTGTCTGGGATCAGTGAGGGGGGGGATTGGGGGGGTCCGCTGTCACTCTGTCTGTGATCAGTGAGGGGGGAAGGGGGGGGTCCGCTGTCACTCTGTCTGTGATCAGTGAGGGGGGAAGGGGGGGGTCCGCTGCCACTCTGCCTGTGATCAGTGAGGGGGGAGAGGGGGGGTCCTCTGTCACTCTGTCTGAGATCAGTGAGGGGGGAGAGGGGGGGTCCGCTGTCACTCTGTCTGTGATCAGTGAGGGGGAAGGGGGGGTCCGCTGCCACTCTGTCTGGGATCAGTGAGGGGGGGGATTGGGGGGGTCCGCTGTCACTCTGTCTGTGATCAGTGAGGGGGGAAGGGGGGGGTCCGCTGTCACTCTGTCTGTGATCAGTGAGGGGGGGAAGGGGGGGGTCCGCTGCCACTCTGTCTGGGATCAGTGAGGGGGGAAGGGGGGGGTCCGCTGTCACTCTGTCTGTGATCAGTGAGGGGGGAAGGGGGGGGGTCCGCTGTCACTCTGTCTGAGATCAGTGAGGGGGGAAGGGGGGGGTCCGCTGTCACTCTGTCTGAGATCAGTGAGGGGGGAAGGGGGGGTCCACTGCCACTCTGTCTGTGATCAGTGAGGGGGGGGATTGGGGGGTCCGCTGTCACTCTGTCTGGGATCAGTGAGGGGGGGAAGGGGGGGGTCCGCTGCCACTCTGTCTGTGATCAGTGAGGGGGAAGGGGGGGGTCCGCTGTCACTCTGTCTGAGATCAGTGAGGGGGGGGATTGGGGGGGGTCCGCTGTCACTCTGTCTGTGATCAGTAAGGGGGGAAGGGGGGGGTCCGCTGCCACTCTGCCTGTGATCAGTGAGGGGGGAGAGGGGGGGTCCGCTGTCACTCTGTCTGTGATCAGTGAGGGGGGAGAGGGGGGGGTCCGCTGTCACTCTGTCTGTGATCAGTGAGGGGGAAGGGGGGGTCCGCTGCCACTCTGTCTGGGATCAGTGAGGGGGGGGATTGGGGGGGTCCGCTGTCACTCTGTCTGTGATCAGTGAGGGGGGAAGGGGGGGGGTCCGCTGTCACTCTGTCTGTGATCAGTGAGGGGGGAAGGGGGGGGTCCGCTGCCACTCTGTCTGGGATCAGTGAGGGGGGAAGGGGGGGGTCCGCTGTCACTCTGTCTGTGATCAGTGAGGGGGGGAAGGGGGGGGTCCGCTGTCACTCTGTCTGAGATCAGTGAGGGGGGAAGGGGGGGGTCCGCTGTCACTCTGTCTGAGATCAGTGAGGGGGGAAGGGGGGGTCCACTGCCACTCTGTCTGTGATCAGTGAGGGGGGGGATTGGGGGGTCCGCTGTCACTCTGTCTGGGATCAGTGAGGGGGGAAGGGGGGGGGGTCCGCTACCACTCTGTCTGTGATCAGTGAGGGGGGGGATTGGGGGGGTCCGCTGCCACTCTGTCTGGGATCAGTGAGGGGGGGGATTGGGGGGGTCCGCTGTCACTCTGTCTGGGATCAGTGAGGGGGGAGAGGGGGGGTCCGCTGTCACTCTGTCTGTGATCAGTGAGGGGGGAAGGGGGGGGTCCGCTGTCACTCTGTCTGGGATCAGTGAGGGGGGAAGGGGGGGGGTCCGCTACCACTCTGTCTGTGATCAGTGAGGGGGGGGATTGGGGGGGTCCGCTGTCACTCTGTCTGGGATCAGTGAGGGGGAAGGGGGGGGGTCCGCTACCACTCTGTCTGTGATCAGTGAGGGGGGGGATTGGGGGGGTCCGCTGCCACTCTGTCTGGGATCAGAGAGGGGGAAGGGGGGGGTCCGCTGTCACTCTGTCTGTGATCAGTGAGGGGGGGGATTGGGGGGGTCCGCTGCCACTCTGTCTGTGATCAGTGAGGGGGAAGGGGGGGTCCGCTGTCACTCTGTCTGGGATCAGTGAGGGGGGAAGGGGGGGGGGGTCCGCTACCACTCTGTCTGTGATCAGTGAGGGGGGGGATTGGGGGGGTCCGCTGCCACTCTGTCTGGGATCAGAGAGGGGGAAGGGGGGGGGTCCGCTGTCACTCTGTCTGTGATCAGTGAGGGGGGGTTTGGGGGGGGTCCGCTGCCACTCTGTCTGGGATCAGTGAGGGGGAAGGGGGGGGTCCGCTGTCACTCTGTCTGTGATCAGTGAGGGGGGGGATTGGGGGGTCCGCTGCCACTCTGTCTGGGATCAGTGAGGGGGGGGGATTGGGGGGGTCCGCTGTCACTCTGTCTGGGATCAGTGAGGGGGGGATGGGAGGAGGGAGATAGGGGCCTGTGATTGGTCCGGGTGGTGGGGAGGGTGGCAGGGATAAGGGGAGTCAGTAATGTTGTGGGGATGGGGCAGTATCTGTGGGGGCTGGTGGGGTGGGGTGTTGGGGGGGGGGGGGAGGTCGGGGGGGGGGGGGGTGCACCCGGGAGAGATTCTATCACTTTTCTCCTGCGCGTGTGCAGTTGGAATCACCGATTGGAGCTGCAGGGTTTTGGGCACGTTAAGCCTCGCCCACAGGCCTGTGCAGGGAGATTCGGAATCGCTGATATTTTTTCAGGCAGAGTGTGAAGGGGGGTGCCTGAGAATGGGTCTAAAAGTCGGATCCGAAACACTCCAAATTCATGTCCACCCTGCGTTTAGAGTCAAAATGGTAAAGTATGGCCTTTAATGTTCAAAGATGTGTCTGTTAAGTGCATTGACCACGCGAATTTGCTTCTTAATGTCCAGAGATATACAGGGTAGGTGGATTGGCCATTTTAAACTGCCCCTTAGTGTCCAAAGATGTGCAGGTTAGGTGGATTGGCCTTGCTAAATTGCCCCTTAGTGTTCAAAAATGTGTAGGTTAGTTGGATTGGCCATGCTAAATTGTCCCTTAGTGTCCAAAGACGTGTAGGTTAGGTGGATTGGCCATGCTAAATTGTCCCTTAGTGTCCAAAGACGTGTAGGTTAGGTGGATTGGCCATGCTAAATTGCCGCTTAGTGTTCAAAAATGTGTAGGTTAGGTGGATTGGCCATGCTAAATTGTCCCTTAGTGTCCAAAGATGTGCAGGTTAGGTGGATTGGCCATGCTAAATTGCCCCTTAGTGTCCAAAGATGTGCAGGTTAGGTGGATTGGCCATGCTAAATTGCCCCTTAGTGTCCAAAGATGTGCAGGTTAGGTGGATTGGCTGTGCTAAATTGTCCCTTAGTGTTCAAAGATGTGCGGGTTAAATGATTGACCATGCTAAATGCACAGAGTTACAGGGATAGGACTGGGGAGGCTATGTGATTCGATAATCTTCTCTGTTAGTCAGTCAGTGCAGAGTTGATGGGTCGAATGGCTTCCTCTGCACCATACAGCTTCCAGGCTTCTGAGATGAGCAATAAATGTGAAGTTTGCCTACGATGCCCACATCCCATGAACCAACAAATTAAAATAAAAACCCGGCTCATTCCATTTAATCGGAACTGAGTTTATTCCAATGGCCTTGTTGTCCAACGGGGGGGCATACACGCGATGGGTCGTGCCAGGTGGGTCTTAGATGTTGCTCCGAGAGTTGCCCAGTGCTTCACGTCGCTTGTGTACACTTAAAGTGGATCAGCTGACGGGCGACACGACAGCCCAGTGACTATCACTGTTTGATGTGCAGATTTGGACCGGTGTCTGTGGGAGTTTGCGCATTCTCCCCGTGTCTGCGTGGGTTTTCTCCGGGTGCTCCGGTTTCCTCCCACATCCCAAAAATGTGCTCTTAGGCTGACTGGTGTTAACAAATCGTCCCTAAATTAGTCTTCCCTCAATCTTCCCCAATAGGCGTAGACAAGGGTCATGGGTAGAGGAGGGCACTCACAATGTTAAAATGGCAGCATGGGTTTGTTGGGCCGAAGGGCCTGTTTCCCGTGCTGTGTTGGTCTTTGTTCTTTTAAATGCCTCAGGTGCAGTCCCCAGAACTAAAGGGAACTCAGTACACCAGGGGCGATCTCACCAAACCTCCATGAGATAACTTGCAATGCTTTACTTGACTCCCGACTCTGTGTCGTAATCAGTATGTGATTGCCTGACGCTCGCACCCTGCATTGAAGAGCATTCGATTAACATCTTTATAACTTAATGAGCGCAAGGCTCACCGGAGGATGAAAAGAAAATTGGATTGGTGCGCAGAGAAATATAACATTTCCACCTTCGATTAAACAGTGGGACCTGTCCAGAATTAAACAGCGAGGTGCTTAAAAACTTACAGCGGCAAAATAAGTGTCGCCAGCGACTAAAATTGTATATGAAACAAAGAGCAGGCCAGACAAACTTGTCAAACTATTTTTGGCGGTGTAGTGTGAACAGGGGAAAGATTAGGAGTGTTTAATAAGACCACCCCGTATAAACATTTGGCTCAAAATTGATCCCAACTGGATTTGTGCAGCATTCACAAGATTATTTAAACACCAGAAATAAACAGATTACGGAGATCAGAGACAGTGAAACAGAATTCAGCCTAACTAACAGAGCTGTGATCCTTTCAGTAAAATTAAATGGTTTAGAACAAAGTACAAAGAACAACACAGCACGGGAAACAGGCCCTTCGGCCCAACGAGCCCGCGCTGCCGTCCCATTGTCTCAGTGACCTATTCATGATTTTAGTCTATGCCTAATGTGTGAGGATCAGGGAGGTCCAATATAGGGACAATTTGTTACCCAATCAATCAGCCTAAAACCACATCTTTGGGATGTGGGAGGAAACCGGAGCACCCAGAGGAAACCCACGCAACCACGGGGAGAACGCACAAACTCCCACGGACACAGGCCCAAATCCATGTGTCCGCACAGCAACAGAGATAGTCTCTGAGCTGTCATGTTGCCCTCGAGATGGTTTACTAACTGCCAGATTTTAAGGCTGCTTTGTGCTAAGTTGATGCCTCTTTTTAACGCCTCAGTCTTCAACACCATTATTCCCACGAAACTCATCTCCAAACTCCGTGGCTTTATCCTCGGTTCCTCCCTCTGCGACTGGATCCTGAACTTCCGAACTCACGGACCACAATCAGTAAGGATAAGGCAACAACACCTCCTCCACGATCATCCTCAACACCGGTGCCCCACAAGGCTGTGTTCTCAGCCCCCCTACTATACTCCTTATAAACCTATAACTGTGCGGCCAAATTCCCCTCCAATTCGATTTTCAAGTTTGCTGATGACACCACCGTAGTGGGTCGGATCTCAAACAATGACGAGACAGATTACAGGAATGAGATAGAGAATCTGGTGAACTGGTGCAGCAACAATAATCTCTCCCTCAATATCAACAAAACAAAGGAGATTGTCATCGACTTCAGGAAGTGTAAAGGAGAACCTGCCCCTGTCTACATCAACGGGGACGAAATAGAAAGGGTCGAGAGCTTTAAGTTTTTAGATGTTCAGATCACCAACAACCTGTCCTGGTCCATCCACACTGACACTATAGTTAAGAAAGCCCACCAACGCCTCTACTTTCTCAGAAGACTGAGGAAATTTGGCATGTCTGCTACGACTCTCACCAACTTTTACAGATGCCCCATAGAAAGCATTCTTTCTGGTTGTATCACAGCTTGGTATGGGCTCCTGCTCTGCCCTAGACTGCAAGGAAATATAAAGGGTTGTGAATGTAGCCCAATCCATCACACAAACCAGCCTCCCATCCATTGACTCTGTCTACACTTCCTGCTGCCTCGGGGAAAAGCAGCCAGCATAATTAAGGATCCCCACGCACCCCGGGCATTCTCTCTTCCACCTTCTTCCATCAGGAAAAAGATACAAAAGTCTGAGGTCACGTACTGACTGACTCAAGAACAGCTTCTTCCCTGCTGCTGTCAGACTTTTGAATGGACCTACCTCGCATTAAGTTGACCTTTCTCTACACTCTCGCTGTGACTGTAACACTACATTCTGCACTCTCTCCTTTCCTTCTCTATGAATGGTATGCTTTGTCTGTATAGTGTGCAAGAAACAATACTTTTCACTGCACGTTAATACATGTGACGATAATAAATCAAATCAAATCAAAATTAATTCCTTGATTCGATTCGATTATTGGAATATAACGAAAAGTATTCCAGAAGAGAAAGTGCTGGAAAATCTCAGCAGGTCTGGCAGCATCTGTAAGGAGCGGAAAGGGCTGACGTTTCGAGTCCAAGTGACCCTTTTTCAAAGCTAAAAGGCAGAGAGAGTGGGAGATATTTATACTGCAGGGCGAGGGAATGAAAGATGGGTCATGACCATAGAAACCAGGGGAAAGGCTGCTGATGGCAGTCCGTGGAGAGAATAAAGGGTGCGAGCAGCCAAAGGGCAGAGAAGCTGAAGTAAAAATGCTGGGGGAGGGGGTGTGCGGAAGGGAGAGGGTGGGCAGGAGGGGTGAGGGGGTGCGCGGAAGGGAGAGGGTGGGCAGGAGGGGTGAGGGGGTGCGCGGAAGGGAGAGGGTGGGCAGGAGGGGTGAGGGGGTGCGCGGAAGGGAGAGGGTGGGCAGGAGGGGTGAGGGGGTGCGCGGAAGGGAGAGGGTGGGCAGGAGGGGTGAGGGGGTGTGCTGAAGGGAGAGGGTGGGCAGGAGGGGTGAGGGGGTGTGCGGAAGGGAGAGGGTGGGAAGGAGGGGTGAGGGGGTGTGCGGAAGGGAGAGGGTGGGCAGGAGGGGTGAGGGGGTGTGCGGAAGGGAGAGGGTGGGCAGGAGGGGTGAGGGGGTGTGCGGAAGGGAGAGGGTGGGCAGGAGGGGTGAGGGGGAGGGAGTGGGCGAGGGGATAAGGGTGGCCGGGGGAGAAGGGAACCGGTGGGGGTTGGGGGGGGAGAGGAAAATGGATGGGGCAGAGATGAGATTTGGAAAAGGCGAAGCAAAGGGAGAGAAAAGGCCAGGGAAGGGGCATAAAGTAGGGGGAAAGAGTGAGGGGGGGGGGGGAAGAAAAGTGATAAAAGACAATAAAGAAATAAAAGGTCGAGAACAGTAAAAAATTTAATAAAATAGAATGAAAACAAGGAGTGGGGTAGGGCACTCCAGTGAAAGGTATAGTTTCTTACGTGCTACACAGGCAAAGCATACCGTTCATAGAGCAGGTAGGGGAGAAGGGGAAATAATGCAGGGCTAAGGGTAACGGGCGAGGAATTGGGAACAGTTGCACAGTTCTTTCTCAAAGATTTAGCCAAGGAAGATGGGTCAACTGGACTCGGAAAGAGGGAAACTTGAAGCAGAAATAGACCATTCGGCCCTTGGTGCCTGCTGCAGGTGTCCAAAGACCCCTTTGAAGTTTTCTGACTCCCTGAAGCCACTTTCACTGGTGGGGAGCGAATATCCTTCTCGACAACTGCTCAACTCAGCCCCAGTTATTTTTAATAATGCATTTTGTTCAATGCAGCTATATCAGACCCCACTATATATATAAAATTGGGCGGCACGGTGGCACAGTGGGGTTAGCACTGCTGCTTCACAGCTCCAGGGACCTGGGTTCGATTCCCGGCTCGGGTCACTGTCTGTGTGGAGTTTGCACATTCTCCTCGTCTCTGCGTGGGTTTCCTCCGGGTGCTCCGGTTTAGAACATAGAACATAGAATGCAACAGCACAAACAGGCCCTTCGGCCCACAAGTTGTGCCGATCATATCCCTACCTCCCAGGCCTCTCTATAACCCTCAATCCCATTAAATCCCATGTACTCACCCAGAAGTTTCTTAAAAGACCCCAGTGAGTTCGCTTCCACCACCACCGACGGCAGCCGATTCCACTCACCCACCACCCTCTGAGTGAAAAACTTACCCCTGACATCTCCTCTGTACCTGCTCCCCAGCACCTTAAACCTGTGTCCTCCCACAATCCAAAGATGTGCGGGTTAGGTTGCTTGGCCGTGCTAAAATTGCCGCTTAGTGTACCAGGATGCGTTGGTTAGAGGGATTAGCGGGTAAAATATGTAGGGATATGGGAGTGGGGCCTGGGTGGGATTGTGGTTGGTGCAGACTCGATGGGCCTCTTTCTGCACTGTAGGGTTCGATGATTCTGTGACCCTGGTCAGACCCCACTTGGAGTACTGGGCTCAGCTCTGGTCGCCTCACTACAGGAAGGATGTGGAAGCTATTGAGAGGGTGCAGAGGAGATTTACAAGGATGTTGCCTGGATTGGGAGGCATGCCTTATGAGGATAGGTTGAGGGAGCTCGGTCTCTTCTCCCTGGAGAGACGAAGGTTGAGAGGCGACCTGATAGAGGTTTATCAGATGTTGAGAGGAATAGATAGGGTGGACTCTCAGAGGCTATTTCCCCGGGTTGAAATGGTCGCTACGAGAGGACACAGATTTAAGGTGCGGGGAGGGAAGTACAGAGGTGATGTTAGGGGTAAGTTTTTCACTCAGAGGGTGGTGAGTGAATGGAATCGGCTGCCGTCATCGGTGGTGGAGGCGAACTCGCTGGGGTCTTTTAAAAGACTTCTGGATGAGTATATGGGGTTTAATGGGATTGAGGGTTACAGATAGGTCTGTAGGTTGGTAGGCGTTGATGTGATCAGCGCAACTTGAGGGCCGAAGGGCCTGTTTATGCTGTAGTGTTCTATGTTCTATGTTCTATGAAAAGCGTTTTCACCCAGAGGGTGGTGACGGTCTGAAATGCGTTGCCTGGGAGAATGGTAGAACTGGGATGCCTCGCATCCTGTAAAAAGTATCTGGATGAGCACTTGGTACGTCATTAGTGTTTAGGGATGCATAGATTAGTGGGGATAATATGTAGGGATATGGGGGTAGGGCCTGGGTGGGATAGTGTTCGGTGCAGACTCGATGGGCCGAAGGGCCTCTTTCTGCACTGTAGGGTTCTGTGATTCTATGATTCTATAACATTCAGGGCTATGGGCCAACTGCTGGCAAGTGGGATTAGGTAGGCAGATCAGAGTATTTCTTGCATCAGTGCAGACTCAATGGGCTGAAGGGCCTCTTCTGCACTGCAGTATTCTGTAATTCTGTGAAGAAGTTCCTCCTCAACTCAGTCCTAAATCTGCTTCCCCTTATTTTGAGGCCGTGACCCCTAGTTCTAGTTTCACCCGCCAGTGGAAACAACTTCCCTGCTTCTATCTTATCTATTCCCTTCATAATCTTATATGTTTCTATAAGATCTCCCCTCATTCTTCTGAATTCCAATGAGTATAGTCCCACTCTACTCAATCTCTCCTCATAAGCCAACCCTCTCAACTCAGGTGTCAACCTAGTGAATCTCTCTACACCCCCTCCAATGCCAGTATATCCTTTCTTGAGTAAGCAGACTGTGCTAACGTTGTGCCACCGTGCTGCCCTTTTACATTACAGTAGCACAGTGGTAGGCACACAGTAGCACAGTGGTTAGCACTGCTGCTTCACAGCTCCAGGGACCTGGGTTCGATTCCCGGCTCGGGTCACTGTCTGTGTGAAGTTTGCACATTCTCCTCGTGTCTGCGTGGGTTTCCTCCGGGTGCTCCGGTTTCCTCCCACAGTCCGAAGGACGTTCTGGTTGGGGTGCACTGGCTGTGCTATCTGTAACCCCCGTGACTTGCCTGGGTTTGCAAAACCTCACTCACTGTACTGTCTGGAGACAATACACATCTCTTTAAACTGTGATCAGTGCTCCTTCCACTCACATTATCAGCCACTTTAAGACTTGAACAGCAGGTTAGGTGTAAGGATTCGCATTCTAATCAGCAATCTCTAAACTGTCTGTGCTTTATATGCTCTGCCTGAGGCCAGAACTCTCCATTCACCTGACGAAGGGGCTAACCCCGAAAGCTTGCTTGCTTGTGAGAATATTATCAAATAAATCGGTTGGACTAAAACCTGGTGTTGTCAGACTTTTTACTGTGCTAAATTCACCCTCAGCGTACACAAGCAGGTGGCGACTAGACGATTTTCACTGTAACTTCATGGCAGCGTTAATGTAAGCCTACTTGTGACACTAATAAATAAACATTAAAACTTTAAATCGCTCCATAAAAAAAAGTGCTTCATTCTTGGAGCCAAATTTAAACTGAACAATCACAAAAAATAATCACACCCTATCCCAAAGAGGCAGTGAGTGTGAATACATCATAGCATGACTCACTGGGAGGAATATTCCAGGAATATTTGTCTTGGTTACTGGTCTAAAATGTTTGCATATATCTGGCACGTCTGGCATTTCGCCAGTCTTCCAAGAGTTTGCTTTATGTGCGCCCAGTGCTTGTCACTAAGATTTGGAACATGTTTATGCAATCCATCTTAAGCAGTGATTCAGAGAATGCCTGTGTGCACGCAGTCAGCTACTTGGTCGCTCTGAAACCAGTGCCTGTGATTTGCTAATCTATTTGTGACTCTGGTGTGCTGCTGTCCACAGTCGATGGGGGCCCCTTCACTCCCCCACCCCCACCACACCACCCCCCCCCCCCAACCCCCTCGTTCACTTGATCATTAGACCCACCTCTCTGCTCATGTATCAGGATTGCACGTTGAGCCTAGGGTGAGAGGGGCACGTTCTCCCCATGCTTGTGCGGGTTTTCTCCGGGCGCTCCGGTTTCCTCCCTCGCCCCAAAGATGTGCTCTTAGGCCGATTGGTGTAACAAATTGTCCCTAAATTAATCTCCCCTCAATCTGGTTTCCAATGTGGAGTGCCATAAGTGCAGACAAGGGTCATGGGTGGAAGAGGGGACTCACAATGTTGAAATGACAGCACGGGCTCGTCGGGCCGAAGGGCCTGTTTCCCGTGCTGTGTTGTTCTTTGTTGACTTAGAATAGAATCCCTACAGCGCAGAAAGAGACCATTCGGCCCATCAAGTCTGCACCGACCTCAATCCCACCCAGGCCCTATTTCTGTAACCCCACATATTTACCCTGCTAATCCCCCGATACTCAGTTTAGCGCGGCCAATGCAGCTAACCTGCACACCTTTGGACTGTGGGAGGAAACCGGAACACCCGGAGAAAACCCACACAGACACAGGGAGAATGTGCAAACTCCACACGGACGGTGACCCGAGGCTGGAAATCGAACCCGTGAGGCAGCAGTGCTAATCACTGTGCCACTGTGCTTGGCAGAGCAAGAGTTAATGTGGAAGTGGAGAACAGCACTGACCACGGTATGATGTTTTGAGTCACATGGTAATAGACTCAGAGAGAAAACTCTGTGTGCAGCCTACCTGCATAGAAGCCCGTAACCTGGGATCTGTAAGTCATTAGAAATTAGCAACAAGTGGGTCATGTTTAAACATACAAGTCTCAAGATCTTATTTTTAAGATATCTAAAGAACTCACATTACAACAGCGTGCATGCCAGCCCTCTGTAGAGAAATAATTCCCCCTCTCCATCCCCATGGCCCAATGAGGTTTAGAATTACAGAATTGTTACGATGCAGGAAGAAGTCATTTGGCCCATGTGGCTATGATGTGGAGATGCTGGCGTTGGACTGGGGTAAACACTGTAAGAAGCCTCACAAACACCAGGTTAAAGTCCAACAGGTTTATTTGATAGTAAACCACTGGCTTTCAGAAATGCTGTTCCTTCTTCAGGTGAGTGGAAAGTTTCTGATCAGAACTCCCCACTCACCTGACGAAGGAACAGCGTTCCGAAAACTTGCGGATTTATTATCAAAAAAAACTTGTTGGACTTTAACCTGAGACTTCTTACCATGTGACTATACCAGCTCTCCAAACAAGCATTATGGTTTAGGGCCATTCCCCTGCCCTTTTCCCCGTGCCTCTGCATGTTTGGACGGCTCGGTAGCACAGTGGGTTAGCACTGCTGCTTCACAGCTCCAGGATCCTGGGTTCGATTCCCGGCTCGGGTCACTGTCTGTGTGGAGTTTGCACAGCCCTGGAGGGAGTGCAGAGGAGGTTTACTAGGCTGATACCGGAGTTGAGGGGGTTGAGCTATGAGGAGAGACTGAATAAACTAGGCTTGTACTCGTTAGAGTTTAGAAGAATGAGGGGAGATCTCATTGAGACGTATAAGATGATGAATGGGATGGATGGGATAGAGGTGGAGAGACTCTTCCCGCTCAAAAAAGACAGTAGGACTAGGGGGCACAGCCTCAAGATAAAGGGGAGGCGGTTTAGAACAGAGTTGAGGAGGAACTTCTTCACTCAAAGGGTGGTGAATCTCTGGAATTCTCTGCCCGTTGAAGTGGTGGAGGCTGCCTCGCTAAATATTTTTAAGAAACGGGTTGATGGGTTTTTGATAAGAGAAGGGATTAAGGGTTATGGGGAGAGGGCGGGAAGGTGGAACTGAGCCACGACAGATCAGCCATGATCTTATTGAATGGGGGGGCAGGCTCGAAGGGCTAGATGGCCTACTCCTGCTCCTATTTCTTATGTTCTTATGTTCTTATGTCTGCGTGGGTTTCCTCCGGGCGCTCCGGTTTCCTCCCACAGTCCAAAGATGTGCGGGTTAGGTTGATTGGCCGTGCTAAAAAATTGCCCCTTAGTATCTGGGGATGTGTAGGTTAGAGGGATTAGTGGGTATAATGTGTAGGGATACGGGGGTAGGGATTGTGTTCAGTGCAGCCTCAATGGGCCGAAGGGCCTCTTACTGCACTGTAGGGTTCTATGTTTTCTGTTCAAATAATCAGCTATTGCCCTCTTGAATGCCTCGATTGAACCTGCCTCCACCACACTTCCAGACTCACCTGATGAAGGGGCAGCGCTCCACAAGCTCGTGTTACCAGATAAATCCGTTGGACCTCAACCTGGTGTTGCGAGACTTCTTACTGTGCCCACACTTCCAGACAGTACATCATAGACCCCAACTACTTGCTGTGTGAGAGAGATTTTCTCTCCGCATCACATTGACTTCTTGGAATCAAACCCGGGATCCCTGGCGCTGTGGGGCAGCAGTACTAACCACCGTGCCCCCGCTGAGGGGCCAGCCGAAATTCCACTGACAACCCGCAGGACCAGGTGATATGAGTGGCGGCCAGAATAATTCACCCCAAGGCCATGAATGTACTTCAGGAAAAGCATGTCCCCCAAAGCTGACCCTCTGGGGAACTCCACGACACGCACCCTTCTCCAGCACATAAAATATCCATTAGCCACAGATCTGCTTCCTGCCAATCAGCTAATTGCTGCTGGTGTGTTTGTTCTAGGATTTATATAGTCTTGCTCACAAATCTAATGGCTCGCGAGTTTTTATCAAATGCATCCATGCAATCTGATTAAGGATACGCAGCGTGGCTTTGTAAAGGGGATGTCTTGCCTTACGAATCTGGTAGAATTTTTTGAGGAGGTGACAAAAACGGTCGACGAAGGACGAGCCGTTGATGTCGTCTATATGGATTTCAGTAAGGCGTTTGACAGAGTCCCTCATGGTAGGTTGGTAGAAAAGATTAAGGCTCATGGGATACGAGGCCAGGTATCTAGATGGGTTGAGAACTGGCTTGCAAAGAGGAGACAGAGAGTAGTAGTGGAGGGGTCCTTTTCTAGCTGGAGGTCTGTCACTAGTGGTGTGCCACAGGGCTCAGTACTGGGACCTCTTCTCTTTGTAGTGTATACAAATGATTTGGAAGAGGGAGTAAGTGGTGTGATCAGCAAATTTGCTGATGACACCAAGATGGCTGGATTGGCGGGCAGTGAGGAGCAGCGTCTGGCAATACAGAGGGATATTGATAGGCTGGTTGATTGGGCAGATACGTGGCAAATGGAGTTTAATCCGGATAAATGTAAGGTGATGCATTTTGGCCGGAATAATGTAGGGGGGAGTTGTATGGTAAAGGGTAAACCCATAAGGAGTATAGAATCGCAGCGAGACCTGAGGGTGCAAGTGCACAAGTCTTTGAAGGTGGCAGTACAAGTGGAGAAGGTTGTGAAGAAAGCCTATGGTATGTTAGCCTTTATAGGAAGGGGTATAGAATATAAGAGCTGGAATCTAATGTTGCAGTTGTACAGAATGTTGGTTAGGCCGCATTTAGAGTACTGCGTCCAGTTCTGGTCGCCTTACTACTGGAAGGACGTGGAGACTCTGGAGAGAGTGCAGAGGAGGTTTACCAGGATGTTGTCTGGTATGAGGAAAGATTGAGCAAATTGGGGCTGTTTTCCCTTGAAAGGTGGCGACTGAGGGGGGGATCTAATAGAGGTATATAAGATTATGAAGGGTATAGATAGAGTAAACAGAGGTAAGCTATTTCCTATGATAGAGACACACAGTACGACGGGCCACTGGCTTAAGGTGAGGGGGGAGAGGTATAACACAGATATTAGAGGGAGAATTTTTACACAGAGGGTAGTGGGGGTATGGAATGCTCTGCCAAGTAAGGTGGTGGAGGCAAGCATGCTAGAGTCATTTAAGAGTAACTTAGACAGGCACATGAGTGGGTTGGAGATGGGTGGATATAGGAGATTGTTTTAAATAATGGTCATTAGCATTGGGATATCCTGGTAAGGTAAATGGATATGGTACAATAATAATGTTTTCTCTTTTCATTCACAGGTTTTAAGTCGGTCCACCTTGTGTCCAACGAGGGGCATACACGCGATGGGTCGTACTGGGGCTGCTCTTGGTTGCTTGAGATTGGCCTAGTGCTTCATGTCGTTAGTGTGTGCCTAAACTGGACCAGATACTGGGCAAGACGACAGCTCAGTGACTATCGCTGATTGCTGTGCAGACACATGGATTTGGGCCAGTGTCTGTGGGGAGTTTGCGCATTCTCCCCGTGTCTGCGTGGGTTTTCTCCGGGTGCTCCGGTTTCCTCCCACACCCCAAAGATGTGCTGTTAGGCTGATTGGCAGGAATAAATTGTCCCTAAATCAGTTTCTCTCAATCTGGATGGCCATAAAACATTAGACAAGGGTCGTGGGTGGAGGGGGGGACTGGTAATGTTAAAATGGCGGCGCGGGCTCGTTGGGCCGAAGGGCTTGTTTCCCGGGCTGTTTTTGTTCTTGGTTCTTTGTACACCACAGAAACAGCCTTATCAATCCTGTCTGCCACAGCATAGAATCCCTACAGTGCAGAAGGAGGCCATTCTGCCTAATCAGTCTGCACCAACAACAATCCCAACCAGGCCCCCTCTCTGTAACCCCACGCATTTACCCTACTAGTCCCCCTGACAGTAAGGGTGGCACGGTGGCACACTGGTTAGTACAGCTGCCTCACAGCACCAGGGACCCGGCACTGCTTCCCGGTTTGGGTCACTGTCTGTGTGGAGACTGCACATCCTCCCCGTGTCTGCGTGGGTTTCCTCCGGGTGCTCCGGTTTCCTCCCACGGTCCAAAGATGTGCGGGTTAGGTGGATTGGTCGTGCTAAATTGACCCTTAGTGTGGGGTGCACTAGCTAAGTGGGGCTACGGGGATAGGGCCTGGGTGGGATTAAGATCGAATGGCCTCTTTCTGCATTGTATGGTTTCTATGATCGTGTGAAGTTACCATGGCCAATCAGCCTCATTCACACATCTTTGGACTGTGGGAGGAAACCGGAGCACCCGGAGGAAACCCACACAGACAACAAGGAAACATGCAGACTCCACACACTGACCCCAGGATAGAAGTGAACCCAGGTCCCTGGCACTGTGAGGTAGCAGTGCTAACCACTGTGCAATCGTGCTGCCTCAACAAGTTAGCTAAACACAATTTTCCCTTATGAATTCCATGCTGGCTTTCCCTAATTAATTCCATTCATAGATATGCAGGGTAGAATAGGTGTAGGGTGATGTGGCGGCGCGGGCTCGTTGGGCCGAAGGGCCTGTTTCCCGTGCTGGATTGTTCTTTGTTCTTTGTAATTAAACAATATTTGTCCATGTGATTATTGATTATGACCCAAGTTATAGTTTTTAGAAGTTTCTCCACCACCAAAGGTTTTTGAACAAGGATGCATGTTGGCAATTCTCCAATTCTCTGGTATTAGACTCCCGTGAGTCTAAGGAAGACTGGAAAATTATATCCAGTGCGTCTGCAATTTCCATTCCCACGTCCCTCAGTATCATTCGATGCATCTCATCCAGTCCCAGTGCCTCATCACCCATAAGTACAGATAACCTATCCAATGCCTCCTCCTCCTTTTCAATTTGAGTTTTGATTTGATTTAATTTTTAAATGTGACATGTATTAGTATACGGTAAAAAGTATTGTTTCTTGCAAGCTCTACAGATAAAGCATACAATTCATAGTTGTGTTTATTAACAGGGGGTTTGAGTTTAAGAGTCGTGGGGTTATGCTGCAACTATACAGGACCTTGGTGAGACCACGTTTGGAATATTGTGTTCCGTTCTGGGCACCTCACTATAAGAAGGATGTGGAAGCATTGGAGAGAGTGCAGAGGAGATTTACCAGGATGCTGCCTGGTTTGGAGGGTAGGTCTTATGAGGAAAGGTTGAGGGAGCTGGGGTTTTTCTCTTTAGAGCGGAGGAGGATGAGAGGCAACTTAATAGAGGTTTATAAGATGATGAGAGGGATAGATAGAGTGGACGTGCAGAGACTATTTCCTCGGGTGGATGTAGCTGTTACTAGGGGGCATAACTATAAGGTTGATGGTGGGAGATATAGGAGGGATGTCCGAGGTAGATTCTTCACTCAGAGAGTGGTTGGGGTGTGGAATGGACTGCCTGCTGTGATAGTGGAGTCGGACACTTTAGGAACTTTCAAGCGGTTATTGGATAGGCACATGGAGCACTCCAGAATGATAGGGAATGGGATAGCTTGATCTTGAGTTTGGACATAACTCTGCACAACATCGAGGGCCAAAGGGTCTGTACTGTGCTGTACTGTTCTATGTTCTATGTTCTACAAGGAAAGGAGAGAGTGCAGAATGTACAAAGAACAAAGAACAAAGAACAAAACAGCACGGGAAACTGGCCCTTCGGCCCAACGAGCCCGCGCCGCCGTCCCATGGTCAGTGACCTATTCATGACTCTAGTCTATGCCTAATGTGTGAGGATCAGGGAGGTCCAATATAGGGACAATTTGTTACCCAATCAATCAGCCTAAAAGCACATTTTTGGGATGTGGGAGGAAACCGGAGCACCCGGAGGAAACCCACGCAACCATGGGGAGAACGCGCAAACTCCCACGGACACAGGCCCAACTCCATGTGTCCGCACAGTAACAGAGATAACCTCTGTGCTGCCATGATGCCCTCGAGATGGTAAGTGCCTGTGGATAAAAATTTCATTATTAAAGACTCTATACCCCTGAGACTAAACTGACCCCAAGCCTACAATGCTTAATAAGGCCTGCTATATCCCCCTATATGTAAACTGCTCATGTGGCTGTCCAAGTGACTCTTGAACAACCCTAGCGTGCCTGCTTCCACCACCTCACTCGGCAGTGCATTCCACATCCCCACTACCCTTTGTGTGAAAAACTGCCCTCTAACATTAGTCTTATATCTAGCCCCCCTCACCCTAAGCCCGTGACCCCTCGTTCTATCCATTTCTAATAGCGGAAAAAGCTTATCACCATCTACTCTATCTGTCCCCTTCATAATCTTATAAACCTCTATCAAATCCCCCCTCAGCCGACGTCTCTCAAGGGAAAACAGCCCAAGTGCGTTCAATCTTTCTCAATGTAGTGTTGCAGTAAATAATAGCCAGGGTGTAGAGAAAGATCAGCTTAATGCAAAGTAGGTCCATTCAGCCTGACAGCAGCAGGGAAGAAGCTATTCTTGAGTCAGTTGGTACGTGACCTCAGACTTTTGTTGCTTCATCCCGATGGAAAATGTGGAAGAGAGAACGTCCGGGGTGCGTGGGGGTCCTTAATTATGCTGGCTGCTTTGCCAAGGCAGCGGGAAGTATAGACAGGGTCAATGGATGGGAGGCTGGTTTGCGTGATGGATTGGACTTCATTCATGACCTTTTGTAGTTCCTTGCAGTCTTGGGCAGAGCAGGAGCCCAGACCAAGCTGTGATACAACCAGAAAGAATGCTTTCCATGGTGCATCTGTAAAAGTTGGTGAGAGTTGTAGCTGACATGCCAAATTTCCTTAGTCTCCTGAGAAAGTAGAGGTGTTGATGGGCTTTCTTAATTATAGTGTCAGCATGGAGGGACCAGGACAGGTTGTTGGTGATCTGGACACTTAAGAACTTGAAGCTCTCGACCCTTTTTACTTCATCCCCATTGATGGAGACAGGGGCATGTTCTCCTCTACATTTCCTTAAAGTTGAACTTTCAACACGACCCGGGTAGCATTTTCTACCTGGGTAATAGCAGATGCAAAGTATTCATTCAGATCCTCAACTGTGCTGTCTTCCTTCGTACGTTACCCCCTTTTTGGCTCTAATAGGCACTAGTCCTTTTTTTAACCACCCGTGTATTACTTCTCTGTGAAGAGAAGACTTTGGGATTCCCTCCTATATTAGCTGCCCACCTCATTGCATATTCTTTCTTTGTCTCTCTTATTCGCTTTTTCACCTCTCCGAAAAACCGTCTTCATTCAGCCTGATTTTCAATTGTAATTTCTACAAGGCATCTGTCACACGCATTCATTTTAATTCCTATCTTTCTTGTCATCCAGGGAACTCTGTCTTCCATTCTCTTTCAGTGTGCCTGAATTATGTCTACTTTGAAGTAAGTCCATTGTTCAGCTATCATGTTCCCTGTGAACCTTTGACGCAATTTTTCAGTCCAGATTCGTTCTTCCTCCATTCAAGTTGGTTTTCCCGCAGTTTTAAAAGTTCAAAATTTATTTATTAGTGCCACAAGTAAGCTTACATTAACACTGCAATGAAGTTACTGTGAAAATCCCCCAGTTGCCACACTCCGGAGCCTATTCGGTTTACACTGAGGGAGAATTTAGCACGGCCAATGCACCTTAACCAGCAAGTCTCTCGGACTGTGGGAGGAAACCGGAGGAACCCATGCAGACATGGGGAGAATGTGCAGACTCTGCACAGAATCACAGCATCCTACAGTGCAGAAGAGGCCCTTCAGCCCATCCAGTCTGCACTAAAGTATGAAATGCCCTGACATGACCACCTAATCCCACTTGCCAGCGTTTGGCCCATAGCTCTGAATGTTATGACGTGCCAAGTTCTCATCCAGATACTTTTTAAAGGATGTGAGGCATCATCCTCCCTCCCAGGCAGCCCATTCCAGGCCAACACCACCCTCTGGGTACAAAGGGTTTTTTTCAAATCCCCTCTAAACTTCCTGCCCCTCACCTTGAACCCATGTCCCCTCGTGGCTGACCCTTCAACTAAGGGGAGCAGCTGCTCCCTGTAGTCCGTGCCCCTCATGATCTTGAACCCCTCGATCAGGTCGCCCCTCAGTCTTCTCTGCTCCAACGAAAACAACCCAAGCCGTACCCAACCTCTCCTTTATAATTTAAACGGCACGGTAGCACAGTGGGTTAGCACTGCTGCTTCACAGCTCCAGGGTCCTGGGTTCGATTCCCGGCTCGGGTCACTGTCTGTGTGGAGTTTGCACATTCTCCTCGTGTCTGCGTGGGTTTTCTCCGGGTGCTCCGGTTTCCTCCCACAGTCCAAAGATGTGCGGGTTAGGTTCATTGGCTATGCTAAAATTGCCCCTTAGTGTCCTGGGATGTGTAGGTTAGAGGGATTAGCAGGTAAATGTGCAGGGATATGGGGATAGGGTCTGGATGGGATTGTGTTCGGTGCAGACTCGATGGGCCGAAGGGCCTGTTTCTGCACTGTAGGGTTCTATGAAGTCTATCCCAGGCAGCGTCCTGGTGAATCTCCTCTGCGCCGCCTCTTCCCAGCGCGATCCCTTCTTCCCCATAACGCGGCAACCAGACAGTGACCCAAGCCGGGAATCGAACTCGGGTCCCTGGCGCTGTGAGGCAACACACTGTGCCACCGTGCTGCCCGAATATCGAACCCTCAGCTCTGCCCACGGTGAGCGAGGTCAAAACCCTTAGCGCTTGCAACAAACAAGCACCAAGATGGAGGATCCCAGGAGCTGAAGGGAGATAAGAGAGACAGATAGGGCCGGATTCTCTGACTTCGCTTACAGCTGGGATTCTCCAGCCCCGCCGTGGTGGCCAGAGATTTGGCCGGGCGCCAAATTCCCTGACCTCGCTGGCAGGACGCGAACTGCAGGGGAATTCCATCCATAATTCCCGGAATAGAAGCCACCTTGCCTTGTGGACATCCGCAAATTGTTTAATGTGAAGCTTAAAACCAGACAACGTTGGAATGTAAATAGTGCCTAACCAACGCGACTGCCTGTGTATAAATATCACACAGTTTAGGGTCGAGTCAACCCCAGAGGCCTTTTCTGAGGTCGTACTCTCCCAACGCATTGGCTAATCAACGATTGTTCTGCGCTGGGTCTCTCCTGAGGTTGAGTTGTTGAACAATCTGCTCCCCAGCACATAGCAACACATTCCCACGTGGCTATCTGTGTCTGTAATTTACCAATCTCATTTACCACACTCTGTACTTCCATGCAACAAAACCCTAATCTAGACTTTGTTACTTGTTGCCTTATTCTGACTCCACCTATTCATAGGAACTCCATAGCGCAGAAGGAGTTCATTCAGCCCATTGAGCCTGCACTGACAACAATCCATCCAGACCCTATCCCCATAACCCCACACATTTACCCTGCTAATCCCTCTAACCTACGCATCCCAAGACATTAACGGGCAATTTATTATGGCCAATTCACCTAACCTGCACATCTTTGGACACTAAGGGGCAATTTAATATGGCCAATTCATCTAACCTGCACATCTTTGGACACTAAGGGGCAATTTAGCATGGCCAATCCACCTAACCTGCACATCTTTGGGCACTAAGAGAGAATTTAGCATGGCCAATCCACTAATCTGCACATCTTTGGACACTAAGAACCAATTTAGCATGGCCAATCCACCTAACCTGCACATCTTTGGACACTAAGGGGCAATTTAGTATGGCCAATCCATCTAACCTGCACATCTTTGGACACTAAGAGCCAATTTAGCATGGCCAATCCACCTAACCTGCACATCTTTGGACACTAAGGGGCAATTTAGTATGGCCAATCCACCTAACCTGCACATCTTTGGACACTAAGAGAGAATTTAGCATGGCCATTCCACCTAACCTACACATCTTTGGACACTAAGAACCAATTTAGCATGGCCATTCCACCTAACCTGCACATCTTTGGACACTAAGGGGCAATTTAGTATGGCCAATCCACCTAACCTGCTCATCTTTGGGCTGTGGGAGCAAACTGGAACACCCGGAGGAAACCCACGTAGATATGGGGAGAACATGCAGACTCCGCACAGACAGTGACTCAGGCCGGGAACAAACCTAGGTCCCCGGCGCTGTGAAGAAGCAGTGCTAACCACTGTGCCACCATCCCCTTCCACATCTTCCAGCATCTTACACGTCCATTTTAAATGGCCAATCCTTTCTTTTGAAACAGCAACCCTTATAGATTCTTCCACAAGGGGAGGCGGTGGCCTAGTGGTATTATCGCTAGACTATTAATCCAGAAACTCAGCTAATGTTTTGGGGACCCGGGTTCGAATCCCACCACGGCAGATGGTGGAATGTGAATTCAATAAAAAATATCTGGGATTAGGAATCTACTGATGACCATGAAACCATTGTCAATTGTCAGATAAACCCATTGTTAGGTGCATTGGCCGCACTAAATTCTCCCTCAGTGTACCCGAAGAGGTGCTGAGTGTGGCGACTGGGGGATTTTCACCGTAACTTCATCGCAGTGTTAATATAAGCCTCCTTGTGATACTAATAAACAAACTTTAAATCAATACAACTCGCTCATTGTGAAGCTACGTGCAGTCATCAAACTAAGCACTAATCAAGGCCACGGGCAGAGAGTGTCCTTTGAAGAAAATGAGGAAAAAATTCTAATTGGCGGCAATTTAACAAAACAATTTTACAACTATGTGAAGAATAAATGAAAGGGCAGCACGGTGGCACAGTGGCTATGGGCAGCACGGTGGCACAGCGGTTAGCACTGCGGCTTCACAGCGCCAGGGACCCGGGTTCGATTCCCGGCTTAGAACAACGAACAACACAGCACAGAAAACATGCCCTTCGGCCCAACAAGCCCGCGCCACCCATTTTAGCATTCAGTCAGTGCCCCATTCCAGTCCTTCTTCTACCGATGACTTGGGTCACTGTCTGTGTGGAGTCTGCATGTTCTCCCCGTGTCTATGTGGGTTTCCTCCAGGGGCTCCAGTTTCCTCTCATTCTCCAGAGGTGAGTGGATTGGCCATGCTAAATTGCCTCTTAGTGTCCAAAGATGTACAGGTTAGGTGGATTGGTCATGCTAAATTGCTCTTTAGTGTCCAAAGATGTGTAGGTTAGTAGAATTAGCAGGGTTAATATGTAGGGTTTCAGGGATGGGGCTTGGCTAGAGACTCGATGGGCCGAATGGCCTCCTTCTGCACTGTAG
Organism: Prionace glauca; assembly: GCA_037974335.1. Lineage (NCBI taxonomy): Eukaryota > Metazoa > Chordata > Chondrichthyes > Carcharhiniformes > Carcharhinidae > Prionace > Prionace glauca. Next base: position 13,451,141 of record CM075722.1, read on the forward strand.
GGATTCTGTGAAATGACTTACTCTACACATCCTGATAGAAAAATAACCCAATATCATCATTCTCCATTAACTGCACTTCATTGGATGTGAAGTACTTAAAGTCCTCGTAACAATGCAATGGGGAGCCATGTGAATGTAAGGTCTTCCCATCTGTACTCCACTCTCAAGCTCAGTGACCTGAGACCAGGCCATGACATCCAGGCTTTGCAGAAACTCTTTGCGTATACTTGCAAGTAGTTTTAACCAAACCGAAAAGGCTAACATTTACCAGAAAGACAACCAGTGCTGTGTAGAAAGAATGGAGGGAAGGAGGTTGTGTAGAAAGAATGGAGGGAAGGAGGTTGGTAGGACTCATTGGATGGCACTGCCAAAGAGCCAGCATAGCCACATTGGCCAAATGGCCTCCTTCTGTGTTGTACGTTTGTTTGTAAAACTGGAAGAATCCTTTAGCGAACGAGAGAAAAGCTCACCAAGATTCATTAAATGCCAAACGCATATTTTCTCCCGTTGAAAGCCATATATAGTCATTTTCTTCGAACTTATCTAGCCTTTACACAGACGCTTAACCGCCAACTCAAGTCATCAATTTCGTGAGTGGCCCTGCTAATTTATTTAAGGCCGGTGCTAACTTCTGATCTCATGTGGCTTCAAGTGTCAACTTATTTTATGAGTGGCGCCTTCTGAACTCACTTGCCATGCGTTTGATCTGCTCCCGTCCAATCCCTGAATAGGAACATCGACCATAATTAATTAACTTAAACTGTTCAACGCTACTACTGACCAACTGGAATTCCAAACTGTCAAATCATTTGAGAGTATTCAATTTTCCGCAGAAACTTGACATCTAATTCACATGATCCATTGCTTTCTTCCATTTCTAGCCTGGTTAAGTAACCCAAACTCTTACTTAGTGTCACTTCACGGAGCTGGTGATGGAATTGTATTGCAATAATCTTAGCGAGGCCTGTCTTCTGTCACCAATCTCACCTTATTTAAATTTGACATGTCAGCTACGACTCTCACCAACTTTTACAGATGCCCCACAGAAAGCATTCTTTCTGGTTGTATCACAGCTTGGTCTGGGCTCCTGCTCTGCCCAAGACTGCAAGGAACTACAAAATGTCTTAAATGGAGCCCAATCCATCACGCAAACCAGCCTCCCATCCATTGACTCTATCTAAACTTCCCGTTGCCTCAGCAATGCTGCCAGCATAATTAAGGATCCCACGCACCCCGGACATTCTCTCTTCCACCTTCAGGAAAAGATACAAAAGTCTGAGGTCACGTACCAACCGACTCAAGAACAGCTTCTTCCCTGCTGCCGTCAGACTTTTGAATGGACCTACCTCGCACTTAGTTGATCTTTCTCTACACCCTAGCTATTATTGTAACACTACATTCTACAATCTCTTTTCCTTCTCTATGAACAGTATGTTTTGTCTTTATAGCACGCAAGAGACAATAGAACAAAGAACAAAGAACAACACAGCACGGGAAACAGGCCCTTCGGCCCAACGAGCCCGCGCCACCGTCCCATGGTCAGTGACCTATTCATGATTTTAGTCTATGCCTAATGTGTGAGGATCAGGGAGGTCCAATATAGGGACAATTTGTTATCCAATCAATCAGCCTAAAAGCATATTTTTGGGATGTGGGAGGAAACCGGAGCACCCGGAGGAAACCCACGCAACCACGGGGAGAACGTGCAAACTCCCACGGACACAGGCCCAAATCCATGTGTCCGCACAGCAACAGAGATAGTCTCTGAGCTGTCATGATGCCCTCGAGATAGCATACTTTCACTGTATGTTAAGACATGTGACAGTAATAAATCAGATCACATCAAATAAATCAAAGATGCTCAAAATGCCATTCAGTGGCTACAGAGTACAGGTTTGATTTGATTTGATTTATTATTGTCACCTGTACTGGGATATATTGAGAAGTGTTGCTTCTTGTGTGCGATACAGGAAAAACAGTCATAGAGTACATAGGGGAGAAGGAAAGGAGAGAGTGCAGAATGTGGTGTTACAGTCATAGCTAGGGTATAGAGAAAGATCAACTCAATGCGAGGTAGGTCCATTCAAAAGTCTGACAGCAGCAGGGAAGAAGCTGTTCTTGAATCGGTTGGTAGATGGCCTCAGACTTTTGTATCTTTTCCCCGATGGAAGAAGGTGGAAGAGAGAATGTCCAGGATACATGGGGTCGTTGATTATGCTGGCTGCTTTTCCGAGGCAACGGCAAGTGTAGACAGAGTCAATGGACGGGAGGCTGGTTTGTGTGATGGATTGGGTTACATTCACAACCTTTTGTAGTTTTTTTGCAGTCTTGGGCAGAGCAGGAGCCCAGACCAAGCTGTGATACAACCGGAAAGAATGCTTTCTGTGGTGCATCTGTAAAAGTTGGTGAGAGACGTAGCTGACATGCCAGATTTCCTTAGTCTACTGAGAAAGTAACGAATATCGACTGCCAGCCTAAGTGTTATAAATATAAATGTTATAAAGAGTTGTATAAATATTCAATGATGGAGCATCCACAACACTCTGGGCTTGAAAATTCCAAAGATTCACAACCCTTTCAGTCAAATAGTTTCTCATCATCTCAATCTGAAATGATTAGACCCTTATCCTTGGACTGAGCACTCCTCACCATTAGAATCCCCAGCCAGGGGAAAGAATCTCTCCGTCTTTCCTCTTGTTAATCCCCCTCAGAATCTTGTGTTCCAATAAGTTCACTGCTCGTCATTCTAAATTCTGGACAACTTGGACCCATTCCTCACATGAAAACCTTCTTACACCAGCCTAGTGAATCTTCGCTGTACTGCCATCAGTGCAAACATACCCTTCCTTCAATACTCATATGTGATTTTGCACAAATATTCCAGGTATGGTCCCTTAAAGCAACAAGACATCTCAATTCTTACACACCACTCTTATTGCAATAATACAATACAATATGTCATTTGCCTTCCAAATCATTTGCAGTGCCTGCACGCTAGCTATCAGTGGAAATGACGGCCTCGTGTATTATCGCTAGAATAGAATTGTGAGACAATTAATCCAGAAACTCAGCTCACGTTCTGGGAGACCTGGATTCAAATCCCACCACGGCAGATGTTGGAGTTTAAATTTAAGTTTAGTTAAAAATCTGGAGTTAAGGATCTACTGATGACCGCGAAACTATTGTTGGAAAACCCATCTGGTTCATTAATGTCCTTGAGAGAAGGAGATCTGCCATTTTTACCTGTGACTACATGTGACTCCAGAGCCACAGCAATGTGGTTGACTCTCAACTGCCCTCTGAAGCAAGAAACTCAGTTCAAGGGCAACTAGGGATGGGCAATAAATGCGGGCCCAGCCAGCCTTGCCCCTGTCCTATGAATTATTAAAGTAAATATATTTGCGATTCATTTACAAGAACACTTGGATCCCTCTACACAAAGGGTTGTGAATGTAGCCCAGTCCATCACACAAACCAGCCTCCCATCCATTGACTCTGTCTACACTTCCCACTGCCTCGGCAAAGCAGCCAGCATAATTAAGGACCCCACGCACCCCGGACATTCTCTCTTCCACCTGCTCCCGTTGGGAAAAAGATTGAGGTCACATACCAACCGACTCAAGAACAGCTTCTTCCCTGCTGCTGCTTGACATTTGAATGGACCTACCTCATATTAAGTTGATCTTTCTCTACACCCTAACTATGACTGTAACACTACATTCTACACTCTCTCCTTCCCTTCTCTATGAATGGTATGCTTTGTCTGTATAGCACTCAAGAAACAATACTTTTCACTGTATGTTAATACATGTGACAATAACAAATCAAATCAAACACAGCAGGATTCTGCACTCTCGCTCCATTTAAAAAACATTCGATTCTTCCTGCCAAAGTGTATAACCAATATATTCCATCTGCTAAATTTATGACTTTACCTTATAGATCTTTTGGTGGGATTTATTGAGCAAACGGAGTGCAGGCATCCTCCTCATTGGACAGTGGTGGGATCTTCTGGTCCTGCCATTGTCAACTGGGTTTCCCATTGAATAGATTCCCCCACCCCCTCGCTATTGGGAGATCCGTGGCGGGAGTGCACTGCCGGCGGGACTGGAAAATGTCGCCTTTGCAAATGGCCAGAGAGGTCTGGCCTTGGAATGAGTTGCATTGAAAGCAACCGTCGCAACTCGCCAGAGAATGGCGGCTGAGAACATAAGAACATAAGAAATAGGAGCAGGAGTAGGCCATCTAGCCCTTCGAGCCTGCCCCGCCATTCAATAAGATCATGGCTGATCTGTCGCTGCTCAGTTCCACATTCCCGCCCTCTCCCCATAACCCTTAATCCCTTCTCTTATCAAAAACCCATCAACCCGTTTCTTAAAAATATTTAGCGAGGCAGCCTCCACCACTTCAACGGGTAGAGAATTCCAGAGATTCACCACCCTTTGAGTGAAGAAGTTCCTCCTCAACTCCGTTCTAAACCGTCCCCCTTTATCTTGAGGCTGTGCCCCCTAGTCCTACTGTCTTTTCTGAGCGGGAAGAGTCTCTCCACCTCTATCCTATCCATCCCATTCATCATCTTATACGTCTCAATGAGATCTCCCCTCATTCTTCTAAACTCTAACGAGTACAAACCTAGTTTATTCAGCCTCTCCTCATAGCTTAACCTCCTCAACTCCGGTATCAGCCTTGTAAACCTCCTCTGCACTCGGTTGTCACCGTTACAATATCAATGGCGCCTGAGACGATGGATCTGACCCTCCTTTCCATTGGTCTACATGGACTGGGTGTAATGTTGGGCACTGCGCCTGAAAACATTCATTCCCATCAAAGAGAATTAGCTAAGCTCTTCATCAGCCAACGTAAGGGCAAGAAGGGGATTTGTCATCGCGCATTGAACGGGGCGGCACGGTGGCACAGTGGTCAGCACTGCGGCCTCACGGCGCCAGGGAGCTGGGTTCGATTCCCAACTTGGATCACTATCTGTGTGGAGTTTGCACATTCTCCCTGTGTCTGCCTGGGTTTTCTCCAGGTGCTCCAGTTTCCTCCCTCAGATGTGTGGCTTCGGTGGATTGGCCGTGCTAAATTGTCCCTTAGTGTCAGGGGGACTAGCTAGGGTAAATTCATGTGGCTATGGGGCTAAGGCCTGTGTGGAATTGTGTTTGGTACAGACTTGATGGGCCGAGTGGCCTCCTTCTGCACTGTACGGATTCTATGATTCACAAAATAAGGGAGGAAATGGCAGATTTTGGCATGCGTGATTTTGCAAATCTTGTTTGCCAAGTTGCCATAAGTCACCATCCATCCATGCCAATGGACACTGACACATTGGGATTCTTCAAGAGAGAGGTGGGCTATTTCCCTGGCTGTCCTGGAGATCACCCTGTCCAAGAGACGGGTGCAGCAAGACATTATCAGAGTCGAGTGAACCACTGGACTATCTTAGACCACCTCCGGGTGTCAGAGAGGAATTTTCTCAGGATTTTCCCCCAGATTGGCCATGGTTTCTGGTTTTCCACACCTTGCATGGCTTTTAGATAGAGTTAGATCATAAGGCTATTCGACATAGAGGTGAGAGGGCATGGGATCCAAGGGCCTTTGGCCTTGTGGATCCAGAACTGGCTTGCCTGCAGAAGGCAGAGAGTGGTTGTGGATGGGTCTTTTTCGGAATGGAGGTCAGTCACCAGTGGGGTGCCCCAGGGATCTGTTCTGGGACCCTTGCTGTTTGACATTTTCATAAATGACCTGGATGAGGAAGTGGAGGGATGGGTTAGCAAGTTCGCTGATGACACGAAGGTCGGTGATGTTGTGGATGGTCTGGAAGGATGGCAAAAGTTGCAGCAGGACATAGATAGGATGCAGGAATGGGCGGAGAAGTGGCAGATGGACTTCAACGCGGATAAATGTGTTGTCGTCCATTTCGGCAGAACCAACGGGATGAACGAGTACACTATCAAGGGCAGGAGTCTTAGTAGCGTTGAAGAGCAGAAGGATCTCGGGGTCCGGGTCCACAGGACTCTTAAGTCGGCCTCGCAGGTGGAGGAGGTGGTCAAGAAGGCGTATGGTGTACTGGCCTTCATTAATCGAGGGATTGAGTTTAGGAGTCGGGAGGTAATGCTGCAACTTTACAGGACCCTTGTCAGGCCTCATTTGGAGTACTGTGCGCAGTTCTGGTCGCCTCACTATAGGAAAGACGTAGAAGCTATTGAAAGGGTGCAGAGGAGATTTACAAGGATGTTGCCTGGACTGGGAGGCATGCCTTATGAAGATAGGTTGAGGGAGCTGGGACTCTTTTCCCTGGAGAGGCGAAGGTTGAGAGGCAACCTGATAGAAGTTTATAAAATGTTGAGAGGAATAGATAGGGTGGACTCTCAGAGGCTATTTCCCCGGGTTGAAATGGTCGCTACGAGAGGACACAGATTTAAGGTGTGGGGAGGGAAGTACAGAGGTGATGTTAGGGGTAAGTTTTTCACTCAGAGGGTGGTGAGTGAATGGAATCAGCTGCCGTCATCGGTGGTGGAGGCGAATTCGCTGGGGTCTTTTAAAAGACTTCTGGATGAGTATATGGGGTTTAATGGGATTGGGGGTTATAGATAGGTCTATAGATTGGTGGGGTTGATGTGATCGGCGCAACTCGAGGGCCGAAGGGCCTGTTTGTGCTGTAATGTTCTATGTTCTATGTTCTATGTTCTGTGACATTGGGGGCAGAAGTAGGCCATTTGGCCCATCGGGTCTGCTCTACCATTCAATGAAATCATGATGTAATGACTTTAGCGAGGGTCCATGAAGGTGGACCTGTTCGAATACGAGCTCCCTGATTGTGGCAGGTAATGTTGTCTAGTCTGGGAGCCCTGCAGAGATATATAATGTGGAGTGTCTGGGTCACCAACACTCAGGGTGTACACTCTGTACTGGGAAATACCTGTCAAGTTCAAACTTTTTGGCTATGAGGAGAGGTTGGATAAACTTGGTTTGTTCTCACTGGAACGATGGAGGTTGAGGTGGAGACCTAATAGAGGCCTACAAGATTATGAGAGTGGATAGTCGGATGCTCTTTCCTGGGGTAGAAAAGTCAAGTACTTGGGAACATAGGGTTAAGGTGCAGGGGGAAAAGTTTAGAGGAGATGTGAGAGGTAAGTTTTTTATACAGAGAGTGATGAATGTCTGGAACACGCTGCCTGGGGAGGTGGTGGGACCAGGTATGATAAGGGGCACCTGGGCAAATACATGAATAGGATGAGAATGGATGGATATGGACTCTGAAAGTGCAAACTTAGTCTAGGCAGGCATCACGATTGACACAGGTTTGGAGAGGCTGTGCTGTACTGTTCTTTGTTCTTTGAGTATTACTAACTATCGTAAATAAATCTGGATATAGTGAAGGGACACCAGCCTCATGGGAGTTATTTCACATGACTGTTAGATATGAAAATTCTCAACTCCACTTTCCCGCCTTATCCCCACAATCCCCAATTCCCTCACTGATTAAAAACCTGTCTGTCTCAGCCTTGGGCATACTTAGTGACCCAGCGTCTACAATCCTCTGTGGTAAAGAATTTCACAGATTCACTCCCCTCCGAGAGAAAAGAAATCCTCCTCATCACTGTCCTAAACATGACCCCATACTTTGAGATGACATCCTCTGGTCTGAGACTGTCCCACAAGGGGAAACAGCCTCTTAGCATCTCCCCTGTCAAACCACTAAGGATCCTATATGTCTCAATAAGGTTGCCTCTCACTCTTCTAAATTCAATGAGTAGAGGCCCAACCTACTGCGCTGTAATGTTCTATGTTCTCTATGTTTAGATAGGGTGGACAGTGATAGCCTTTTTCCTCGGATGGAGAAAGCTAGCACGAGGGGGCATGGCTTTAAATTAAGGGGTGGTAGTTATAGGACGGATGTCAGGGGTAGGTTCTTTACACAGAGGGTGGTGAGGGACTGGAATGCCCTGCCTGCTGCAGTTGTAGATGCACCTAGTTTGGGGGCGTTTAAGAGATCCGTGGATAGGTTTATGGATGGAAAGGGATTGGTTTAGGTTAGAGGGTCATTGCTTTTTTAATTGGTCGGCGCAACATCGTGGGCCGAAGGGCCTGTTCTGCGCTGTAATGTTCTATGTTCTACTCAATCTCTGCTCAGAAGAAAATCCCTCCGTATCTGGGTTCAACTCAGTGAACCTTCTCTGGACTACCTCCGTATATCTATCCTTAGAGACGGACACCAAAATTGTTGGAAGTGTCTGTTATTCATCCATCGTCATCGATGAGGACCTCGACACCATTAGTCATTTTGAGGCTGGTTGCGGTGTGGTCCAAAGATGACTGATCAGGGCCAATTCAGGCACGGGATGTCCTGGCGTACATTGGACAGACTTGTGTAGACAGTGTAGTTGTTGTGCTGGTGGTTCTGGACTTGCGCAGCTCGCGCTTAAGTTGTGCTTCAGCAATGCACCTTGCTTCGTGAGCTCGACAGCCTTTGTGGATGAGACAGCGCCAGGTAGGGTGGTTTTGTGCCAGCGTTTCCCAGGTGGTCATGTCAATGTCAGGCACCTTCAGGGAGGCCTTGAGTGTGTCTTTGTTAAGTTTCTTCTGCCTTCCATGCAAGCGTCTTCCAGCAGAGAGTTCCCCAAAAAGGAGCTGCTTGGGTATGCACTTGTCTGACATACGGATGACATGACCTGCCCACTGGGTCTGCGCTCTCATCAGCAGTGTGTGGACTGATGGTAGACTTGTTCTAGAGAGAACTTCAGTGTCTGGTACTTTGTCTTGCAATCAGATGCGTAATATTCTGCCAAGGCAAGTCATGTGGAAATGATTGAGCTGTCTTGCATGCCTCTGATACACAGTCCACGTTTCACAGGCATACAGGAGGACAATAAGTACCGTGGCACTGTAGACCTTCAGTTTTGTTGCTGGGCTAATTCCTCGACGTTCCCATACAGTGGAGCGCAGTCTACCAAAAGCAAAACTTGCCTTCGCTATTCTGCAGTTAACTTCAGTAGTGTATGTACCATGATGCACACACAGTAGTGTATGTACCATGATGCACACACAGTAGTGTATGTACCATGATGCACACACAGTAGTGTATGTACCATGATGCACACACAGTAGTGTATGTACCATGATGCACACACAGTAGTGTATGTACCATGATGCACACACAGTAGTGTATGTACCATGATGCACACACAGTAGTGTATGTACCATGATGCACACACAGTAGTGTATTTACCATGATGCACACACAGCTAGGGGGCACAGATTTGATGGAACTGTCAATCCTTTCCTGTCTGGTATAGAATCAAGACGAGGCCATTCAGCCTCTCCCACCATTCAATGAGATGATAGCTGATCTGTACCTCAACTCTATCCACCTGCCTTAGCTCTATACCCTTACAGGCTCTTGTCCCACAGGAAAGTGACCAAATACAGATTTAAAATTATTAATTCAGCTATGGATTTCGGTGGCAGGGGAGTTCTGCATATCTACCACTCTTTTTTATGTGAAGACAAGTAAGATGCTGGAAGATGTGGCACAGTGAGTTAGCACTGCTGCCTCACAGCGCCAGGAACCTGGGTTCGATTCCCGGCTTGGGTCACTGTCTGCGCTGAGTCAGCACCTTCTCCCCGTGTCTGCGTGGGTTTCTTCCTGCAGCTCTGGTTCAAACATGTGTGGGTTAGGTTGATTGGCCGTGCTAAATTGACCCTTAGTGTCAGGGGGACTAGCAGGGTAAATCCGTGAGATTACTGGGAAAGGCCCTGGGGTGGGATTGCTGAATAGTTCAATAGAGGCACTGGCCATGCTAAATTCTCCTTCAGTGTACCTGAACAGGTGCCAGAGTGTGACAAATTAGGGATTTTCACAGTAACTTCATTGCATGGTTAATATAAGCCTACTTGTGACCCAATAAATAGACTGAGTCAATGAAGACTCAATGGACCGAATGGCCTCCTTCACTGTATGGATTCTATGGATATCCTAACCTGTTTTATCTGTAGCCTGGCTCTGATTTTAAGGTCACATCCCCATATCTGTGACTCACCGAGAAGAAGGAGATTTTTTTCTCTCTGCCTACCCTATCAATGGTTGGCATGGTTGTGGCTGGAAGTTGTACAATATTGTTTTGCCATTAAAAAACTTTCTGCATCATCAGGTTCCTTACGAACACATACATTACGCGCTATTATCCAATCAATACCTCCTCTTTAATTAACTGATTGCGTCTTCACAACACAGCTATGGTCTGCCTTTACTAAGATGTTTCCCACTAATAGCCACTATTAGTGTGGGCGATAGATTATCTGCAGGATCCATTGGGCACTTGTAGATAGGGAGACCCGACTAATTTCCCGAATACAACTCTTGTCAAAAGGACAGCATTCCAACTGCTCTTAATATCCCTTGTTTTCCAGATCAATCTGATTACAATACAACAGGTGGCCCAACATATCATTCAAAGTGTTTTCTAACTCTTTAATGATGATGGCTTGGGTGGTCTTAGTAACACAAATAGGTTTTATCTTTGCATTGTTACGGGCATCGCTAGCAAGACAGCGTGAGCTGCCCTCAGATCGTACCACCTTCCTCATGAACAACTGGAGTCCTCGGGCAAGCTTTAGGAACGAAGTGATTCAGAGCAGGTCATTCGGATCTTCAAGCCTGCTCCACTGCTCGATAAGATCAGAGCTGATCTTGTTGTGGTCTTAGCTCAACTTTCCTGTCTAACCCCTCCATCGCCCTCGCCTCCCTTATCCAAGAGGAGGCAGTGGTATTCTCGCTGGACTGGTAATCTAGAAGCACACGGTAATGCTCTGCAGACTCGGGTTCGAATCCCACCACGGCAGATGGTGAAATTTGGATTCAATTGGAATTTAAAAAGATGACCGTGAAACCATTATCAGAAGGTGTTCGACAAGGTCCTCCATGCAAGGCTTATTGAGGAAGTGAGGGTGCATGGGATCCAAAGGGACATTGCTTTGTGAATCCAGAACTGGCTTGCCCACAGAAGGCAGAGAGTGGTTGTAGATGGGTCTTTTTCTGCATGGAGGTCGGTCACCAGTGGAGTGTCCCAGGGATCTGTTCTGGGACTCTTGCTGTTTGTGATTTTTATAAATGACCTGGATGAGGAAGTGGAGGGATGGGTTGGTAAGTTTGCCGATGGCACGAAGGTTGGAGGTGTTGTGGATAGTTTGGAGGAATGTCAGAAGTTGCAGCGTGACATAGATAGGATGCATGGGTTTCAAAGAACAAAGAACAACCCAGCATGGGAAACAGGCCCTTCGGCCCAACGAGCCCGCGCCGCCACATCACCCTACACCTATTCTACCCTGCATATCTATGAATGGAACCCTACTCAGTCAGATTCAGGGAAGATAGTGTCAATTTGGTAAAAACCGATTAGCCTGAGAGCACATCTTTGGGGTGTGGGAGGAAACCGGAGCACCCGGAGGAAACCCACGCAACCACAGGGAGAATGCGCAAACTCCCACAGACACAGGCCCAAATCCATGTGCCTGCACAGCCAGCAGTGCTAGTCACTGAGCTGTTGCGGCGCCCATCTACCGGTCCAGGATCAAGCACACACACCGACACGAAGTTCTAGGCCACTCCTGGAACTTCCAAGAGCAGCCCAGGCACGACCTGCCGTGTGAATGCCCCTCGTTTGACACGAGGTGGACCTCCACCTGTGGAATAAAGTCAAAAATATTAATCTTACAGCCTGCCTTTCCGGTGTCTCCCGAGGTTTAACCCTATTTAATAGCCCCTACCATATCCCTCCATTCTCGTTTCACTCATGCGCCTATCTAACTGCATCTTAAACGAGTCCAACGTTCCTGCCTCCATCACCCTACTCGGTAGCGCGTTCCAGACCCCCACAACTCTCTGCGTAAAGAACCTTCTTCTCACCTCCAAATTATACCTCTCCCCCCTCATCCTTAAATGATGACCTCTCGTGTTCGTACCCAGTCTAGGGAGCAGTCTCTCACTATTAACTCTATCCATTCCCTTCATTATCTTATATACTTCTATCATGTCCCCTCTCAATCTCCGTCTTTCCAAGGAAAATAGTCCCAGTTTCTTCAACCTCTCCTCGTAACCCAGTCCCCCCATGCCAGGCAACATCCTGGTAAACCTCCTCTGCACCCTTTCCAGAGACTCCACGTCCTTCCGGTAGTAAGGTGACCAGAACTGGACGCAGTACTCCAAATGCGGTCTAACCAACGTTCTGTACAACTGAAGCATTAGACGGCAGCTTTTATACTCTATGCCCCTTCCTATAAAGGCTAACATCCCATAAGCCTTCCTAACAACCTTCTCCACTTGTGAGGCAACCTTCATGGATTTGTGAACCTGCACTCCCAGGTCCCTCTGTATGTCTATACTCCCAATCGGCCTCCCTTTAATCACATAGCTCCTCTCTGCATTATTCCGTCCAAAATGCATCACCTTGCATTTGTCAGGATTAAATGCCATCTGCCACCTATCTGCCCAATGCACCAACCTATCTATATCCTGTTGTATCACCTGACAATCCACTTCGGTACCCGCCAACCCTGCCATCTTGGTGTCATCAGCAAACTTGCTAATCACACCACCTACGCCCTCTTCCAAGTCATTTATGTAGACTACAAAGAGGAGAGGTCCCAGTACTGAGCCCTGCGGCACACCACTGGTCACTGGCCTCCAGCCCAACAAGGTCCCCTCCACAGCTACCCTCTGTCTCCTATTTCCCAGTAAAAAGTCTGACAACACCAACTCCTATTTCCCAGCCAGTTCTCAATCCACCTAGCTACCTGGCCTCGTATCCCATGCGCCTTAACCTTTTCTACCAGCCTACCATGAGGGACTTTGTCAAACGCCTTACTGAAATCCATATAGATGACATCAACGGTTCTCCCATCGTCAACCGTTTTTGTCACCTCCTCAAAGAATTCCACCAGATTCGTAAGGCAAGACCTCCCTCTAACAAAGCCATGTTGCGTATCCCAAATCAGATCGCAACGCTCCAAATGCTCATACATCCTACCCCTAAGTATTTTTTCCATTAACTTCCCTACCACCGACGTCAAACTCACCGGTCTATAATTTCCAGGGTTATCCCTACTGCCTTTTTTGAACAACGGGACCACATTTGCTACCCTCCAGTCTTCTGGGACCTCACCTGTGTCCAAAGAAGAGACAAAGATTTGTGCCAGAGGCCCAGCAATTTCATCTTTCACCTCCCTAAGCAGCCTGGAATAAATACCATCAGGCCCCGGAGCTTTATCCATCCTTACGCTACCTAAAAGCCCTAGCACTTCCTCTCTCGTAATAACTATATCCTGCAAATAATCCTCCACTCCCTCCAAGAGACCACACAATTCCGAACCCCTCTCCTTTGTGAATACCGACACAAAGTATTCATTCAGGAGCTCCCCCATTCCCTCCGACTCAATACACAACTCTCCACTCTTGTCCCTAAGAGGACCAATTTTCCCTCTAACTACTCTCTTGCCTCTGATATAGGAATACTCTGGGTATTTCCTCTGGGTACTCCGGTTTCCTCCCACCATCCAAAGGTGTGCGGGTTAGGTTGATTGGCCATGCCAAGATATTTTCACTTAGTGTCTAGGGATGCGTAGGTTAGAGGGGATTAGTGGGTATAATATGTAAGGATATGGGGGTGGGGCCTGGGTGGGATTGTGTTTGGTGCAGACTTGATGGGCTGAAGGGCCTCTTTCTGCACTGCAGGGTTCTATGATTCTGTGATTAAGACTGGGTGGAGAAGTGGCAGATGGACTTCAACCCGGATAAGTGTGTGGTGGTTCATTTTGGCAGGTCAAATAGGATGTCAGATTATAATATTAAGGGTAAAACTCTTGGCAGTGTGGAAGATCAGAAGGATCTTGGGGTTCGGGTTCATAGGACTCTCAAATCAGCTTCACAGGTAGGGGATGTGGCTAAGAAGGCGTATGGTGTACTGGCCTTCATCAGTCGAGGGATTGAGTTTAGGAGTCGGGAGGTAATGCTGCAACTTTATAAGACCCTTGTCAGACCCCACTTGGAGTACTGTGCGCAGTTCTGGTCGCCTCACTACAGGAAGGATGTGGAAGCTATTGAGAGGGTGCAGAGAAGATTTACAAGGATGTTGCCTGGATTGGGAGGCATGCCTTATGAAGATAGGTTGAGGGAGTTAGGTCTTTCCCCTTGGAGAGATGAAGGATGAGAGGTGACCTGATAGAGGTGTATAAGATGTTGAGAGGTATTGATCGGGTGGATTCTCAGAGGCTATTTCCCAGGGCTGAAATGGCTGCCACAAGAGGACACAGGTTTAAGGTGCTGGGGAGCAGGTACAGAGGAGATGTCAGGGGTAAGTTTTTCACTCAGAGGGTGGTGGGTGAGTGGAATCCGCTGCCGTTGGTGGTGGTGGAGGCGAACTCGCTGGGGTCTTTTAAGAGACTTCTGGATGAGCACATGGAACTTAATAGGATTGAGGGTCATAGGTAAAACTCGTAGGTAGAGATATGATCGGTGCAACTTATGGGCCGAAAGGCCTGTTTGTGCTGTAGTTTTTCTATGTTCTAAAAACCCATCTGGTTCACCATGTCCTTTAGGGAAGGAAATCTGCCATTCTTACTTAATCTGGCCTACATTTGACTCCAGAGCCACAGCTGACTCTTAAATGCCCTCAGGAATGGGGTAATAAATGCTGGCTCCTGCAACACCACCCATGTCCCACGAATGAATAAAACAATCTGACTCCTGTGACCCTGTTCAACAGTCACCTTTCACACGTCTCAACAAGAAATAGGGCCCATGAAGCTGGGTTTCACTCTATGGTTGGACTTATCCGGTGGTGACACAGTCAGTTATCTACTCCTTTGTGTTCATCTTCTTTAACCACATTAGCACCCTGCCAGTGTTAACAGTTACCCGTACAAGCCAAAGAGTTTGCTCCTCAGCTTCTGCTCCCGTGTTAAAATCTTTCTACTTCTATGCCCCAAAGTGTTTAATGAAGCCAATCGTGTCAGTCCACACCCACTCGAACCTGCTGAGGTTAAACATCTCGAGTTTGGCCCATAGCCATTTCCCACTCTTCATCAACATTTTGTCAAAGTATCTCACCTCTCTTTGCAATGGACCAGCACCGCTGCGTTTAAATCACCAATTCTGTGCAAACATAGAACCCTACATAGAACTCTTCCTGCTCAAAAAAGACAGTAGGACTAGGGGGCACAGCCTCAAGGTAAAGGGGGGGCGGTTTAGAACAGAGTTGAGGAGGAACTTCTTCACTCAAAGGGTGGTGAATCTCTGGAATTCTCTGCCCGTTGAAGTGGTGGAGGCTGCCTCGCTAAATATTTTTAAGACGCGGGTTGATGGGTTTTTGATAAGAGAAGGGATTAAAGGTTATGGGGAGAGGGCGGGAAGGTAGAGCTGAGCCACGACAGATCAGCCATGATCTTATTGAATGGCGGGGCAGGCTCGAAGGGCCAGATGGCCTACTCCTGCTCCTATTTCTTATGTTCTTATGTTCTTATAACCCTACAGTGCAGAAACAGGCCCTTCGGCCCATCGAGTCTGCACTGAACACAATCCCACCCAGACCCTATCCCCATATCCCTACACATTTACCTGCTAATCCCTCTAACCTACACATCCCAGGACACTAAGGGGCAATTTTAGCATAGCCAATGAACCTAACCCGCACATCTTTGGACTGTGGAAGGAAACCGGAGCACCTGGAGAAAACCCACGCAGACACGAGGAGAATGTGCAAACTCCACACAGGCAGTGACCCGAGCTGGGAATCGAACCCATGATAACCATAAAACCATTGTCGATAAAGCCCATCGGGTTCACTAATGTCCTTTAGGGAAGGAAATCTGCCGTCTCTACCTGGTCTGGCCTACATGTGACTCCAGATCCATAGCAATAATTTGATTTGATTTGTTACTGTCACATGGATTAGTGCAGTAAGAAGTCTCGCAACACCAGGTTAAAGTCCAATAGGTTTATTTGGTAGGACAAGTCACAAGTTGAGGGGGATTTCAGTTCACAAACGGGGCATATAAAGACACAAACTCAACTTACAAAATAATGGTTGGAATGCGAGTCTTTACAGGTAATCAAGTCTTAAAGGTACAGGCAGTGTGAGTGGAGAGAGGGTTAAGCACAGGTTAATGAGATGTGAATTGTCTCCAGACAGGACAGTTAGTGAGATTTTGCAAGTTCAGGCAAGTCGTAGGAGCTACAGAGAGTGTGACATGATCCCAGATTCTGGTTGAGACCGTCCTCATGTGTGCGGAACTTGGCTATCAGTCACTGCTCAGCGACTCTGCGCTGTCGTGTGTCATGAAGGCCGCCTTGGAGAATGCTTACCCGAAGGTCAGAGGCCAAATGCCTTTGACTGCTGAAGTGTTCCCCAAGGACACCCAACAGCGCAGGATCACTGAGCAGAGACTGATAGCCATGTTCCGCACACATGAGGATGGCCTCAGCCGATATCTTGTCTTCATGTCACACTCTCTGTAACCCCCACGACTTGCCTGAGCTTGCAACATCTCACTAACTGTCCTGGCTGGAGACAATACACATCTCTTTAACCTGTGCTTAACCCTCTCTCCACTCACATTGTCTGTACCTGTAAACCTTTTGACCGTGGGAGAAAACCAGAGCACTTGGAGGAAACCCATGCAGACACGGGGAGGATGTACAAACTCCACACAGACAGTTTCCCAAGCCGGGAATCGAACCCGGGTCCCTGGTGCTGTGAGCCAGTAGTGCTAACTAGTGTGCCACCGTACTGCTGGGTATCAAACAAGCAGCCAGGTAATTTAGATGCAGCAGGGGTCTGGAGAGAGGTTGGAAGAGATCAGAGTACGTGTGGAACTTGGCAAGTGTGTTACCACAAAGGTATATCTCCTCACACCGATCCCTCTTCAGGGATCAGGGATCATGAGGAAAAGGCAGGAGAATGGGGATGAGAAAATAATCAGCCATGATTGAATGGCGGAGCAGACTCGATGGGCCGAGTGGCCTAATTCTGCTCCTATGTTTTATAATCTTATTGTCTCTTCAATGTGTCTGGCCCCATTCAGAGAACAAAAAAATGCTGAACTAATGTTACCCATAGCATAGAACCAATTACTTTTCAGAAAGCGAACTCCAGGTTCAGCCTCCAGATAAAGCAAGTTATAAAAAGATTATCGTTTATCTGTAAATCCAACAACGCAACATTTCCAAAACTCTCCCCTTTTTCAGACCTCATCAATCTTCAGTGAGGGAAATGTGCAATAAACATGTCAAACAGGAACTTAGAAACATAGAACATTCCAGCACAGTACAGGCCCTTCGGCTCTCGATGTTGTGCCGAGCTATGTCCGAACCCAAGATCGAGCTATCCCACTCCCTATCATTCTGGAGTGCTCCATGTGCCTATCCAATAACCACTTGAAAGTTCCTAAAGTGTCCGACTCCACTATCACAGCAGGCAGTCCATTCCACACCCCAACCACTCTCTGAGTGAAGAATCTACCTCGGACATCCCTCCTATATCTCCCACCGTGAACCTTATAGTTATGCCCCCTAGTAACAGCTACATCCACCTGAGGAAATACTCTCTGCGCGTCCACTCTATCTATCCCCCTCATCATCTTATAAACTTCTATTAAGTCACCTCTCATCCTCCTCCACTCTAAAGAGAAAAGCCCCAGCTCCCTCAACCTTTCCTCATAAGACCTACCCTCCAAACCAGGCAGCATCCTGGTAAATCTCCTCCGCACTCTCTCCAATACTTCCACATCCTTCTTATAATGAGGTGACCAGAACTGAACACAATATTCCAAATGTGGTCTCACCAATGCCTGGTATAGTTGCAGCATAACCCCACTTAAACTCAAACCCCCCGTTAATAAACGCTAACACACTATAAGCCTTCTTCACGGCTCTATCCACTTGAGTGGCAACCTTCAGAGATCTGTGGATATGAACCCCACGATCTCTCTGTTCCTTCACATTCCTCAGAACCCTGCCGTTGACCTGGAATCCGCATTCAAGTTTGTCCCACCAAAATGAATCACCTATCATCAATATCTTGTATTTATTAGTTGGTGATACTTTTCTCATCACACAGTGAGCACGTGATCAGAATCATAGAATCCCTACAGTGCAGAAGGAGGCCCATCGAGCTTTCACTGACCACATTACTACACAGGCCCTTGTAACATCGCATTCTTACTCTGCTAATCCCCCTGACACTAAAAGGCAATTTAGCACGGCCAATCCACCTAACATGCACACCTGGGAGGAAACTGGAGCACCGGAGGAAACCCACACAGACACGGGAAGAACGTGCAGACTCCACACAGACAGTGACCTGAGGCAGGAATCGAACCCATGTCCCTGGTGTTGTGTGGCAGCAGTGCCAACCACTGTGGCTGAAGTTTTCTGGCTCTCCTCCCCGTGGCGGGTATTCCAGTGGTGGAGGTGGCACGACATTGGTCACCGGTGGGATATTCCAATCCTGCCAAAGTCATTGGTCATTCGCACTGCTCCCAGACTATTCCACTGGGAAAACCGGCACAGTGGTGGAGGTTGGCTTTGGTGCGACAAGATCCCGCCGGCAGGAAATTCTAGTGGCAATCTGGCGTAGTGGTTTGCACTGCTGCCTTCCAGCGCCAGGGTGCCAGGTTCGATTCCAGCCTTGGGAAGCTTAGGTGGAGTTTTTTGCACATTCTCCCCGTGCCTGCGCGGGTTTCCTCCAGACACTCCGGTTTCCTCCTACAGTCCAAAGATGTGCGGGTTAGCCGGATTGGCCATGCTTTAGTGTCCGAAGCTGTGTAGGTGAGTTGGATTGTCAACATTAAAGTGTCCCTTTGGGTCCAAAGATATAAGAACATAAGAACATAAGAAATAGGAGCAGGAGTAGGCCATCTGGCCCTTCGAGCCTGCCCGCCATTCAATAAGATCATGGCTGATCTGTCGTGACTCAGCTCCACATTCCCGCCCTCTCCCCATAACCCTTAATCCCCTCTCTTATCAAAAACCCATCAACCCACTTCTTAAAAATATTTAGCGAGGCAGCCTCCACCACTTCAACGGCAGAGAATTCCAGAGATTCACCACCCTTTGAGTGAAGAAGTTCCTCCTCAACTCTGTTCTAAACCGCCCCCCCCCCCTTTACCTTGAGGCTGTGCCCCCTAGTCCTACTGTCTTTTTTGAGCGGGAAGAGTCTCTCCACCTCTATCCTATCCATCCCATTCATCATCTTATACGTCTCAATGAGATCTCCCCTCATTCTTCTAAACTCTAACGAGTACAAGCCTAGTTTATTCAGGTTAGGGGAATTAGGGGGGGGGGGGAGTAAATCCTTGGGTTCATGGGATAGGGTGTGAGGTAAAATGCTCTGTTGGAGAGATGGTGCAGACCTGATAGGCTGAATGGCCTTCTTCTGCACTGTCAGGATCTATGATTCTATAGCCATCCTCGGTTGAGGCTATTGTAATGTCAGTCGTTATGCGGTTTCCAGAATATTCTGAAATCCATAATACAATTCGCCCTGATGATTTTGAATAATGGATAGGTGAGCTGCGTCTTCTGATGTTTAACAAATCTCTTTGTTACTCTGCCAGCTTTGAGCGTCTTCCAAAAATGTACGTAACCATTTCGGAGTTTTGTGTATATTTTCACCTCGGTTCCAGTGAGGTTGAGGTTTGCATTTTTGTTCCATTTGGCTGCAGCCCCCTCCCTATCAATTAGAATTACATTTCACACCGCCAATATCTGCTCCTCCTGAATTTACAACCCAGTGAGTCTGGAAGCAGCGACCTTGGAGCGGAGAGAAGCCAGTCAGACCCAACGCAAGCATGGTTACACAGGCAGAGTAAACTTTCTGCACAAACAAAGGCAGACAACCCTCGGCTGTGGAGGGCACAGTTACACTGAGGGGCTCATGATCCGGAGCTGGAAGCAAAGTCCTGGGGACCTGAAATGCAAAGAGGAAATGTTGGAAATGCTCAGCGGGTCTGGCAGCACCTGCCAGAGAGAGAAGCGGAGTTAACGGCTGGAGTTTTCGCCACGCTGCTGGAAGAGTCATTTACTAGGGGACAAAGGTCTAAGGTGCGAGGGGGCAAGGTTTAAAGGAGATGTACGAGGCAGGTTTTTTACACTGAGGGTGGTGGGCGCCTGGAACTCGTTGCCGGAGAAGTACATAAGAAATAGGAGCAGGAGTAGGCCATCTGGCCCCTTCGAGCCTGCCCCGCCATTCAATAAGATCATGGCTGATCTGTCGTGGCTCAGTTCCACCTTCCCACCCTCTCCCCATAACCCTTAATCCCCTCTCTTATCAAAAACCCATCAACCCGTTTCTTAAAAATATTTAGCGAGGCAGCCTCCACCACTTCAACGGGCAGAGAATTCCAGAGATTCACCACCCTTTGAGTGAAGAAATTACTCCTCAACTCTGTCCTAAAACGCCCCCCCTTTATCTTGAGGCTGTGCCCCCTAGTCCTACTGTCTTTTTTGAGCGGGAAGAGTCTCTCCACCTCTATCCTATCCATCCCATTCATCATCTTATACGTCTCAATGAGATCTCCCCTCATTCTTCTAAACTCTAACGAGTACAAGCCTAGTTTATTCAGCCTCTCCTCATAGCTCAATCCCCTCAACTCCGGTATCAGCCTAGTAAACCTCCTCTGCACTCCCTCCAAGGCCAAAACATCCTTGCGCAGGTGCGGCGCCCAAAACTGCACACAGTACTCCAGCTGCGGCCTCACCAATGCCCTATACAGCTGCAGCAAGACCTCCCTACAAATACAATAGTGACTTTTTAAGGGGGCATCTTGACAAATACATGAATAGGATGGGAATAGAGGGATACAGTCCCGGAAGGGTAGGAGGTTTTAGTTCAGTCGGGCAGCGTGGGGTTGGTGCAGGCTTGGAGGGCCGAAGGGCCTGTTCCTGTGTTGTAATTTTCTTTGTTCTTTTGCCTGCCCCGATTCTGGGGGCGGGCAAGGCTCAGAGAATGGCATTCTACACTGGCATCAGGCGAGATCGTACAAACCTCGACCAGTAAAATTTCATTTCGAGTCCATATATGGTAGAAATGGGGCGGCACAGTGGGTTAGCACTGCTGCTTCACAGCTCCAGGGACCCGGGTTCGATTCCCGGCCTCAGGTCACTGTCTGTATGGAGTTTGCACATTCTCCTCGTGTCTGCGTGGGTTTCCTCCGGGCGCTCCGGTTTCCCCCCACAGCCCAGAGATGTGCGGGTTAGGTTGACTGGCCATGCTAAGAAATTGCCCCTGAGTGTACTAGGATGCTTAGGTTGGAGGGATTAGCGGGTAAAATACATAGGGATGTAGGGTAGGATTGTGTTCGGTGCAGACTCGATGGGCCAAAGGGCCTCTTTCTGCACTGTAGGGTTCTATGATTCTGTGATTCTAAATGTGACGGATTATACTGATGGGAAGGGGGGTGGTCGAATTGGAGCAGAATGGAAGGTCAGGAATAGGTCGGAGATAAGGAGAGATGAAGACCATGACATATAAAAGCAGAATCAGGCCGTTCGGCCCATCGAGTCTGCTCCTCCAATCCATCATGGCTGATAAGTTTCTCAAACCCATTCTCCCACCCTTTTCCTCTAATCTTTGATCCTGTTATCAATCAACCTATTAAAGGTGTCTTAAAGGCACTCAATGACCCGGCCTCCACAATCTTTTGTGGCAGTGAATTCCACAGATTCATTTACCCTCTGGCTGAAGAAATTCTTCCTCATCTCAGTACTAAGGGTTTTACTCTGAGGCTGTGGCCTCGGATCCCAGTCTCTCCTACTAACTCCCTCTCCACTGGAAAGATGGAGGGTGTTGGGTGACTGGGATGCGTCGCCAGTGGAGGTGGCGAAGGCAGGCACATTAGCAATGTTCAGGGTATATCTTGATAGACACAGGAAGGGGAGGCAAACAGAGGGATAGCAACTGCGTATTGGCACAGGCTTGGTGGGCCGAAGGGCCTGTTAGACTCTTCCCGCTCAAAAAAGACAGTAGGACTAGGGGGCACAGTTTCAAGATAAAGGGGGGGCGGTTTAGAACGGAGTTGAGGAGGAACTTCTTCACTCAAAGGGTGGTGAATCTCTGGAATTCTCTGCCCGTTGAAGTGGTGGAGGCTGCCTCGCTAAATATTTTTAAGAAGCGGGTTGATGGGTTTTTGATAAGAGATGGGATTAAGGGTTATGGGGAGAGGGCGGGAAGGTGGAACTGAGCAGCGACAGATCAGCCATGATCTTATTGAATGGCGGGGCAGGCTCGAAGGGCTAGATGGCCTACTCCTGCTCCTATTTCTTATGTTCTTATGTTCTTATGTATGTTTGTCAGTCTTCTTGTTCTTTATATCTTACTGTCTAAGAATCCATACAGTGAAGGTGGCTAATCAGTCTTCATGGACTCAGTCTATTTATTAGTGTCACAAGTAAGGCAGTTACTGTGAAAATCCCCTAGTCGCCCACACTCCGGCGCCTGTTCGGGTTACACCAAGGGAGGATTTACTATGGCTAACTCACCTAACCAGCATGTCTTTTGGACTGCGGGAGGAAACCGGAGCAAACCCACGCAGTTACGGGGAGAATGTGCAGGCCCCACACCGAAAGCCGGGAATCGAACCCGGGTCCCTGGCGCTGTGAGGCGGCAGTGCTAACCCACTGTGCAGTCTGGCCTGGGTTGATTTCTCCAGTGTTGGGGTTGAGGACAACAAGAGATATTGGTTCCCCCAGCAGCCACTCCACCCGCTAACTCACTTCATATGCTCAGCCCCAACGATCCATCATGTTTTTTCCACAGATAATTTGTTCGAATCATCCTTTGGCACAAGGCCAGCAGTGCGGGAGTTCCGTTCCGTCAGGATTTATGGATCCAAGCTATGGGGAGCCAAAAGAACGAAATACGTCGGAAAAGACTATTTTGTTTCTGGAACAACTCAACCCATACATCTCTGAGGACTCAGCCCCAAGGCAGCGGCATCAGGAATTCCATGGTATTCCCCTTGTCTTCCTTGTTTGTCCTCCGAGGTGAACCTCAGGGACATAGGAACAGGAGTAGGCCATCGAGCCTGGCCCACTATTCAGTACCATCATGGCGGATCCCCCAGCTTGGCGCCATTTTCCCCGCATTATCCCCGTATCCCTTCAGCTTCTTGGGTAATTTGGAACCTGCCAGATGTTCCTTCAGGTTGTGGCTGGCGCAGACTCGAAGGGCTGAATGGTCTCCTTTTGCGCTGTAGGATTAGATGATTCTATCATTTTATTCAGGTAAGGACTTTAGAGGTGAAGGGAGGCAGTGGTATAAAAACCAGTTAATTCCTGCCCTACGTCCCTGAAGGGGCAAAGAGGGTAAATAACTATATTAGTTACATCTTGAGAATTGTGTCCAATTCTTGGCACTGCGCTTTGGGAGGACACATAGAGGAAGGTATGGAAATGTGTTGTCGGATGAGGGATTTCAGTCACATGGGCAGACCGGATTGTTCACTCATAAGTAGGAGAGGTGATCGGATCAAATCATAGAACTATACAATCCCTAGAGTGTAGAAGGAGGCCATTCAGTCCATCGTGCTTGCACCACCACAATCCCACCCAGGCCCTATCCCCATACCTCACATATTTACCCTACTAACCCCCCCCCCGACGCCAAAGGGAACACTAACCAAGAAAGTTAAAGTTTATTGATTAATCACAAGTAAAGCTGACATTAACACTGCAATGAAGTTACTGTGAAAATCCCCTAGTCGCCACACTCCGGCGCCTGTTCGGGTTACACTGAGGGAGAATTTAGCACAACCAATGCACCCTAACCAGCGCGTCTTTTGGACTGTAGGAGGAAACCGGAGCGCCCGGAGGAAACCCACGCAGACACGGGGAGAATGTGCAAACTCCTCGCAGACGGTGACCCAAGCTGGGCATTGAACCCGGGTCCCTGGCACTGATGAGGCAGCGGTGCTAACCACTGTGCCGCCATGTGTCCCATAAATAAACTTTAATTTAGCATGGCCAATCAACCTAACCCACACATCTGAAGCCCCTGGGTGGTTGGGTACATAGTTGGTTACTTCCCACCTGGCATTGTTTTGGCAGTCCACCTGCCATGGCTCTCTGCCACCCTAGCAGTGCCAAGGGGGCAGAGCATAGAAACATAGAATATTCCAGCACAGTACAGGCCCTTCGGCCCTCAATGTTGTGCCGAGCTATGTCCAAGCCCAAGATCAAGCTATCCCATCCCTCTCATTCTGGAGTGCTCCATGTGCCTATCCAATAACCGCTTGAAAGTTCCTAAAGTGTCCGACTCCACTATCACAGCAGGCAGTCCATTCCACACCCCAACCACTCTCTGAGTGAAGAATCTACCTCGGACATCCCTCCTATATCTCTCACCGTGAACCTTATAGTTATGCCCCCTAGTAACAGCTACATCCACCTGAGGAAATAGTCTCTGCGCGTCCACTCTATCATTCCCCCTCATCATCTTATAAACCTCTATTAAGTCACACAGTGAGCACGTGAGCTCTAAAGAGAAAAGCCCCAGTTCCCTCAACCTTTCCTCATGAGACCTACCCTCCAAACCAGGCAGCATCCTGGTAAATCTCCACATCCTTCTTATAGTGAGGTGACCGGAACTGAGCATAATATTCCAAATGTGGTCTCACCAAGGTCCTGTATAGTATGAAGGGGGTGCATGAAGAGGAGGCATGATGCGAGGGATAGGGGGGAGATGATGGCCTAATTGTCGCTGGACTATTAACTCAGCTAATGTTCTTGGCACTCAGGTTCGAATCCCGCCACAGCAGATGGTGGAATTTAAATTCAGTAAAAAATATCTGGAATTAAGAATCTACTGGTGACCGTGAAACCATTGTTGATTGTGGAAAATCCATCTGGTTTATTAACGTTCATTAGGGAAGGAAATCTGCCATGTTTACCCGGTCTGGCCTACATGTGACTCCGGAGCCACAGCGATGCGGTTCACTCTCAACTGCCCTCCACGGGCAATTAGGGATGGGCAATAAATACTAGCCAGCCAGTGATGCCCATGTCCCACAGATGGGTAACAAAAAGGGGGACCCATTGGAAGGACATCGATTCCTCCTGCGTTGGGGGAACAGTGGGGTAAGTGCCTTTAACGAGAGCTGGAGAGACCTTGATGCCTGTGGGAGGAGGGAGGAGGCCTTTAATTTCGGTTTGAGATAGGGGCGCCCTTCCAGAACACTGCCCCATCTCTGTGAAGCAGGGTTTGCCAGCCCATTTCGGCCCAACCCGCTCAGAACTGGCGCAAAACTCGCCCCTCTTCCCAAAAAATGACCAAGGGCGCGATCTTACCGGCTGCTCACACCACACCCCCGCTGTAGCGAAGTTGGAGAATTCGGCAGCTCGGAACAGGATGGAAAATCCCATGAATATCGGTAAGACTCAGGCTGAAGTATGGGAAGATTACAGTCAGGTTGTTTGGGAAAATTCCTCCCAAAGTTTTCAATCCACGTGACTTCTTCAGCGTTATTTAAATCTACAGTCAGCCCACGGCGTCGAGAGACAAACTGCAGGTTGGCGGTTTTAACCAGTAAACGAGCTTTTATTTTCCCTCTGTGGTCCACTCAGCAAACATCATGTGAGGAGTGAATGGATCATTTAATCTCCAACTCAATTAATCGGGTAGTTAATTGACATTTGGCGATTGCAGCTCTCAGCTATTGGCGCAGTTAACATTTCCGCATTGCCATAATTCGACGAGCAGTCTGAGTTTGCAAGTGTTTTTAACAATAATTCCGTGCCCAAGGACAGTCGGGGGCTTCAGGATGACCTGAACAATCATGTTGTTTATCTTGCTGTAAGCGGCACAGGGACCGGGTAAGAGTCTCGATGCCCAGGCACCATCGCCAATAGCGGAGCGGCGACGATGGAAGACTTGCTCAACCTTGAGGGATAACAGCCGCTTCCGGGTGAAAGGTCCTCCCAAAGACGGGCTTGACTTTTTATTAAACACATGTGAAGAAGGAGATGTGAAAGATGCCTCATGTATTCCTTGATTTGACTTGGTTTGATTTAGAAACATAGAAACTAAAAGCAGGAGTAGGCCATTCGGCCCTTCAAACCTGTTCCGCCATTCATTTTGATCATGGCTGATCATCGAATTCAATATCCTGATGCCCTCCTTCCCCTCATATCCTTTGAACCCTCTAGACCCAAGAGCTGTATCTAACATCTTCTTGAAATCACACAATGTTTCGGCCTCAGCTCCATTCTGTGGGAGTGGATTCCACACATTCCCCACCCTCTGGGTGAAGAAATTTCTCCTCACCCTCAGTTCTAAAAGGTTTACCCCCTTATCCTCAAACTATGACCCCCCAGTTCTGGACTCCCCCCACCATTGGGAACATTCTTTCTGAATCTACCCTGTCTAACCCTGTTAGAATTTTATAAGTTTCTATGAGATCCCCTCTCACTCTTCTAAACTCCAGTGAATATAATCCTAACCCACTTAGTCTCTCCTCATATGACTGACCTGCCATCCCAGGAATCAGCCTGGTAAACCTTTGCTGTACTCCCTCTATAACAAGGACATCCTTCCTCAGGTAAGGACTCCAAAACTGCACATTTGATTTATTACTGTCCCACGTATTGGTATACAATGAAAAGTATTGTTTCTTGCACACTGTACATGCTATACAGAAGGAAAGGAGAGAGTGCAGAATGTCGTGTTACAGTCATAGCAAGGATGTAGAAAAAGATCAGCTTAGTATAAAATAGGTCCATTCAAAAGTCTGAATGCAACAGGGAAGAAGCCGTTCTTGTGTCAGTTGGTACGTGATCTCAGACTTTTGT
Organism: Prionace glauca; assembly: GCA_037974335.1. NCBI lineage: Eukaryota > Metazoa > Chordata > Chondrichthyes > Carcharhiniformes > Carcharhinidae > Prionace > Prionace glauca. The sequence continues at coordinate 13,477,977 of CM075722.1, forward strand.
ATCTTTTTCTCGACAGAAGGTGAAAAAGAGAACGTTCAGTGTGCTTTTCCAAGGCAGCAGGATGTATAGACAGAGTCAATGGATGGAAGGCTGGTCTGAATGATGGATTGGGCTACATTCACAATGCTTTGTAGTTTTTTGCAGTCTTGGGCAGAGCAGGAGCCCAGACCACGCTGTGATACAACCAGAAAGAATGCTTTCTATGGTGCATTTATAAAAGTTGGTAAGAGTCATAGGGGACATGCCAAATTTCCTTAGTCTTCTGAGAGAGTAGAGGCATTGGTGAGCTTTCTTGGCTGTAGTGTCTGCATGAAGGGATCAAAACAGCATCTACAAACTTGAAACTATTGAATATTTATTTCCACTTCATCCCCGTTGATGTAACAGGGGCATGTCCTCTATTGCGCTTCCTGAAGTCGCTGACTATCTCCTTCCTATTACTTACCCTCATCCTTTTGCTATTGAAGTTCAAAGGGTGGGTCTCACAAATACTCTCACGAATAACTGCAGAGGAAGGTTCAGGACTGAGAAGTGTGGAGAACTATAGAATCCACACAATCCCTACAGTAGAGAAGGAGGCCATTTGGCCAACTGAATCTGTACTGACCACAATCCCACCCAGGGTCTGTTCCCATAATCCCATACATTTACCCTGTCAATCAACTATGAGGAGAGGCTGAATGAACTGGGCTTGTACTCGTTGGAGTTTAGAAGAATGAGGGGAGATCTCATTGAGACGTATAAGATGATGAATGGGATGGATAGGATAGAGGTGGAGAGACTCTTCCCGCTCAGAAAGGATAGTAGGACTAGGGGGCACAGCCTCAAGATAAAGGGGAGGCGGTTTAGAACGGAGTTGAGGAGGAACTTCTTCACTCAAAGGGTGGTGAATCTCTGGAATTCTCTGCCCGTTGAAGTGGTGGAGGCTGCCTCGCTAAATATTTTTAAGACGCGGGTTGATGGGTTTTTGATAAGAGAGGGGATTAAGGGTTATGGGGAGAGGGCGGGAAGGTGGAACTGAGCCACGACAGATCAGCCATGATCTTATTGAATGGCGGGGCAGGCTCGAGGGGCTAGATGGCCTACTCCTGCTCCTATTTCTTATGTTCTTATGTATTTCTTATGTAACCTAACCCGCGCATCTTTGGACTGTGGAAGGGGCACCCAGAGGAAACCCAAGCAAACACAGGGAGAATGTGCAGACTCCACACAAACAGTGGCCAAGGCGTCCCTGACACTGTGAGGCAGCAGTACTAACCACCAGACCACCAAACATCAGACCTTTCCTCGCAAGTCGAGCCTACGCTCAGATTTTCAGTAAAAACAATAGTTGAACAGTAATAGGAAATGTTTATCAGCTAACAGACCTCCAAGTAGGGACAGTGTCTACTATACAGCATGCACAGGCTAATCTTCCTCTGCATAGGCCCCATAACATCCTGTTTTTTTGGCCTTGACCAGAGGATGAACAAGACTAGAGTTTTCCATAACAAATACCAAAGGCAAGATATGGGGATATGCTATCCAAGGATTAGCCCAAGACATTTCTTCATTGGCTGAGAAAGGGCGAAAAACTAGGATTTAATTGGTGCATATGTATGCGAATAAGGGATTAGAAAAATTGTTTGTTTTTGATTTGCTGTAATTAAGTATAATTGCCAAGTAGTTTATCTGTAACTTCAGAAACACTTGCAGAGGAGCTGTGTCCACAAAAGCTTCTACTTTGTCAGAAGACTAGGGAAATTTGGCATGTCAACTACAACTCTCACCAACTTTTAAGTTGGGTCAGTAATAGGAAGGAGATAGTCAGCGACTTCAGGAAGCGCAATAGAGGACATGCCCCTGTTACATCAACGGGGATGAAGTGGAAATAAATATTCAATAGCTTCAAGTTTGTAGATGCTGTTTTGATCCCTTCATGCAGACACTATAGCCAAGAAAGCTCACCAATGCCTCTACTCTCTCAGAAGACTAAGGAAATTTGGCATGTCAGCTACAACTCTTACCAACATTTATAGATGCACCATAGAAAGCATTCTTTCTGGTTTTATCACAGCGTGGTATGGGCTCCTGCTCTGCCCAAGACCGCAAGGAACTACAAAAGGTCATGAATGTAGCGCAATCCATCACAAAAACCAGCCTCCCATCCATTGACTCTGTCTACACTTCCCGCTGCCTCGGAAAAGCAGCCAGTATAATTAAGGACCCCCACGCACCCCGGACATTCTCTCTTCCACCTTCTTCCATCGGGAAAAAGATACAAGAGTCTGAGGTCACGTACCAACCGACTCAAGAACAGCTTCTTCCCTGCTGCTGTCAGACTTTTGAATGGACCTACCTCGCATTGAGTTGATCTTTCTCTACACCCTAACTATGACTGTAGAACTACATTCTGCACTCTCTCCTTCCCTTCCCTGTGAATAGTATGCTTTGTCTGTATAGCGCACAAGAAACAATGCTTTTCACTGTATGTTAATACATGTGACAATAATAAATCAAATCAAAAAAAAGCAAAGTGTCAATGAGCAGAAATTCTATATTTTTTTCATTCATTCAATGTGGGCATCGCTGGCTGTTCCAGCATTTATTGCCCATACCTGAGGGCATTTAAGAGCCAACCACATTGCTGTGGGTCTGGAGCCACATTTAAGTCAGATCAGGTAAGGACTCATTGAATCATAGAATCCCGACAGTGCAGAAGGAGGCCATTCAGCCCATTGAATCTGCGCCAACCACAATTCCACCCAGAACCTATCCCTATAACCCCACACATTTACCCGCTAGTTCCCCTGACACTAGGGTCAATTTGGCATGGCCAATCAACCTAACCTGCACATCTTTGGACTGTGGGAGGAAACCGGAGCAACCGGAGAAAACCCACGCAGACATGGGGGAGAATGTGCAAACTCCACACAGACAGTGACCCAAGCAGGGAATTGAACCCGGGCCCCCGGCGCTGTGAGACAGCAGTGTTAACCACTGTGCCACCATGCTGCCAGGATGACAAATTTCCTTCCCAAAAGGACATTGTTGAACCAATGGATTTTTCCGACAAGCGACAATAGTTTCATGGTCATCAGTAGATTCTTAATGCCAGATTTCTATTGAATTTAAATTTCACCATCTGCCATGGAGAGATTCGAACGCAGGTCTCAAGAATGCCACTATGGTGGAACAGTGGTTGGCACAGCTGCCTCACAGCATCGGGGATCTAGCTTCGATTCCCAGCTTGGGTCACTGTCTGTGTGGAGTCTGCACGTTCTCCTCATGTCTGCAGGGGTTTCCTCCAGGTGTTCTGGTTTCCTCCTACAGTCCAAAAAAGATGTGCGGGTTAGGTGCATTGGCCACGCTAAATTGACCCTTAGTGACCCAGGATGTGTAGGCTAGAGGGGCTTAGTAGGGTAAATATGTGTAGTTACGGGAATTGGGCCTGGGTGGGATTGTGTGTGGTGTACACACGATGGGCTGAATGGCCTCCTTCTGCACTGTAGAGCTTCTATGGTTCTTTGGGTTGCTAATCTAGTGCCAATATCACTAGGCCACCACCTCCCTGTTGACTTTCAGTGAAGTTGAGCCAGAGATAAACATTGACTGAAAGACTGGAGGGAACTCCCTGCCCCTTCATAATGAACTGATGAGAATCTTTGACATCTACCTGAGAGGACAGACGGGGCCTTGATTGAACATTTCCCCTGAAAGTAGGTGCCTCCAACAAGACAGCACTCCCTCAGCACTGAGGTGGACCTTCCAGCCCTTGGTTCTGGGCTGAAGTGTTGGGAGTGAGACATGAACCTAAGACCTGGTCATTGAGACGTTGAGCTTCCTGTGCACAAATTGGCTGCTGGATTCTCTACAGCCTGGTGGGCCGGTGGTTAGCACTGCTGCCTCACAGCGCCAGGGACCCAGGTTCAATTCCAGCCTCAGGTCACTTGTCTGTGCGTCTGTTCTCCCCGTGTCTGCGTGGGTTTCCTCCGGGTGCTCCGGTATCAGAGATGAATCACCAAATCCTTACAGTGCAGGAGAAGGCCATTCAGCCCATCGAGTCTGCACCGACCACAATCCCACCCAGGCCCCATTCCCGCAACCTCATACATTTACCCTGCTAATCCCGTGAACCCCGGGTCAATTTAGCACGGCCAATCAACCTAACACGCACATCTTTCGGATCGTGGGAGGAAACTGGAGCACCTGGAGGAAACCCACTCAGACACGGGGAGAATGCGCAGCCTCCACACAGACAGCGACCCGAGGCCGGAATTGAACCCGGGTCCCTGGTGCTGTGAGGCAGCAGTGCCAACCAATGTGCCACCCCACATATGCCGGTTAGGGTGCGTTGGCCGTGCCAAATTCTCTCTCCGTGTACCCCAACAGGCGCCGGACGGTGGAGACCAGGGGATTTTCACAGTCACTTCATTGCGGTGTTAATGTAAGCCTGCTTCCGACACGGGAAAATTAACTTAAACAAAATCCCAACAGCGGCGGCACTTCCACTGGCTGAAAGACTCTCGTGGCCAGGGAAGGTGCTATATCAATGCAATCCTCTCTTGTTCTTTCACCAGCGACGACCGTGCTCCCGAGCGAGTCACGACTGGTGCCTGCCAGCCCCTGATTTCTTCTCCCACGCTGATATCTGTTTCCCTCGCGTGTGTAACTCATCCTAAATTCTCCGTGTGTCAAACTTTAGATCTATGCTTTCAGGAAACACATTAGCGGAAGTCAGGATTTATGGAGACTCATTGTGCTGAGAAGGATTAGATTGTTTAAAGTGTAGGAGAACAAAGAACCGAAAAAGCTATTCGTCATCTCACCAACAGAAGAGGATTGGATACTTAGACCACCCCAGTCTCAACAAAGTTCTGATCCCTCGATGTTGAGGAATGAAAGGATAAGCCACTGGAGCTTTTCGAAAATAAGCAGGTTAGGAAGTAAAGCACGGTCGATGCTTGTCTTTGCGACTGGAAGCTGATTTGCAGCAGGGGCCCCCAGGACCCAGGATTGCCTCCCGCGGTGTCCATGAGACAGTTCGACTTGTTTGTAAATTTATTCATTCAAGGGATGTGGGTGTCGCTGGCTGGGTCAGTCATTGTTACCCGTGCCTCATCGCCCTTCAACTGAGGTCATCCTTCCCCTGCACGGCACGGTAGCACAGTGGTTAGCACTGCTGCTTCACAGCTCCAGGGTGCTGGGTTCGATTCCCGGCTCGGGTCACTGCCTGTGTGGAGTTTGCACATTCTCCTCGTGTCTGCGTGGGTTTTCTCCGGGTGAACAAAGAACAATCCAGCACGGGAAACAGGCCCTTCGGCCCAACGAGCCCGCGCCGCCACATCACCCTGCACCTATTCTACCCTGCATATCTATGAATGGAACCCTACTCAGTCAGATTCAGGGAAGAAATAGTGTCAATTTGGTAAAAACCGATTAGCCTGAGAGCTCCGGTTTCCTCCCACAGTCCAAAGATGTGCGGGTTAGGTTCATTGGCTATGCCAAAAAATTGCCCCTTAGTGTCCTGGGATGTGTAGGTTAGAGGGATTAGCAGGTAAATGTGTAGGGATATGGGGATAGGGTCTGGGTGGGATTGTGTTTGGTGCAGACTTGATGGGCCGAAGGGCCTGTTTCTGCACTGTAGGGTTCTATGTTCTAACAAGACCTCCCCTGGGCCTCCCTGTACCCGTCACAATGTCGTCTGCGGCATGATGTCCAAACATAGATAGAACATAGAACATTCCAGCGCAGTACAGGCCCTTCGGCCCTCGATGTTGCGCCGACCAATGGAACCAATCTAATGACCCTCTAACCTAAACCATTCCAACATAGTATTCCAACATGTGCAGGTTGGGTGGATTGACCATGCTTACTTGCCCCTTAGTGTCCAAAGGTAGAAACATAAAAACATAGGAGACCTGTATATTCCGACAATGTTTCCGACAATGGAGGTCCACCTCATGTCAAACGAGGGGCATTCACACGGCGGGTCGTGCCTGGGCTGCTCTTGGATGTTCCAGGAGTGGCCTAGTACTTCATGTCGGTGTGTGTGTTTGATCCTGGACCGGTAGATGGGCGCCGCAACAGCTCAGTGACTAGCACTGCTAGCTGTGCAGGCACATGGATTTGGGCCTGTGTCTGTGGGAGTTTGCACATTCTCCCTGTGGATGCGTGGGTTTCCTCCGGGCGCTCCGGTTTCCTCCCACACCCCAAAGATGTGCTCTCAGGCTAATCGGTTTTTACCAAATTGACACTATTTCTTCCCTGAATCTGACTGAGTAGGGTTCCATTCATAGATATGCAGGGTAGAATAGGTGTAGGGTGATGTGGTGGCGCGGGCTCGTTGGGCCGAAGGGCCTGTTTCCCGTGCTGGGTTGTTCTTTGTTCTTTGTTCTCCTGTTTGCCAACCAGTTTTCTATCCACTACTTTCTGTGGTAGTGAATTCCACAGGATTACCTCTTTCTGGGTGAAGGAATGTCTCCGTATTTCTGTCCTGAACTTTCTAGTCTGTAACCGCAGACTCTGACCTCTGGTTCTGGACTCCCCCACCATCGGGAACATAGAAACATAGAAGATAGGAGCAGAAAGAGGCCAGTTGGCCCTTTGAGCCTGCTCCACCATTCATCACGATCAGGGCTGATCATCCAACTCAATCCTGCTTTTTCCCCATAATCTTTGATCCCATTCACCCCAAGTGCTACATCCACTTGAATACATTCAATGTTTTGGCATCAACTACTTCCTGTGGGAATGAATTCCACCGGGTGGAGAAATGTCTCCTCATCTCCGTCTACCAGACTGATTCCTGGGATGGCAGGTCTGTCATATGAGGAGAGACTAAGTGGGTTAGGATTATATTCCCTGGAGTTTAGAAGAGTGAGAGGGGATCTCATAGAAACTTATAAAATTCTAACAGGGTTGGACAGGGTAGATTCAGAAAGAATGTTCCCGATGGTGGGGGGAGTCCAGAACTGGGGGGGTCATAGTTTGAGGATAAGGGGGTAAACCTTTTAGAACTGAGGGTGAGGAGAAATTTCGGGCGGCACGGTAGCACAGTGGTTAGCACTGCTGCTTCACAGCTCCAGGGTCCTGGGTTCGATTCCCGGCTCGGGTCACTGCCTGTGTGGAGTTTGCACATTCTCCTCGTGTCTGCGTGGGTTTTCTCCGGGTGCTCCGGTTTCCTCCCACAGTCCAAAGATGTGCGGGTTAGGTTCATTGGCTATGCTAAAATTGCCCCTTAGTATCCTGGGATGTGTAGGTTAGAGGGATTAGCAGGTAAATGTGTAGGGATATGGGGATAGGGTCTGGGTGGGATTGTGTTCGGTGCAGACTCGATGGGCCGAAGGGCCTGTTTCTGCACTGTAGGGGTTCTATGGTAAATGGTCTACCCCGAATCCTCAGACTGTGACCCCTGGTTCTGGACCCCCCCCACCACCGGGAACATCCTCCCAGCATCTACCCCGTCCAGTCCTGTTAGAATTTTATAAGTCTCTATGGGATCCCCCCACCTCTGAACTCCAGCGAAAACAATCCTAACCCGGTCAACCTCTCCTCATACATCAGTCCCACCATCCCCGGAATCAGCCTGGTAAACCTTCACTGCACTTCCCTCGAGAGCAAGAACATCCTTCCTCAGAAAAGGAGACAGGTTAGGTAGATTGGCTATGCTAACTTGTCCCTTGGTGTCCCAAGATGTCTAGGCTAGGTGGATTAGATAAATGGTAATTTTTAGGGTTACATGGACAGGGTGTGGGAGAGGGCCTGGGTAAGATGCTCATTCAGAGAGTTAGTGCAGACTCAATGGGCTGAATGGCCTGCTCTGTACTGTAGGGAATCTATGATTCAGCGGGTCACATTCCCGCCCTTGTGTTAGAACTTGTATAGTGGGTCAAGGATGAAGCCATCCAGCGTCCAACAGGAGAGGAACACCAGCAGAGAGACTTCACTGAGGAACATTCACCAGTGAGCCTAAGGTCATTACTGGGGATGTAGTTAGAATCCATTATCAAGGATTTTATAACTCGGCATTTGGAAGACAGTGGTTTGATCAAAGTCAGCGTGGATCTATAAAAGGGAAATGATGCTTGACGAATCTATTGGAGTTCTTTGAAGATGTAACTCATCAAGTTCCTAGAACCCTAGAACCCTACAGTGCAGAAACAGGCCCTTCGGCCCATCGAGTCTGCACCGAACACAATCCCACCCAGACCCTATCCCCATATCCCTACACATTTACCTGCTAATCCCTCTAACCTACACATCCCAGGACACTAAGGGGCAATTTTAGCATAGCCAATGAACCTAACCCGCACATCATTGGACTGTGGGAGGAAACCGGAGCACCCTGAGAAAACCCACGCAGACACGAGGAGAATGTGCAAACTCCACACAGGCAGTGACCCAAGCCGGGAATCGAACCTAGGACCCTGGAGCTGTGAAGCAGCAGTGCTAACCACTGTGCTACCGTGCCGACCTAAAGAGTTGACCAAAGAGACCAAAATGGATATGGTTTATATAGACTTTCAGAAGGCTTTTGACAATGTCTCACATAACACACAAAGTATGTAAAGTATGGGATTGCAGGTAATGTTTTGAGATGGATAGAAAGCTGGTTAGCAGATAGGAAGCAAAGTCTTGGAATAAATGGGCCTTTTTCCAATTGGCAATCAGTGAGTACTGGGATTCCACAGGGATCTGTGCTGCACCCCAACTGTTCACATTATATATTAATAATTTGGAAGAGGGAACTGAATATATCAATATCACTGTAACCCCCCCCAGCAGTGGGGGAGTCTAAAACTAGAGGGCACAGTTTGAAGGTGAGAGAGGAGAGATACAAAAGTGTCTAGAGGGGCAATTTTTTCACACAAGAGGGTGGTGAGTGTCTGGAATGAGCTGCCACAGGTAGTAGTGGAAGCAGGTACAATTTTGTCTTTTAAAAAACATTTAGACTGTTACATGGGTAAGATGGATATAAGAACATAAGAAACAGGAGCAGGAGTAGGCCATCTAGCCCTTCGAGCCTGCCCCACCATTCAATAAGATCATGGCTGATCTGTCATGGCTCAGTTCCACTTTTCCGCCCTCTCCCCATAACCCTTAATCCCCTCTCTTATCAAAAACCCATCAACCCGCGTCTTAAAATATTTAGTGAGGCAGCCTCCACCACTTCAACGGGCAGAGAATTCCAGAGATTCACCACCCTTTGAGTGAAGAAGTTCCTCCTCAACTCTGATCTAAGCTGCCCCCCCTTTATCTTGAGGCTGTGCCCCCTAGCCCTGCTGTCCTTTCTAAGCGGGAAGAATCTCTCTACCTCTACCCTATCCATCCCCTTCATTATCTTATACGTCTCTGTAAGATTCCCCCTCATCCTTCTTGTGGAGTATATGGATTTTAGCAAAGCGTTTGATAAGGTTCCCCATGGTAGGCTACTGCAGAAAATGCAGATGCATGGGATTGAGGGTGATTTAGCAGTTTGGATCAGGAATTGGCTAGCTGATAGAAGACAGAGGGTGGTGGTTGATGGGAAATATTCAACCTGGAGTTCAGTTACTAGTGGTGTACCTCAGGGATCTGTTTGTCATTTTTATAAATGACCTAGATGAGGGTTTAGAAGGATGGATTAGTAAATTTGCTGACGACACCAAAGTTGGAGGAGTTGTAGACAGTGAGGATGGATGTTACAGTTTGCAGAGGGACAGATAAGCTGCAGAGCTGGGCTGAGAGGTGGCAGATGGAGTTTAATACGGAAAAGTGTGAGGTGATTCGCTTTGGTAAGAGTAACAGGAGTACAGAATATAGGGCTAATGGAAGGACTCTTAGTAGTGTTGACGAGCAGAGAGGTCTCGGGGTACATGTGCATAGATCCCTGAAAGTTAGCACCCAGGTTGGTAAGGTTGTTAAGAAGGCGTACGGTGTGTTAGTTTTTATTGGTAGAGGGATTGAGTTTCGGAGCCGTGAGATCATGTTGTAACTGTACAAAACTCTGGTGCGGCCGCACTTGGAGTATTGCGTACAGTTCTGGTCGCCGCATTATAAGAAAGATGTGGAGGCATTGGAAAGGGTGCAGAGGAGGTTTACCAGGATGTTGCCTGGTTTGGTGGGAAGGTCTTATGAGGAAAGGCTGAGGGACTTGAGGTTATTTTCATTGGAGAGAAGAAGGTTACGAGGTGACCTGATTGAGGCATACAAAATGATCAGAGGATTGGATAGGGTGGACAGTGAAAGCCTTTTACCTCGGATGGTGATGGCTAACACAAGGGGACATAGCTTTAAATTGAGGGGTGGTAATTATAGGACGGATGTCAGAGGTAGGTTCTTTACTCAGAGGGTAGTAAGGGCATGGAATGCCCTGCCTACAGCAGTTGTGGACTCGCCAACTTTAAGGGCATTCAAGTGGTCAGTGGATGGGCATAGGGATAACATTGGAATAGTTTAGGTTAGAGGGTCATTAGATTGGTTCCACTGGTCGGCGCAACATCGAGGGCCGAAGGGCCTGTACTGCGCTGTAATGTTCTATGTTAAACTCCAATGAGTACAGACCCAGTCTATTTAGTCTCTCTTCATAGGCTAACCCCTCATCTCCGGTATCAGCCTAGTGAACCTCCTCTGCACTCCCTCCCAGGCCAATATATCCTTCCGCAAGTGCGGCGACCAAAACTGCACACAGTACTCCAGCTGCAGCCTCACCAATGCCCTATACAGCTGCAGCAAGACCTCCCTGCTTTTGTATTCAATCCCCTTCGCGATGAAGGCCAGCATCCCATTCGCCTTCCTGACCACCTGCTGCACCTGCAAGCTGGGTTTTTGCGACTCATGCACAAGGACGCCCAGGTCCCTCTGCACCGTCGCCTGCTGCAGCTTTTCGCCTTTTAAATAATAATTCCTCCTACTATTATTTCTGTCAAACTGCCAAATTATTTCTGCCAAAGTGCCATATAGAGGGATATGGGTCAAATGCAGGCACTTGGAACTAGCTTAGGGTTTAAAAAAATGGCAGCATGGTCAAGTTGGGCCAAAGGATCTGTTTCTGTGTTGTAAATCTCTATGACTCTACGTATTATCTTCAAATTTGTAGATGATACAAAGTTGGGTGGGAGGGTGATCTGTGAGGAGGATGTAGAGATGGATTAGGGTGATTTGGACAGGCTGAATGTGTGGGCATCTGCATGGTAGATGCAGTATAATGTGGATAAATGTGAGCCTATCTAGATAGGCTGGGCGAATGGGCCAGGAAATGGCAAATGGAATTTAATGTTGGCAAGTGTGAGGTGGTCCACTTTGGTAGGAATAATGGTAGGAAGGACTATTACTTACGGGGCGAAAAACTGCAGCAGGCGACGGTGCAGAGGGACCTCGGGGTCCTTGTGCATGAGTCGCAAAAACCCAGCTTGCAGGTTCAGCAGGTGGTCAGGAAGGCGAATGGGATGCTGGCCTTCATAGCGAGGGCGATTGAATATAAAAGTAGGGAGGTCTTGCTGCAGCTGTATAGGGCATTGGTGAGGCCGCAGCTGGAGTACTGTGTGCAGTTTTGGGCGCCGCACCTGCGCAAGGATATTTTGGCCCTGGAGGGAGTGCAGAGGAGGTTTACTAGGCTGATACCGGAGTTGAGGGGATTGAGCTATGAGGAGAGGCTGAATAAACTAGGCTTGTATTCGTTAGAGTTTAGAAGAATGAGGGGAGATCTCATTGAGACGTATAAGATGATGAATGGGATGGATAGGATAGAGGTGGAGAGACTCTTCCCGCTCAAAAAAGACAGTAGGACTAGGGGGCACAGCCTCAAGATAAAGGGGAGGTGGTTTAGAACAGAGTTGAGGAGGAACTTCTTCACTCAAAGGGTGGTGAATCTCTGGAATTCTCTGCCCGTTGAAGTGGTGGAGGCTGCCTCGCTAAATATTTTTAAGAAGCGGGTTGATGGGTTCTTGATAAGAGAGGGGATTAAGGGATTAAGGGCGAATGGGCCAGGAAATGGCAAATGGAATTCAATGTTGGCAAGTGTGAGGTGGTCCACTTTGGTAGGAGGAATGGTAGGAAGGACTATTACTTACGGGGCGAAAAACTGCAGCAGGCGACGGTGCAGAGGGACCTCGGGGTCCTTGTGCATGAGTCGCAAAAACCCAGCTTGCAGGTGCAGCAGGTGGTCAGGAAGGCGAATGGGATGCTGGCCTTCATAGCGAAGGGGATTGAATATAAAAGTAGGGAGGTCTTGCTGCAGCTGTATAGGGCATTGGTGAGGCCGCAGCTGGAGTACTGTGTGCAGTTTTGGGCGCCGCACCTGCGCAAGGATGTTTTGGCCCTGGAGGGAGTGCAGAGGAGGTTTACTCGGCTGATACCGGAGTTGAGGGGATTGAGCTATGAGGAGAGGCTGAATAAACTAGGCTTGTACTCGTTAGAGTTTAGAAGAATGAGGGGAGATCTCATTGAGACGTATAAGATGATGAATGGGATGGATAGGATAGAGGTGGAGAGACTGTTCCCGCTCAAAAAAGACAGTAGGACTAGGGGGCACAGCCTCAAGATAAAGGGGGGGCGGTTTAGAACAGAGTTGAGGAGGAACTTCTTCACTCAAAGGGTGGTGAATCTCTGGAATTCTCTGCCCGTTGAAGTGGTGGAGGCTGCCTCGCTAAATATTTTTAAGAAATGGGTTGATGGGTTTTTGATAAGAGAAGGGATTAAGGGTTATGGGGAGAGGGCGGGAAGGTGGAGCTGAGTCACGACAGATCAGCCATGATCTTATTGAATGGCGGGGCAGGCTCGAAGGGCCAGATGGCCTACTCCTGCTCCTATTTCTTATGTTCTTATGTTCTTATGTTATGAGGAGAGGACGGGAAGGTGGAACTGAGCCACGACAGATCAGCCATGATCTTATTGAATGGCGGGGCAGGCTCGAAGGGCTAGATGGCCTACTCCTGCTCCTATTTCTTATGTTCTTATGTTCTTATCCACTATGGTAGCAATAATAGGAAGACAGACTATTGCTTGAATGGGTGTAAATTGAGAGATGTGGATACTCAATGAGACCTTGGTGTCCTTGTGTATCAGTCACTGAAAGTAAGTGCACAGGTACAGCAGACAGTGAAGAAGGCAAATGTTGGCCTTCAGAGTGAGAGGATTTGGATATAAGGATTGGGATGCTTTGCTGCTATTGTACAGGGCATTGGTGAGGCCACACCTGGAGTATTGTGTGCAGTTTTGGCGTCCTTATCTGAGGAAGGATGTCCTTGCTATAGAGGGAGCACAGCGAAGGTTTACCAGACTGATTCCTGGGATGGCAGGTCTGTCACATGAGGAGAGACTAAGTGGGTTAGGATTATATTCACTGGAGTTTAGAAGAGTGAGAGGGGATCTCATAGAAACTTATAAAATTCTAACAGGGTTAGACAGCGTAGATTCAGAAAGAATGTTCCCGATGGCGGGGGGAGTCTAGAAATAGGGGGTCATAGTTTGAGGATAAGGGGGGTAAACCTTTTAGAACTGAGGGTGAGGAGAAATTTCTTCACCCAGAGGGTGGGGAATTCACTCCCACAGAATGGAGTTGAGGCCAAAACATGGTCGGATTTCAAGAAGAAATTAGATATAGGTATTGGGGCTAAAGGGATCGAGGGATATGGGGGGAAGGGACGGATCAGGATATTGAATTTGATGATCAGCCATGATCAAAATGAATGGCGGGGCAGACTCGAAGGGCCGAATGGCCTACCCCTGCTTCTAGTTTCTATGACACTGATGGATGCCAACATGTGTCTTAGCCATAGAATGCAGTTCCTGCAACAGCATGGGGCAGATCCTGGACCAGTACTTCCACGGTGTCAGCTAGCCTCCCAGTGTTCACCTTGGATCCGGGAGCATCCTGGTGATATCACCCCAATCCAAAGTTGGACAGACCCCTCCATCAAGCCTTGCCACCTGAAGAGTGCGGCGGACATCCCCGAGCTTGTCTTTGCAGATCCAGCAAATGAGGCTTGCCATCTGACTCAGACTCAGCAGATTGTTGGCCTCCTCCAGCAATCCCTGAGTGCCAACACCCTGGGGTGGCGCCACCTCCGCCAGCTGTGGATCAGAAAGCGAGCTGTGCTCACCAGATTGTTGCCTCGAGGCTACTCTCAGGCTGGGTGGGTCAACAGCGTCGCAATCTGTGGATTCCTCGTCTGTGCTGTTCCCACGGTCGGAGTCCAGACTCATGGATCATTTCAGCTGCTTTCCATATGTTGGTGGAAAAGAAAGGAGAGAGCACTGCTGCATGACAGGGATTGCAGAGAGGGAACATCCCTCACTGTGCAATTGTCTGATGAACATTGCAGTCCTGGATCCTCATTTGGTTGACCTCCCTGTCAGCTTAGGAGCAATCCACATCCTTACCGACCAATTAGTTCGTTCTGCCTTCAAAGTCGGTCCTGATCCTCCAACAGTCCAGAACCTCTCCCTGTTTGTTGTGTACCAGCTTGTCTTGAGTGAAGACAGATAAGAACATAACATAAGAACATAAGAAATAGGAGCAGGAGTAGGCCATCTAGCCCTTCGAGCCTGCCCCGCCATTCAATAAGATCATGGCTGATCTGTCGTGGCTCAGTTCCACTTTCCGGCCCTCTCCCCATAACCCTTAATCCCCTCTCTTATGAAAAACCCATCAACCCACGTCTTAAAAATATTTAGCGAGGCAGCCTCCACCACTTCAACGGGCAGAGAATTCCAGAGATTCACCACCCTTTGAGTGAAGAAGTTCCTCCTCAACTCCGTTCTAAACCCCCCCCCCCCCCCCCCCCCCCCCCCCCCTCCCTTTATCTTGAGGCTGTGACAGATGGAGAGAGTATAAGTTAGACACACACCAGGCTAGAGGATAAAGATACCTGGCATGTATGGGTGGTGGCTTGGGACCATGGACCCGGTGTGAGAGGGAGGGTTGCTATCCCTACGGGTGATAGAGGAGACCTCTGTGGATGTTGGGTCGGTGAGTGTGTGAGTTGGGAAGGATGACTCACCCTGGTGGGATGGAGGAGATCATTCCTATACTGGGTGACTGTTCTCCTTCAGCGTGCTGACCAGTGAGACCAGATCATTCTCTGGGGGGAGGGAGTGAGGTGGTAAGAAGTATCTCTGGTGTCGGGGGGGCGGGGGGGGGAGGGGGAGTTGATTGGTTGGTTGGATGGATGGGTGGGGGTGAGGCCAAATGGGGAGGATGGAGGGGTTGGGGTGGCAGAGGGGTCTGCTGCCATTCTGTAGGCGTTCAGTGGGGGGGGGAGGGGACGGGGGGGGGGGTGTCCGCGATCAGTATGGGTAGCGAGGGAATATATGAATAAGGGGGCAGAGGGTCGCGATGGGTCTGGGTAGTGGGAGGAGATGGGTGGATAAGTGGGGACAGAGATGTCTGTGGGGGCCATCGCTCCTGCTTTTCACTGCCAGGCTACTTTCCGTGTCCCTGGAACGATCTGACGCGGGTGCGCTTTTCCAAATTCTTTTCTATCTGCACACGTGCAGCTCAGAGCTCCGATCGTTTCAGGCTCACTAAACCCCGTCCACAACACAACCCAGACCTGCGATTTCCTTTTCAGGCTGAGTGCATACAGGCGACGGTGCAGAGGGACCTCGGGGTCCTTGTGCATGAGTCGCAAAAACCCAGCTTGCACGTGCAGCAGGTGGTCAGGAAGGCGAATGGGATGCTGGCCTTCATAGCGAGGGGGATTGAATATAAAAGTAGGGAGGTCTTGCTGCAGCTGTATAGGGCATTGGTGAGGCCGCAGCTGGAGTACTGTGTGCAGTTTTGGGCGCCGCACCTGCGCAAGGATATTTTGGCCCTGGAGGGAGTGCAGAGGAGGTTTACTAGGCTGATACCGGAGTTGAGGGGATTGAGCTATGAGGAGAGGCTGAATAAACTAGGCTTGTACTCGTTAGAGTTTAGAAGAATGAGGGAAATCTCATTGAGACGTATAAGATGATGAATGGGATGGATAAGATAGAGGTGGAGAGACTCTTCCCGCTCAAAAAAGACAGTAGGACGAGGGGGCACAGCCTCAAGATAAAGGGGAGGCGGTTTAGAACAGAGTTGAGGAGGAACTTCTTCACTCAAAGGGTGGTGAATCTCTGGAATTCTCTGCCCGTTGAAGTGGTGGAGGCTGCCTCGCTAAATATTTTTAAGATGCGGGTTGATGGGTTTTTGATAAGAGAAGGGATTAAGGGTTATGGGGAGAGGGCGGGAAAGTGGAACTGAGCCACGACAGATCAGCCATGATCTTACTGAATGGCGGGGCAGGCTCAAAGGGCTGGATGGCCTACTCCTGCTCCTATTTCTTATGTTCTTATGGAATGTTGCGAGTTCACTTCCTTCTCTGGAAATCCCAACACATAAGGCTGGCACTTCCAGCTTTACCTCCCAGATGTGATAATGAAGCAGGGTTCTGTCTGCCCTCTCAGGTGATGAAGAAGAGCGGGTGACTTTAGCGCTGTGTCCTGGCAATTATTTATCACACAGAGAATCTCATTAATATTGTTAGTCAGTATCATGTTTGGTCGGTATGGTGCTTTTCCTTGTGGAATCTTGCTGTGCGCTATTTGACAACCTTGCTTCTTACCTTAAAACAGTCACTACAGTGCAAGAAGAGACTTCACTGACTTTCAAACTCCTTGGCATGCCTTCATAGAATCATAGAATCCCTACAGTACAGAAGGAGGCCATTCGGACCATCGAGTCTGTACTAACTACAATCCCAACCAAGTGTAATCCCCACAACCCCACCAATGTACCTGCTGATCCCCCTGACACTAGGGTCATATAGTCATGGAGGTTTACAGCATGGAAACAGGCCCTTTGGCCCAACTTGTCCATGCCACTTTTTTTAAAACCCCGAAGCTATTCCCAATTGCCCGCATTTGGTCCATATCTCTCTAGGTCCATCCATGTAGTTGCCTAAAAGCTTTTTAAAGACTAAATTGTACCCGCCTCCGCTATTCAATTTAGTCATGGTCAATCAACCTAACCCGCACACCTTTGGAGCGTGGGAGGAAACCGGAGCACCCAGAGGAAACCCACGCAGACACGGGGAGAACATGCTGCTCCGCATAGACAATGACCTGAGGCCAGAATTGAACCCGGGTCCCTGGCGCTGTGAGGTAGCAGTGTGTGTGCCACTGTGCCACCCCTTTTTTGAGGTTGAAAACAAAATCAAGTCATGAAAGACCCAAAGTGAGCGCCAATCTTTTATTCTGATTTCCTAATACATTTGAAGGGGGATTATTGGCCAGCACATCAAGGAGAACTCTTCAAGTGTGGCAAGGAAGCTTCAAGTGCACTTCTAAAGCACTTCATCTGCCCTGGGGACCTTGTAGACAGTTAGGGTGTTAAAGAATTCTTTATAATCTTCTGCATGTTCACAGCAAGTGTTCATTAACTATTTGTAACCATGGAATCCCTACAGTGCAAAACGAGGCCATTTGGTGCATTGTGTTTTAGCCATAACCCACGTATTTACCCCGCTAATCCCCGTAATCTATATATCTAGGGACACCGAGGGATAATTTAGAATGGCCAATCCACCTATCTTGCACATGGAGTCAGAGAGTTCAGAGCAACACAGCACGGAAACAAGAAGTAAAGCCCAGGACAAGTGAGCCCAGTTACAGGGTCATTGAAATAAGAGAACAAACATATTAGGACATTAGTTCATCATCTATTGTGAAGGACAGCACCACCGATAGAGCTAAAGATGATGAATGGGATGGATAGGATAGAGGCGGAGAGACTCTTCCCGCTCAAAAAAGACAGTAGGACTAGGGGCACAGCCTCAAGATAAAGGGGGGGCGGTTTAGAACAGAGTTGAGGAGGAACTTCTTCACTCAAAGGGTGGTGAATCTCTGGAATTCTCTGCCCGTTGAAGTGGTGGAGGCTGCCTCGCTAAATATTTTTAAGAAGCGGGTTGATGGGTTCTTGATAAGAGAAGGGATTAAGGGTTATGGGGAGAGGGCGGGAAGTGGAACTGAGCCACGACAGATCAGCCATGATCTTACTGATGGCGGGGCAGGCTCGAAGGGCCAGATGGCCTACTCCTGCTCCTATTTCTTATGTTCTTATGTTCTTATGTAAAGATCATTAACTCTGCACTGCAGAGTTCTGTCTGCCAGTGTTCTTGATTGGGGTTTGAAAAGTTGACCATATCAGCAAAAGATAAATGGACTTGATCACAAAGATTGAGTGATACCCAGGTTGCCCTTGGAAGCATTTTGAGGAGAAAGAATCATAGAATCATAGAACCTTACAGTGCAGAGCTGAAGACTGAGGCAGGCAATAATTTCCAAGCTTTTTGAAGTCTTGAGAAACAAGGGGTGGGGTTTTCCAGTCATGGTGGCATGTTTTGGTCCAGCCAAAGATGACGATCCCCGCCACAGTTTCCTGCAGCAGGACGAGCGAGCCACGCAAAAACAGCATAGACATTGGCAAGCCTGGAGGACCTCACTGGCGGCCAATGCCAAACTGGGAGAGGAGGGTGGGCAGGGGTAGGAGAGGAATCCCGCTCCAGTGACTGGGGTAGGAGAGGAATCCCGCTCCAGTGCCTGGGATGATGAGCCTGGATACCATCACGGTGAGAAAGAAAGAACTTGCAATGAAACACCTTTTACAACCTCAGTGGAGCATAAGGGTCTGTGTGAGGTATCACATTTTGGAAAGTCAACCAGAGCAGGACTTATACAGTGAATGTTCGGACCATGAGGAGTATTGAGGAAGAGAGGGAGTACAAGTCCATAATTTGTTGAAAGTGGCATCACAAGTGGACAGACTGGAGAAGAAGGCATTTTACACACTGGCCTTCATCAGTGAGGACATTGAGTACAGGAGTTGGGACGTTATATTACGGTTGTATAAGATGTTGGTGAGACTGCACTTGGAGTATGGCCTACAGTTTTGGTCACCCTGTTGTCGGACAGATATTGATAAACTAGAAAGAGTGCAAGGATGCTGCCATGGACAAATGGACCCAGTTAGAGGGTCAGGCTAAGGCTTTATTTCTTGTTTCCGTGCTGTATTGCTCTGAACTCTCTGACTCCATGTGCAAACTAGGTGAATTGGCCATGCTAAATTATCCCTTAGTGTCCCTAGATATATAGATTATGGGGATTAGCAGGGTAAATATGTGGGGTTATGGCTAAAACACAATGCACCAAATGGCCTCCTTCCACACTGTAGGGATTCCATGGTTACAAATAGTTAATGAACTCTTGCTGTGAACATGCAGAAGATTATAATATATAGAGGTATATAAGATTATGAAGGGTATAGATAAACAGGGGTAAGCTTTTCCCTATGTTGGAAACATACATTACAAGGGGCCACAGGCTTCGGGTGAGGGGGGGTGAGGTATAATTCAGATATTAGAGGGAGGTTTTTCGCACAGTGGGTAGTGGGGGTATGGAATGCTCTGCCAAGTAAGGTGGTGGAGGCAGGCACACTGGAGTTGTTTAAGAGTTACTTAGACAGGCACATGAGCAGGTTGGAGATGGAGGGATGTAGGAGACTGTTCTAAATAAGGTTCAGGAGCCTTGGGACATCCCTGGGAATGTATAATGATGTGGATGATACTGATGTTTTTCTCTTTTAATCCACAGGTGCTTTTTGTAAATTATACATATTTGAAATCAGCCCATCTGATATCTTCGGGATGATAGCACAGTGAAGAATAACGCTAACATTTGTTGTTCTTTGCTTCGGTCCGCCTTGTTGTCCAGCGAGGGGCATACACGCGATGGGTCGTACAAGAGTTGCTCTTGGATGTTTCGAGAGTAGCCTAGTGCTTCACATCATTAGTGTGTGCTTAAACTGGGCAAGACGACAGCTCAGTGACTATCACTGTTTGCTGTGCAGACACATGGATTTGGGCCGGTGTCTGTGTGGAGTTTGCACATTCTCCCCGTGATTGCGTGGGTTTTCTCCGGGTGCTCCGGTTTCCTCCCAAAGAGGTGCTATTAGGCTGATTGGTGTTACAAATTGTCTCTAAATTAGTTTTCCCTCAACGTGGAGTGCCATAGGCATAGACAAGGGTCCTGGGTGGAGGGGGGACTCATAATGTTAAGATGGCGGCGCGGGCTCGTTGGGCCGAAGGGCCTGTTTCCCTGGCTGTTTTTTTTTTGTTCTTTGCATAAAGACTTCTTTAACACCCTATCTGTCTAAAAGACCCCAGAGCAGATGAAGTGCTTCAGAAGTGCACTCATGGTGAATTGTAGGAAGGAATAAGAATTCAGGAAAAGGGAAACCGGTTGAAGCTGAACTTAAGAAGAACAAGAGAGGAAAATGGGTCTGATTGTTGAGTGACCGAACACTCGAGTTATATTTGGTTAGATAAAAGGATGAGACATCCTGTGCGACCTTTGTTTTTAAGAGCTTGCCTGTTGTTGATGTCGGTCCAATGAACTTTCAATCTTGTCAAATTAAGGGCTGCAAATTGCGATTCCCCCTTTGATTTATCTGGGAGTTCGTTTTTCCAATATTTGCTTTCCATCTCAAACATACAAAACCCACACGGGGACAGTGAGCTGGAATAATTTCTTAATGGCTGTATTTTGGACGGCTCGTGCTCTGTCTGAGGTTATTTGTAATGTTTTCAAGTTGTGATCTATATATGGGTCGACCTCCGTGGCTTATAGTCCCTCCCGTACCATCAGCAAGTCCGGATACGTGGCTTTCCATCCCATTGCCCACATTGTTAATAAATATTCTGTATGTTGGACAGGATCGTTCCGCCAATTAGGGCATTTGCCCATGATTTGCTCACTAGCCCGTCACAGCCACTTCCACCCAGAAGGACGAGAGCAACAGATACATGGGGAACCACCACCCACCTACAAGTTCCCCTCCCAGCCACTCACCCATCCTGACTTGGAAATATATCGGCCGTACCTTCGCTGTCGCTGGGTCAAAATCCTGGAATTCCCTCCACAGCGGCATTGTGGGTCAACCCACAGCACGTGGACTGCAGCGATTCAAGAAGGCAGCTCACCCCCACCTCCTCAAGGGGCAACTAGGGATGGGCAATAAATGCTGGCCCAGCCAGTGACACCCATGTTCCGCAAATGAATAAAAAAGTTGTTACTCTTGGCCTCCCGAGCCAGAATTAGATGTTGTTCAGATCGCTGCGCACCTGATCTGCAATGTAGCAAGCTGCAGCATGTTACGGTGCAGAGGGACCTGGGGGTCCTTGTGCATGAGTCGCAAAAACCCAGCTTGCAGGTGCAGCAGGTGGTCAGGAAGGTGAATGGGATGCTGGCCTTCATAGCGAAGGGATTGAATATAAAAGTAGGGAGGTCTTGCTGCAGCTGTATAGGGCATTGGTGAGGCCGCAGCTGGAGTACTGTGTGCAGTTTTGGGCGCCGCACTTGCGCAAGGATATTTTGGCCTTGGAGGGAGTGCAGAGGAGGTTCACTAGGCTGATACCGGAGATGAGGGGGTTGGACTATGAAGAGAGGCTGAATAGACTGGGTCTGTACTCGTTAGAGTTTAGAAGGATGAGGGGGGATCTTATAGAGACGTATAAGATAATGAAGGGGATGGACAGGGTAGAGGTAGAGAGATTCTTCCCGCTCAGAAAGGACAGCAGGACTAGAGGGCACAGCCTCAAGATAAGGGGGGGGCAGTTTAGATCGGAGTTGAGGAAGAACTTCTTCACTCAAAGGGTGGTGAATCTCTGGAATTCTCTGCCCGTTGAAGTGGTGGAGGCTGCCTCGCTAAATATATTTAAGTCGCGGGTAGATAGGTTTCTGATAGACAAGGGAATTAAGGGTTATGGGGAGAAAGCGGGAAAGTGGAACTGATCCACTTCAGATCAGCCATGATCTTATTGAATGGCGGGGCAGGATCGAAGGGCTGGATGGCCTACTCCTGCTCCTATTTCTTATGTTCTTATGATTTGGAAGCACATGGAACTGTGCGAGAAGGCATTGGGCACACATCCTGACATTGTGGCGCACCAGTGCAATATTTTGGTCAGTGGGCAAGTGCAAGAGTCAGAAGCACCCCCATCAGCAATCGAGCCGACAATTTAGCCCATGGGGTGGGCCAACTTGAAGCCAATCTTCCGTGGCCTGTCCACTTTTCCGATTTTTGGAGTGGACCGATTTTCCAGGCAGCTGTTTGGAATTCAGAAGGATGAGGTGAGATTTTATCGAGACAGATAAGATTCTGAAGGGAATAGATAAGATAGGGGCAGAAAGGTTGTTTTCGCTGAAACGAGAACGAGAGTTTAGAAGGATGAGGGGGGGATCTTGTTGAAATTTACAGATGGCCTCAAAATAAGGGGGAGCAGATTTAGGACTCAGTTAAGGAGGAACTCCTTCATCAAAAGAGTTGTGGCTACCTGGTTGAATGTTTTTAAGGCAAAGGTAGATAGATTTTTGAACAGTGAAGGAATTAAGGGTTAAATACGAACATAAGAAATAGGAGCAGGAGTAGGCCATCTAGCACTTCGAGCCTGCCCCGCCATTCAATAAGATCATGGCTGATCTGAAGTGGATCAGTTCCACTTTTCTGCTTTCTCCCCATAACCTTTAATTCCCTTCTCTATTAAAAACCTATCAATCCGTGAGTTAAATATATTCAGCAAGGCAGCCTCCACCACTTCAACGGGCAGAGAATTCCAGAGATTCACCACCCTTTGAGTGAAGAAGTTCCTCCTCAACTCCGATCTAAACTGCCCCCCCTCTTATCTTGAGGCTGTGCCCTCTAGTCCTGCTGTCCTTTCTGAGCGGGAAGAATCTCTCTACCGCTACCCTATCCATCCCCTTCATTATCTTATAAGTCTCTATAAGATCCCCCCTCAGCCTTCTGAACTCCAATGAGTACAGGCCCAGTCTATTCAATCTCTCCTCATAAGCTAACCCCCTCATCTCCGGTTATGGTGAAGCAATGGGTAAGACCATGAGATATAGAAGCAGAATTAGGCCACTCGGCCCATCGAGTCTGCTCCGCCATTCAATCATGGCTGATATTTTTCTCATCCCCATTCTCCTTCCTTTTCCCCATAACCCCTGATCCCCTTTATAATCAAGAACCTATCTATCTCTGTCTTAAAGACACTCACTGACCCGGCCTCCACAGCCTTCTGTGGTAAAGAGTTCCACAGATTCCCCACTCTCTGGCTGAAGAAATTCCCCCTCATCTCTGTTTTAAAGGATCGTCCCTTTACCATGAGGTTGTGCTCCTCTGGATCTAGTTTTTCCCACTAGTTGAAACATCCTCTCTACGTCCACTCTATCCGGGCCTCGCAGTATCCTGTAAGTATCAATAAGATCCCCCCCTCATCCTTCTAAACTCCAACGAGTACAGAGCCAGAGTCCTCAACCGTTCCTCACATGACAAGTTCTTCATTCCAGGGATCATTCTTGGAAGGGTGAGTGGAGCTGAGTTAACGAAAAGGTCAGCCATGATCTTATTGAATGGCGGGGCAGGCTCGAGGGGTTAGATGGCCTACTCCTGGCCCTAGTTCATATGTTCTTATGTATTAGGTGCAACCTCAGTCCGGGGTGGGAGGAATGGTCAGGGTTGAAATAACATTAAGATGGGGATGGAGATCTGTGTGTGACCGCTCTATGTGGAGACGTCGGCCTTGGACTGGTTGTTGTCAGATTTCTTACTGTGACTGCGCTGCCCAGAGGCCTGGTTTTAACATCAATATTTATTTTTCACGGGTCAGTACTCCCTTAGACAGCTCCGCAGAAGCTGAACTTACTCAGAGAGCACATTAGCAGTGACAGCCACACCCTCCCCTGTCCTTCACTCTGGGGACCACCCCTTGGCTAGTTTTTTGAGTTTTGCATCCATTTCTAGACCTGTCAAGTGCAGGTGCCAAAAAAATGAACAGTTCAGGCCTTGCTGTTCAGCAGAATCCCAAGCCAGATTAATAAACTGTCTTTAATTCCATGCACTTCATTTTAGCTAATAGTCTTAGCTAACAGACTTCATCAAATGCCTTCTGTAAATCTATATAAATAACATCAGTGGATATTCCCAGGTCCACCACTCACTTCGGCACAGCTGTCTCACCGTGCCAGGGACCCGGGTTCGATTCCCGGCTCGGGTCACTGCCTGTGCAGAGTCCGCACGTTCTCCCCGTGTCTGCGTGGGTTTCCTCCGGGTGCTCCGGTTTCCTCCCACAGTCAAAAAGACATGCTGGTTAAGTGCTAAATTCTCCCTCAGTGTAACCCGAACAGGCGCCAGAATGTGGCGACTCGGGGATTTTCACAGTAACTTCATTGAAATGTTAATGTAAGCTGACTTGTGACTAATAAGAACATAAGAACATAAGAAATAGGAGCAGGAGTAGGCCATCTAGCCCTTCGAGCCTGCCCCTCCATTCAATAAGATCATGGCTGATCTGAAGTGGATCAGTCCCACTTTCTCCCCATAACCCTTAATTCCCCTGTCTATCAGAAACCTGTCTATCCGTGACTTAAAAATATTTAGTGAGGCAGCCTCCACCACTTCAACGGGCAGAGAATTCCAGAGATTCACCACCCTTTGAGTGAAGAAGTTCCTCCTCAACTCCGTTCTAAACCGCGCACCCCCCTTTATCTTGAGGCTGTGCCCCCTAGTCCTGCTGTCCTTTCTGAGCGGGAAGAGTCTCTCCACCTCTATCCTATCCGTCCCATTCATCATCTTATACGTCTCAATGAGATCTCCCCTCATTCTTCTAAACTCTAACGAGTACAAGCCTAGTTTATTCAGCCTCTCCTCATAGCTCAACCCCCTCAACTCCGGCATCAGCCTAGTAAACCTCCTCTGCACTCCCTCCAGGGCCAAAATATCCTTGCATAAGTGCGGCGCCCAAAACTGCACACAGTACTCCAGCTGCGGCCTCACCAATGCCCTATACAGCTGCAGCAAGACCTCCCTACTTTTATATTCAATCCCCCTCGCTATGAAGGCCAGCATCCCATTCGCCTTCCTAACCACCTGCTGCACCTGCATTATAAATAAATGATAACTTTAACTTTTAAAGCTAAATCCACGATGCTCTATTTGGTCAGCTGAAAATATTCAAGATGTTTGGTCACACTTAATCATAGGCTCGAAGGTCTGGTATTTCCGCACTCTGATCCTGTGGGAACGGAGACAACACAATGGGAAAAAAAAGGTTACCAGATTGCACAGCCAGAATTCCAGCCTCCACGATATTCCCAAGGCTTCTGTCTGGGCTCGCTCCCAGGGAAAAAAAGGTCAAGTGGGATCATTGAGGGCTCAATTAAAAACCCATTCCCTGCAAGCTCTGAGATTTCCAGAGATAATCATAAAATCCCTACAGTGCAGAAGGAGGCCATTCGGACCACCGGGTCTGCACTGACTCTCCAACAGAGCGTTTCACCCAGATCCCATCTCCCTTTCACCACACATTCACCCCACAAATCCCCATAACCTGCACATCTTTCAACACTAAGGGACAATTTAGCATGGCCAATCCACCTAACCTGCACATCTTTGGACACTAAGGAGCAATTTAGCATGGCCAATCCACCTAACCTGCACATCTTTGGACACTAAGAGACAATTTAGCATGGCCAATCCACCTAACCTACACATCTTTGGACACTAAGGGGCAATGTAGCATGGCCAATCCACCTAACCTGCACATCTTTGGACACTAAGGAGCAATTTAGCATGGCCAATCCACCTAACCTGTACATCTTTGGACACTAAGGTGCAATTTAGCATGGCCAATCCACCTAACCTGCACATCTTTGGACACTAAGGAGCAATTTAGCATGGCCAATCCACCTAACCTGTACATCTTTGGACACTAAGGAGCAATTTAGCATGGTCAATCCACCTAACCAGCACATCTTTGGACACTAAGGGACAATTTAGCATGGCCAATCCACCTAACCTACACATCTTTGGACACTAAGAGACAATTTAGCATGGCCAATCCACCTAACCTGCACATCTTTGGACACTAAGGAGCAATTTAGCATGGCCAATCCACCTAACCTGCACATCTTTGGACACTAAGAGACAATTTAGCATGGCCAATCCACCTAACCTACACATCTTTGGACACTAAGGGGCAATGTAGCATGGCCAATCCACCTAACCTGCACATCTTTGGACACTAAGGAGCAATTTAGCATGGCCAATCCACCTAACCTGTACATCTTTGGACACTAAGGTGCAATTTAGCATGGCCAATCCACCTAACCTGCACATCTTTGGACACTAAGGAGCAATTTAGCATGGCCAATCCACCTAACCTGTACATCTTTGGACACTAAGGTGCAATTTAGCATGGCCAATCCACCTAACCGGCACATCTTTGGACACTAAGGAGCAATTTAGCATGGCCAATCCACCTAACCTGCACATCTTTGGACACTAAAGGACAATTTAGTAAAATCAATCCACCTAACCTACAAATCTTTAGACACTAAGGGACAATTTAGCATGGCCAATCCATCTACCTGCACATCTTTGAATGCTAAGGTGCAATTTAGCATGGCCAATCCACCTAACCTGCACATCTTTGGACACTAAGAGACAATTTAGCATGGCCAATCCACCTAACCTGCACATCTTTGGACACTAAGGGACAATTTAGCATGGCCTATCCTCCTAACCTGCACATCTTTGGACACTAAAAGATCAATTTAGCATGGCCAATCCACCTAACCTACAAATCTTTAGACACTAAGGGACAATTTAGCATGGCCAATCCACCTAACCTACAAATCTTTAGACACTAAGGGACAATTTAGCATGGCCAATCCACCTACCTGCACAGCTTTGAATGCTAAGGTGCAATTTAGCATGGACCATCTAGCCAGCAACTCTTTCAGACTGTGGGAGGAAACTAGAGCACCCAAAGGAAACCCATATGGACATGGGAGAACGTGCAATATCCACACAGACAATGACCCGAGGCTGGAATTGAACCTGGGTCCCTAATTCAATTCCATGCTAACCACTGTGCCACCATACTGTCCCAAGGGCGCTGGAAGTTCAACAGCTGTCTGAGGCACACAGGTTGCATGCAGGTGAGGACACATCATGGAGGCGGGACGAGTGTTCACAAGTAAAAGCACATTTTAGAGGTCTTAGATTTGCAGTTAATGTGCATTTACATGTTGGGGGTGGAGCCAGAGCTATGAAATTAGATGGCACGGTGGCACACACTCCCTGTAGAGCTCTTCCTTTCATACCCCACCCTATCATCCCTGCTCCTCCACTCAGGTCCCAGGCCCTAGCCGGTTCTGGCCTCACCCCTTTGGACCGCTCTTGGCACACTTGTGGTACCCAACTGGACAGTGCCAGGGTGCCTGATGGGCAGTGCCAGGGTGCACAATGGGCAGTGCCAGCGTGCATGATGGGCAGTGCCAGACTGCTCCATGAGCAATGCCAGGGTGCCTGATGGACAGTGCCAGGGTGCACGATGGGCAGTGCCAGCATGCATGATGGGCAGTTTCAGGGTGTCCAATGGGCAGTGCCAGGGTGTCTGATGGGCAGTACCAGGGTGCCCGATGGGGATGCCAGTGTGCTGGATGGGCAGTGCCGGGGTGCTTGATAGGCAGTGCCAGGGTACTTGATGGGCACTGCCAGGGTGCTCGATGGTCAGTGCTGGTATGCCTGAACGACAATGCCAGGGTGACTGATGGATAATGCCAGGGTGGTCAATGGGCAGTGCCAGGGTTCTCAATGGTTAGTGCTGGTGTGCCTGATGGACAATGCCAGGGTGCCTGATGGGCTTGTGCCAGTGTGGTCGATGGGCAGCGCCACGGTGCTCAATGGGCAGTTCCAGGGTGTACGATGAGCATTGCCAGGGTGCTGGATGGGAAATACTGGTGCCTGATGGGCACTGCTAGGGTGTTCAATGAGCACCACCAGGGTTGGTTGTTGGTCAGCGAGTGGTCATGCCAACGACTGCCCGGGGGCTTCAATGGCCTCCGAACTTCCCAGCATGTCTATGGTGCCTGATGCCTGCTTGTACAGGGCAGCAGTGATTTTCGCCGATGTGACATCTCACCAGCGAGGGCAGAAGCATCTGGAAGGCTGGAGGCAGCCACGCCGGGCTTGCTAACTCCACGTTAATGCAGTTAATCCTGAGCTAGTGGGCTCCATGCCCTTTCTGGGTGAGAAGCCATTCCCGCTGACTGGCAAAGCAGAGCCACCGTACCAAACTGGTCGCTTTGAAGCCTCTCCCGCCACCTTCCCAGCTCGCCACGCTGACCGAATGGTGCGTCTAGCCAGTGGGATCACGCCCAGCGGTTTTGGAGGCGTCTGATGAGGATTAATCGGACAACAGCGTCCGGGACCTGTGGTTCGATTCCCGGCTCGGGTCACTGCCTGTGCGGAGTTTGCACATTCTCCCCGTGTCTGCGTGGGTTTCCTCCGGGGGCTCCAGTTTCCTCCCACAGTCCAAAGTTGTGCGGGTTAGCCATGCTGAGTTGTTGCTTAGTGTCAGGGTAGGGTAAATGCATGGGGTTACAGGGATAGGATCCGGGTGGGGTTGTGGTCGGTGTAGACTCAATGGGCCGAATGGCCTCCTTCTGCACTGTAGGGATTCTGTAATTATAGGAACACACACAACCAATGAGGGTGTTTCAAAGAAAGCAGGTACACACCAAGAACATCTACAAGTGATAACTAAATGACCGCTGCCACTCTTCTGGGACACACTAACCAGAAAGCAACTGGTTAGGGTGAGTGTATCACGTAGGTGGGTCAGGGGTAGGGTAGTCAGTGGGTGGGTGAGGGGGCAAAGTCGTAGAGGTTTACAGCATGGAAACAGGCCCTTCAGCCCATTTTGTCCATGCGCCCAATAAGCCCACTAAGCCAGTCCCAGTTGCCCACGTTTGCCCCATACCCCTCTATACCCAACTTACTCACATAACCCATGAAGGGGATAGATAGAGTAAATGGTGGTAAGCTTTTTCCGCTATTAGAAATGGATAGAACGAGGGGTCACGGGCTTAGGGTGAGGGGGGCTAGGTATAAGACTAATATTAGAGGGCAGTTTTTCACACAAAGGGTAGTGGGGATGTGGAATGCACTGCCGAGTAAGGTGGTGGAAGCAGGCACGCTAGGGTTGTTTAAGAGTCACTTGGACAGCCACATGAGCGGTCTACATAGAACATAGAACATAGAACATTACAGCACAAACAGGCCCTTCGGCCCTCGAGTTGCGCCGATCGCATCAACCCCACCAATCTATAGACCTATCTATAACCCCCAATCCCATTAAACCCCATATAATCATCCAGAAGTCTTTTAAAAGACCCCAGCGAGTTCGCCTCCACCACCGACGACGGCAGCCGATTCCAATCACTCACTACCCTCTGAGTGAAAAACTTACCCCTAACATCACCTCTGTACTTCCCTCCCCGCACCTTAAATCTGTGTCCTCTCGTAGCGACCATTTCAACCCGGGGAAATAGCCTCTGAGAGTCCACCCTATCTATTCCTCTCAACATTTTATAAACTTCTATCAGGTCGCCTCTCAACCTTCGCCTCTCCAGGGAAAAGAGTCCCAACTCCCTCAACCTATCTTCATAAGGCATGCCTCCCAGTCCAGACAACATCCTTGCAAATCTCCTCTGCACCCTTTCAATAGCTTCTACGTCTTTCCTATAGTGAGGCGACCAGAACTGCGCACAGTACTCCAAATGAGGCCTGACGAGGGGGATATAGGGGGATATAGCAGCCCTTACTAAGCATTGTAGGCTTGGGGTCAGTTTTAGCCTCAGGGATATAGAGTCTTTTTAATAATGATTTTTTTATCCACAGGCATTTAAGTCCAGCAAGGGGCATGCGGGCGGCAGGTTGTGGTGGGCTGCTCTTGGATGTTGCTTCGGGAGTTGCCTACTGCTTCATGTCGTTGGTGTGCGTAAACTGGACCATCTCGAGGGCATCATGGCAGCTCAGAGGCTATCTCTGTTGCTGTGCGGACACATGGATTTGGGCCTGTGTCCGTGGGAGTTTGCGCGTTCTCCCCATGGTTGCGTGGGTTTCCTCCGGGTACTCCGGTTTCCTCCCACATCCCAAAAATGTGCTTTTAGGCTGATTGATTGGGTAACAAATTGTCCCTATATTGGACCTCCCTGATCCTCACACATTAGGCATAGACTAAAATCATGAATAGGTCACTGACCATGGGACGGCGGCGCGGGCTCGTTGGGCCGAAGGGCCTGTTTCCCGTGCTGTGATGTTCTTTGTTCTTTGTTCTTTGTTCTTTGTAACTGTCTAAAAGCTTTTAAAAGACAAAATTGTACCCCCCACTACTACGACCTCTGGCAGCTTGTAGGTTAATAAGTGGTTGGGTGAGGGGGTAGGTTAGTAAGTGGGTGGGTGAGGGGGTAGGTTAGTAGGTGGGTGGGTGAGGGGGTAGGTTAGTAAGTGGGTGGGTGAGGGGGTAGGTTAGTAGGTGGGTGGGTGAGGGGGTAGGTTAGTAAGTGTGTGGGTGAGGGGGTAGGTTAGTAGGTGGGTGGGTGAGGGGGTAGGTTAGTAAGTGGGTGGGTGAGGGGGTAGGTTAGTAAGTGGATGGGTGAGGGGGTAGGGTAGTAGGTGGATGGGTGAGGGGGTAGGTTAGTAGGTGGATGGGTGAGGGGGTAGGGTAGTAGGTGGGTGGGTGAGGGGGTAGGTTAGTAGGTGGGTGGGTGAGGGGGTAGGTTAGTAAGTTGGTGGGTGAGGGGGTAGGTTAGTAAGTGGGTGGGTGAGGGGGTAGGGTAGTAAGTGGGTGGGTGAGGGGGAAGGTTAGTAAGTGGGTGGGTGAGGGGGTAGGGTAGTAGGTGGATGGGTGAGGGGATAGGGTAGTAGGTGGGTGGGTGAGGGGGTAGGTTAGTAAGTGGGTGGGTGAGGGGGTAGGTTAGTAAGTGGGTGGGTGAGGGGGTAGGTTAGTAGGTGGGTGGGTGAGGGGGTAGGTTAGTAAGTGGGTGGGTGAGGGGGTAGGTTAGTAAGTGGATGGGTGAGGGGGTAGGGTAGTAGGTGGGTGGGTGAGGGGGTAGGTTAGTAAGTGGGTGGGTGAGGGGGTAGGTTAGTAAGTGGGTGGGTGAGGGGGTAGGTTAGTAGGTGGGTGGGTGAGGGGGTAGGTTAGTAAGTGTGTGGGTGAGGGGGTAGGTTAGTAGGTGTGTGGGTGAGGGGGTAGGTTAGTAGGTGGGTGGGTGAGGGAGTAGGTTAGTAAGTGGGTGGGTGAGGGGGTAGGTTAGTAAGTGTGTGGGTGAGGGGGTAGGTTAGTAGGTGGGTGGATGAGGGGCTAGGTTAGTAGGTGGGTGGGTGAGGGGGTAGGTTAGTTATTGGGTGGGTGAGGGGGTAGGGTAGTAAGTGGATGGGTAGGTTAGTAAGGGGGTGGGTGAGGGGTAGGTTAGTAAGTGGGTGGGTGAGGTGTAGGTTAGTAGGTGGGTGGGTGAGGGGGTAGGTTAGTAAGTGGGTGGGTGTGGGGGTAGGTTAGTAAGTGTGTGGGTGAGGGGGTAGGTTAATAAGTGGATGGGTGAGGGGGTAGGTTAGTAGGTGGGTGGGTGAGGGGGTAGGTTAGTAAGTGGGTGGGTGAGGGGGTAGGTTAGTAGGTGGATGGGTGAGGGGGTAGGTTAGTAAGTGGGTGGGTGAGGGGTAGGTTAGTAAGTGGGTGGGTGAGGGGGTAGGTTAGTAAGTGGGTGGGTGAGGGGGTAGGTTAGTAAGTGGGTGGGTGAGGGGGTAGGTTAGTAAGTGGGTGGGTGAGGGGGTAGGTTAGTAAGTGGGTGGGTGAGGGGGTAGAGCAGTATGTGGGTGGGTGAGGGGGTAAGGCAGTAGGTGGGTGGGTGAGGGGGGTTAGGGCAGTGTGTGGGTGGGTGAGGGGGGGTAGGGCAGTATGTGGGTGGGTGAGGGGGGTTAGGGCAGTGTGTGGATGGGTGAGGGGGGGTAGGGCAGTATGTGGGTGGGTGAGGGGGGTTAGGGCAGTGTGTGGGTGGGTGAGGGGGGTTAGGGCAGTGTGTGGGGTGGGTGAGGGGGTTAGGGCAGTGTGTGGGTGGGTGAGGGGGGGTAGGGCAGTATGTGGGTGGGTGAGGGGGTAGGGCAGTATGTGGGTGGGTGAGGGGGTAGGGCAGTATGTGGATGGGTGAGGGGGGGTAGGGCAGTGTGTGGGTGGGTGAGGGGGTTAGGGCAGTGTGTGGGTGGGTGAGGGGGGTAGGGCAGTATGTGGGTGGGTGAGGGGGTAGGGCAGTATGTGGGTGGGTGAGGGGGTAGGGCAGTATGTGGATGGGTGAGGGGGTAGGGCAGTATGTGGATGGGTAAGGGGGGGTAGGGCAGTATGTGGGTGGGTGAGGGGATTAGGGCAGTAGATGGGTGTGTGAGGGGGGTAGGGCAGTATGTGGGTGGGTGAGGGGTGGTAGGGCAGTATGTGGGTGGGTGAGGGGGGTTAGGGCAGTATGTGGGTGGGTGAGGCGGGTAGGGCAGTATGTGGATGGGTGAGGGGGGTAGGGCAGTATGTGGATGGGTGAGTGGGGTAGCGCAGTATGTGGGTTTGTGAGGGGGAGTAGGGCAGTATGTGGGTGTGTGAGAGGGGGTAGGGCAGTATGTGGATGGGTGAGGGGGTAGGGCAGTATGTGGATGGGTGAGGGGGGTAGGGCAGTATGTGGGTGTGTGAGAGGGGGTAGGGCAGTATGTGGGTGGGTGAGGGGTGGTAGGGCAGTATGTGGATGGGTGAGGGGGTAGGGCAGTATGTGGATGGGTGAGGGGGGTAGGGCAGTATGTGGGTGGGTCTGGGGTGGTAGGGCAGTGTGTGGGTGGGTGAGGGGGGTTAGGGCAGTATGTGGATGGGTGAGGGGGGTAGGGCAGTAGATGGGTGTGTGAGGGGGGTAGGGCAGTATGTGTGTGGGTGAGGGGGGTTAGGGCAGTATGTGGGTGGGTGAGGGGGGTAGGGCAGTAGATGGGTGTGTGAGGGGGTAGGGCAGTATGTGGGTGGATGAGGGGGGGTTAGGGCAGTATGTGGGTGGGTGAGGGGGGTTAGGGCAGTATGTGGGTGGGTGAGGGGGGTAGGGCAGTAGATGGGTGTGTGAGGAGGGTAGGACAGTATGTGGGTGGATGAGGGGGGGTAGGGCAGTATGTGGGTGTGTGAGGGGGGTTAGGGCAGTATGTGGGTGGGTGAGGGGGGTTAGGGCAGTATGTGGATGGGTGAGGGGGGTAGGGCAGTAGATGGGTGTGTGAGGGGTATAGGGCAGTATGTGGGTGGGTGAGGGGTGTTAGAGCAGTATGTGGATGGGTGAGGGTGGTAGGGCAGTAGATGGGTGTGTGAGGGGGGTAGGGCAGTATGTGGGTGTGTGAGGGGGGTTAGGGCAGTATGTGGGTGGGTGAGGGGGGTTAGGGCAGTATGTGGGTTGATGAGAGGGGTAGGGCAGTGTGTGGGTGGGTGAGGGGGGATAGGGCAGTATGTGGGTGGATGAGGGGGGTAGGGCAGTATGTGGGTGGGTGAGGGGGGTAGGGCAGTATGTGGGGGGATGAGGGGGGTAGGGCAGTATGTGGGTGGGTGAGGGGGGATAGGGCAGCATGTGGGTGGGTGAGGGGGGATAGGGCAGTATGTGGGTGGATGAGGGGGGTAGGGCAGTATGTGGGTGGGTGAGGGGGGGTAGGGCAGTATGTGGGTGGGTGAGGGGGGATAGGGCAGTATGTGGGTGGATGAGGGGGGTAGGGCAGTATGTGGGTGGGTGAGGGGGGTAGGGCAGTATGTGGGGGGATGAGGGGGGTAGGGCAGTATGTGGGTGGGTGAGGGGGGATAGGGCAGTATGTGGGTGGGTGAGGGGGGATAGGGCAGTATGTGGGTGGATGAGGGGGGTAGGGCAGTATGTGGGTGGGTGAGGGGGGTAGGGCAGTATGTGGATGGATGAGGGGAGTAGGGCAGTATGTGGGGGGATGAGGGGGGTAGGGCAGTATGTGGGTGGGTGAGGGGGGTTAGGTCAGTATGTGGATGGATGAGGGGGGTAGGGCAGTATGTGGATGGGTGAGGGGGGGTAGGACAGTATGTGGGTGGGTGAGGGGGGTAGGGCAGTATGTGGGTGGGTGCGGGGGGTAGGGCAGTATGTGGGTGGGTGAGGGGGGTAGGGCAGTATGTGGGTGGGTGAGGGGGGTAGGGCAGTATGTGGGTGGGTGAGAGGGGGTTAGGGCAGTATGTGGGTGGGTGAGGGGGGTAGGGCAGTATGTGGGTGGGTGAGGGGGGGTAGGGCAGTAGGTGGGTGGGTGAAGGAGGTAGGGCAGTATATGGGTGGGTGAGGGGGGTTAGGGCAGTATGTGGGTGGGTGAGGGGGGTTAGGGCAGTATGTGGGTGGGTGATGGGTTAGGGCAGTATGTGGGTGGGTGAGAGGGGTTAGGGCAGTATGTGGGTGGGTGATGGGTTAGGGCAGTATGTGGGTGTGTGAGGGGGGTTAGGGCAGTATGTGGGTGGGTGAGGGGGGTTAGGACAGTATGTGGGTGGGTGAGGGGGGTAGGGCAGTATGTGGGTGGGTGAGGGGGGTAGGACAGTATGTGGGTGGGTGAAGGAGGTAGGGCAGTATGTGGGTGGGTGAGGGGGGTAGGGCAGTATGTGGGTGGGTGAGGGGGGTAGGACAGTATGTGGGTGGGTGAGGGGGGTAGGGCAGTATGTGGGTGTGTGAGAGGGGGTAGGGCAGTATGTGGGTGGGTGAGGGGGGTAGGGCAGTATGTGGGTGTGTGAGAGGGGGTAGGGCAGTATGTGGGTGGGTGAGGGGTGGTAGGGCAGTATGTGGATGGGTGAGGGGGTAGGGCAGTATGTGGGTGGATGAGGGGGGTAGGACAGTATGTGGGTGGGTGAAGGAGGTAGGGCAGTATGTGGATGGATGAGGGGGGTAGGGCAGTATGTGGGTGGGTGAGGGGGGTAGGACAGTATGTGGGTGGGTGAAGGAGGTAGGGTAGTATATGGGTGGGTGAGGGGGGTTAGGGCAGTATGTGGGTGTGTGAGGGGGGTTAGGGCAGTATGTGGGTGGGTGAGGGGGGTTAGGGCAGTATTTGGGTGGGTGAGGGGGGTAGGGCAGTATGTGGGTGGGTGAGGGGGGTAGGGCAGTATGTGGATGGGTGAGGGGGTTTAGGGCAGTATGTGGGTGGGTGAGGGGGGGTTAGGGCAGTATGTGGGTGTGTGAGAGGGGGTAGGGCAGTATGTGGGTGGGTGAGGGGGGGTTAGGGCAGTATGTGGGTGGGTGAGGGGGGTTAGGGCAGTATGTGGGTGGGTGAGGGGGGTTAGGGCAGTATGTGGGTGGGTGAGGGGGGT
Organism: Prionace glauca; assembly: GCA_037974335.1. NCBI lineage: Eukaryota > Metazoa > Chordata > Chondrichthyes > Carcharhiniformes > Carcharhinidae > Prionace > Prionace glauca. Next base: position 13,513,163 of record CM075722.1, read on the forward strand.
TAGGGCAGTATGTGGGTGGGTGATGGGTTAGGGCAGTATGTGGGTGGGTGATGGGTTAGGGCAGTATGTGGGTGGGTGATGGGTTAGGGCAGTATGTGGGTGGGTGAGGTGGGTTAGGGCAGTATGTGGGTGGGTGAGGGGGGGTTAGGGCAGTATGTGGGTGGGTGAGGGGGGTTAGGGCAGTATGTGGGTGGGTGAGGGGGGTTAGGGCAGTATGTGGGTGGGTGAGGGGGGGTTAGGGCAGTATGTGGGTGGGTGATAGGTTAGGGCAGTATATGGGTGGGTGAGGGGGGGTTAGGACAGTATGTGGGTGGGTGAGAGGGGGTTAGGGCAGTATTTGGGTGGGTGAGGGGGGTTAGGGCAGTATGTGGGTGGGTGATGGGTTAGGGCAGTTTATGGGTGGGTGAGGGGGGTTAGGGCAGTATGTGGGTGGATGAGGGGGGTTAGGGCAGTATGTGGGTGGGTGATGGGGGTTAGGGCAGTATGTGGGTGGGTGATGGGTTAGGGCAGTTTATGGGTGGGTGAGGGGGGTTAGGGCAGTATGTGGGTGGATGAGGGGGGTTAGGGCAGTATGTGGGTGGGTGAGGGTGGTTAGGGCAGTATGTGGGTGGGTGAGAGGGGTTAGGGCAGTATGTGGGTGGATGAGGGGGGTTAGGGCAGTATGTGGGTGTGTGAGGGGGGTTAGGGCAGTATGTGGGTGGGTGAGGGTGGTTAGGGCAGTATGTGGGTGGGTGAGAGGGGTTAGGGCAGTATGTGGGTGGGTTATGGGTTAGGGCAGTATGTGGGTGGGTGAGGGGAGTTAGGGCAGTATGTGGGTGGGTGAGGGGGGTTAGGGCAGTATGTGGGTGGGTGATGGGTTAGGGCAGTATGTGGGTGGGTGATGGGGGTTAGGGCAGTATGTGGGTGGGTGAGGGGGGTTAGGGCAGTATGTGGGTGGGTGATGGGTTAGGGCAGTATGTGGGTGTGTGAGGGGGGTAGGGCAGTATGTGGGTGGGTGAGGAGGGTAGGGCAGTAGATGGGTGTGTGAGGGGGGTAGGGCAGTATGTGGGTGGGTGAGGGGGGTTAGGGCAGTATGTGGGTGGGTGAGGGGGGTAGGGCAGTATGTGGGTGGGTGAGGGGGGTTAGGGCAGTATGTGGGTGGGTTATGGGTTAGGGCAGTATGTGGGTGGGTGATGGGTTAGGGCAGTATGTGGGTGGGTGAGGGGGGTTAGGGCAGTATGTGGGTGGGTGAGGGGATAGGATGAATCAGGGCGTGGGGGTGGGTGAGGGGATAGGATGAATCAGGGCGTGGGGGTGGGTGAGGGGATAGGATGAATCAGGGCGTGGGGGTGGGTGAGGGGATAGGATGAATCAGGGCGTGGGGGTGGGTGATGCGGACAAGTTGAGAAGGCCGGAGACCCTGGATTTAATAGTCGGAAAACTCTGAGGGTGCCGGAGATCTGAAATAGAACAGAAAGTTCTGGAACTTTCTGAAGCTGCTGGCCTACAGACAACTGCTAATGGATCACATGGACTGAAACAAAACGAAAAATTAATGTGTGATCCAAACATATGAGCAATTAATCACTGAACAGGCAATAAATCTCATTCTTGGAGGATCTAAGTCTTGGCGTTAAATCTGCAGAGATTGCTTCAGGGAGCAGCTGTTAAACATTAATATATGATCCACAACCTTCATTTTCCACATAAGAGACAGAGAAGAGCTGGTGCTCCGATAGTTATGGTTTGGCTCAAATATATAAATTGTTTTCTCAAAGGCAGATTAATTACAAGGTGGACTAACTGAAGCCAGCCCTAGAAAGATCTGCTGGTTCTCTCTCCCTCCCCATTCAACTGAGCTGGAAATAATTCCAACGTTCTCAGCTCTACAATTAGATCATAGAATCCTACAGTGCTGAAGGAGGCCATTCAGTCCATTGAGTCTGCAGTGAACAAAATCCTACCCAGGCCCTCTCCCCGCTAGTCCCCCTGACATTAGAGACAAGTTAGCATGGCCAATCCACCTAACCCGCACATCGTTGGACCTTGAGATGTCCAAAGATGTGCGGGTTAGGTTCATTGGCTATGCTAAAATTGCCCCTTGGTGTCCTGGGATGTGTAGGTTAGAGGGATTAGCAGGTAAAATGTGTAGGGATATGGGGATAGGTTCTGGGTGGGATTGTGTTCGGTGCAGACTCGATGGGCCGAAGGGCCTGTTTCTGCACTGTAGGGTTCTATGGTTGAGAGGAAACCGGAGCACCCGGAGGAGACCCGTGCAGACACTGGGAGGATGTGCAAACTCCACACAGGCAGTGACCCGAGCCGGGAATTGAACCCGAGTCCCTGGCGCTGTGAGGCAGCAGTGCTAAGCACTGTGCCACCGTGTCGCCACAGATCGTGCGTGCTTGCATAGCTATTTCATATGTAGATCCTCACCCGGGTGTCGGCCCCGATATCCTCCGATCTGATTGATTAAGGAATGTGACGGAATGCTCTCCACTTGTCTGGATGATTGAGAAACACTCCAGAAACTCGACGCCATCCAGGACCAGGCAACTTGCTTAATCGGAACTCCAGCCTTCAATATTTACCCCCTCCACCACCACGGCACAGTGGCAGCTGTGTGTATGGGCAGCATGGTGGAACAGTGTCTCTCAGTGCCGGGGACCCGGGTTCGATTCCTGGTGTGGCTCACTGCCTGTGTGGAGTCTGCGTGTTCTCCTCGTATCTGCATGGGTTTCATCCCACAGTCTGAAAGACGTGATGGATTGGCCATGCTAAATTCTCCCTCAGTGTACCTGGACAAGTGCCAGAGTGCGGCAACTGGGAGATTTTTACAGTAACTTCATTGCAGTGTTAACATAAGCCGGCTTGTGACTAATAGATAATAAATAAAACTGAACCTTTACTTTAGCTACAAGATGCACAACACCAACTCAACAAGACTAAGTTAGACAGGGTTTTTGATTGACAAGAGAGTGGAGGGTAATGGAGGACAGACAGGAAAGTGGAGTTAAGGCCTTAATCAAAAACTGAGATGAGGAGGAACTATTTCAGATGAAACGAAAGAGATAGTCATCGGCTTCAGGAAGCGTAGTGGAGAACATGCCCCTGTCTACATCAATGGGGATGAAGTAGAAGGGATCACGAGCTTCAGATTTTTTGATGCCTAGATCGCCAACAACTTGTCCTGATCCCCCCATGCCGACACTATAGTTAAGAAAGCCCACCACCCAATGCCTCTATGTCCTCAGAAAATGGAGGAAATTTGGCATGTCAGCTACGACTCTCACCAACTTTTACAGATGCACCATAGAAAGCATTCTTTCCGGTTGTATCACAGCTTGGTATGGGCTCCTGCTCTGCCCAAGACTGCAAGGAACTACAAAAGATCTTAAATGGAGACTAGTCCATCACGCAAACCAGCCTCCCAACCATTGACTCTGTCTACACTTCCCACTGCCTCGGAAAAGCAGCCAACATAATTAAGGACCTCACACATCCCGGACATTCTCTCTTCCACCTTCTTCTGTTGGGAAAAAGGTACAAAAGTCTGAGGACATGTATTAACCGACTGAACACCAGCTTCTTCCCTGCTGCTGTCAGACTTTTGAATGGACCTACCTCACATTAAGTTGATCTTTCTCTACACCCTAGCTATGACTGTAACACTACATTCTGCACTCTCTCCTTTCCTTCTCTATGAATGGCATGCCTTCGTTGTATTGCGTGCAAGAAACAATACTTTTCGCTGCATACTAATGTGACAATAATAATTCGTGGGGGGCACGGTGGAATAGTGGTTAGCACTGCTGCCCCACAAATCCAGGGACCTGGGTTCGATACCCAGCTCAGGTCACTGTCAGGAGTTTGCACATTCTCCCAGTGTCTGCGTGGGTTTCCTCCAGGTGCTCCAGTTTCCTCCCACACTCGAAAGAGGTGCAGCGCGGGAGCTTTGGACATGCTAAATTGCCCCTTCGTGCGCTGGGTTGCGTAAGTTAGAGAGATTAGTGGGGTAAATGCATGGGGTTACAGGGATAGGGCCTAGGTGGGGTTGTTGTCAATGTGGACTCAATGGGCCAGAGGGCCTCCTTGTGCACTGTAGGGATTTTATGATTCTATGAATAAATCAAACCAAATTCTCGCAAAGAGTGGTGTATTTGTGAAACTCACTGCCCCATATTACGGTGAAGTCCAAATTGCATATTCTTCTCCTAATTCCTATCTTCCCCATGTGATCAGCCTTGTCAACTGGTAGACAGGCTCAAATTATTGAATGACCTAGCCCATTCTTTCTGATGACACCAAGATTGTTGGAGTAGTGGATGAGGTGGAGAGCTCTTGTAGGCTGCAAAGAGACATTGATAGGATGCGGAGCTGGGCAGAAATGTGGCAGATGGAGTTTAACCCTGATGAGTGTGAGGTGATTCATTTTGGTGGGACTAACTTGAATGCGGATTCCAGGGTCAACGGCAGGGTTCTGAGGAATGTGGAGGAACAGAGAGATCGTGGGGTTCATATCCACAGATCTCTGAAGGTTGCCACTCAAGTGGATAGAGTCGCGAAGAAGGCTTATAGTGTGTTAGTGTTTATTAACGGGGGGTTTGAGTTTAAGAGCCGTGGGGTTATGCTGTAACTATACAGGACCTTGGTGAGACCACATTTGGAATATTAGTTCTGTCACCTCACTATAAGGAGGATGTGGAAACATTAGAGAGAGTGCGGAGGAGATTTACCAGGATGCTGTGTGGTTTGGAGGGTAGGTCTTATGAGGAAAGGTTGAGGGAGCTGGGGCTTTTCTCTTTAGAGCGGAGGAGGATGAGAGGTGACGTAATAGAGGTTTATAAGACGATGAGGGCGATAGATAGAGTGGACGCGCAGAGACTATTTCCTCGGGTGGATGTAGCTGTTACTAGGGGGCATAACTATAAGGTTGATGGTGGGAGATATAGGAGGGATGTCCGAGGTAGATTCTTCACTCAGAGAGTGGTTGGGGTGTGGAATGGACTGCCTGCTGTGATAGTGGAGTCGGACACTTTAGGAACTTTCAAGCGGTTATTGGATAGGCACATGGAGCCCTCCAGAATGATAGGGAGTGGGATAGCTTGATCTTGGGATTGGACATAGCTCGGCACAACATTGAGGGCCAAAGTGCCTGTACTGTGCTGTAATGTTCTATGTTTCTAATTCTTGTGTTATTCTGTTCCTGTGATCTATAACCTACTGTGTGATACTTCACAATGTACCCTTGCAAAGCTGCCAAATCTGCAAATATTTCAATGACTTATTAAGTGGTCTTTCGCATTCAGATACTTTGGATCTGGGTTTGGTATCCAGGCTTTCATCAGTACAATACTAGATTCTATTTTTACAACCCTGTTAGGGACCAGTAACTTTCTGCTTAAAATAGACAAAGCTAAAAATCCCAGATACTTACGAAAGGAAGAAGATTCCATTGTTTTTAAACAAAGAGAATAATATTCACTACACAAATCCAAAACAGTAAAGCAATTTGTCTATCTTATATTCCAATCTTCAGAATTAGGAACATGTGAATTAACAGGTTGCTTGTAACTGAACACATTGCACTGCATATTAAGTGGCAGATGCAACCAAGACCAGTATCACAGGTCTCTGAGCAACACACCCAGGAGTCAGTGTCCAGAGCAAGCGGCAAAATCTCCAGGACGGCACTATGGTCGACACTGCTGCTTCACAGTGCCAGGGGCCCAGGCTCAATTCCGGTCTCTGGTCACTGTCTGTGCAGAGTATTTCTGCTACTTGGAAAATCGAGGGAAATTGTCTAACAATTCGAGACTGACTCCTCAGGAATGAATTGATGAAACATTCGTTCACACAACTGATGCTAGCAGTTTGGAATTCTCTTCAACAAATGTGGTTTAATGAGGTTACACCAACTGTTGATGTTACAGAACATAGAACACTACAGCACAAACAGGCCCTTCGGCCCACAAGTTGCGCCGATCATATCCATTCCTACCAGGCCTATCTATAACTCCCAATCCCATTAAATCCCATGTGCTCATCCAGAAGTCTCTTAAAAGACCCCAGCAAGTTCGCCTCCACCACCACCAACGGCAGCCGATTCCACTCACTCACCACCCTCTGAGTGAAAAACGTACCCCTGACATCTCCTCTGTACCTACTCCCAGCACCTTAAACCTGTGCGCTCTCGTAGTGACCATTTCAGCCCTGGGAAATAGCCTCTGAGAGTCCACCCTATCTATACCTCTCAACATTTTATACCCCTCTATCAGGTCGCCTCTCATCCTTCATCTCTCCAGGGAGAAGAGACCGAGCTCCCTCAACCTATCTTCATAAGGCATGCCTCCCAGTCCAGGCAACATCCTTGTAAATCTCCTCTGCACCCTCTCAATAGCTTGTTAACCAAAGTTCTTGAGTTGTATGAAGCGAACTTGTGCATTGGAGTTCAGTAACAATCTCATAAATGGAAGAACAGATTTAATGGTCTCTTTCTATCCTTAGCATTACTGCTTTAGAGGAACCTGAATTCGATTCCTGCCTCGGGTCACTGTCTGTGTGGAGTTTGCATGTTGTCCCCATGTCTGCGTGGGTTTCCTCCGGGTGCTCCAGTTTCCTCCCACGGTCCAAAGATGTGCAGGATAGGTGGATTGACCATGCAGAATTGACCTTACCATCAGGGGGATTAGCAGGGTAAATAGGTGGGTGTACCATAGGGATTCCATGATTCCCAGGTGGGATTTAATGGCTTCGCACATCTCAAAACCATAAAATCATGCCCAAGGCCAGTTTCCATGATCTGCCCCTCTCCTACTCCCATTCCCCTGGCGAGCAGGACGGTAAAACTGAATAACCCGTGTCTGCGTGGGTTTCCTCCGGGTGCTCCAGTTTCCTCCCACACTCCAAAAATGTGCTGGTTAGGTGGATTGGCCGTGTAAAATTGCTCCCTAGTGTCCCAAGATGTGTAGGTTAGGGGCATTAGTGGGGTAAATAATTGGGGTTACGAGAACAGGTCTGGGGATCACATGGGGTTACAGGGATAGGGCCTGGGTGGGATTGTTGTCAGTGCAGACTCGATGGGCTGAATGGCCTCTTCTGCAATGTAGGGATTCTATGAAAGCTAAATCAGATTCCTTTCAACCATCCTTCAAATGGTGTCCCTGCCGTCTCACTATTAATTGGTATTCTTTTTATTAATTTATAGGATGTGGGTGTCGCTGGCTGGGCTGGCATTTATTGCCCCTTGAGATGGCGGTGGTGAGCTCCCTTCTGGAATGCCTGCACTCCCTGTGGTGTAGGTACACCCTCTGTGACATTAGGGAGGGAGTCCCAGGATTCTGACAGCAGGGAAGGAACGGCGATTCCCAAGTCAGGATGGTGAGTGACTTTGAGGGGAGCTTGAGGGGAGTGGTGGTGATCCCAGGTACCTGCTTCCCTTCTCCTTTGAGATGGAAGTGGTTTGGATTTGGAAGGTGCTGCCTAAGGAACATGGGTGAGTTGCTGCAGTGTGTCTTGTACACATGACTGCCACTCTGTGCGTCAGGAGTTTGGAAGGGGGTCCAGTCAAGCAGGCTGCTTTGTCAAGTCATAGAACCCTGCAGTGCAGAAACAGGCCCTTCGGCCCATCGAGTCTGCACCGAACACAACCCCACCCAGGCCCTATCCCCATATCCCTACATATTATACCCACTAATCCCTCTAACCTACACATCCCTGGACACTAAGGGGCAATTTCTTAGCACGGCCAATCAACCTAACCCACACGTCTTTGGACTGTGGAAGGAAACGGGAGTACCCGGAGGAGACCCACACAGACACGAGGAGAATGTGCAAACTCCACACAGACAGTGACCCGAGCCGGGAATCGAACCCAGGACCCTGGAGCTGTGAAGCAGCAGTGCTAACCCACTGGGTTAGGGCCTGGGTGGGATTGTGTTGGGTGCAGACTCGATGGGCCGAAGGGCCTCTTCCTGTACGGTAGGATTCTATAGATTCTAAGTTGTTGGAGGTGGTCATTGCCTGGCATTTGTATGACATGGCCGTTTCTTGCTACTTGTCAACCCAAGCTTGGATGTTGTCCAGATCTTGTTGCACTTGAACATGGACTGTTTCAGTATCTGAGGAGTCACGAATGGTCCTGAACATCGTGTAACCATCAGCGAACATCCCCACGTCTGACTTATGATGGAGGGAAGGTCATTGATGAAGCAGCTGATGATTGTTGGGTCTAGGACACTACCCTGAGGGACTCCTGAGATGATTGACTTCCAACCGCCACAACCATCTTTCTTTGTGCCATCCAACCAGTAGAGATTTTGCCCCCTGATTCCCATTGATTCCAGTTTCACTTGGGCTCCTTGATGCCACACTTGGTGGAACGCGATCTTGGTGTCACGGGTAGTCACTCTCACACCTCACCTCTGGAGTTAGGTTCTTTCGTCCATGTTTGAACCAAGGCTGTAATGAGGTGCCCCTGACAAAGGCCAAACTGAGCGTCACTGCGCAGTGTAAGCTGGCGTACAGTTTGACACTTCCAATTATCGAGGCAAACATTGTGATTAATGGGCCTCATAGTCAGTTTAAATCAAATCCCTGGGAGCTGTTGGCACAGAGGAATTGTCAGCAACTTGTTTTTATGTGAGTTCTTCCAGCTGATACCGAAACTGGCTCAAATTGATCAAGAGGCTTGAGAGAGCCATCGGTCTTTAAAGAGGCAGTTTGGGATGGATTGGCTCGAAGCCTCTATAAAATTGATGGTTAATTCGCAACTGCGAGTATCCCCTGGGAGGAAAATTATCAGGCCATTAAAAAAAATATTTGTGCATTTATGTTCATTTTTTGGTTAGCGCGTAATGGAAATACTGGAGATGCAATTAAAAAAGAGAGCAGATTGAGTAACAATCGACATAGAAACAGAAGATAGGAGGAGGAGGAGGCCATTTGGCCCTTCGAGCCTGTTCCACCATTCATCACCATCATGGCTGATCATCCAACTCAATAGCCTCATCCTGCTTTCTCCCCATAACCTTTGATCCCATTCGCCCCAATATCCAGCTGCCTCTTGAATACATTCAATGTTTTGACATCAGCTACTTCCTGTGGGAATGAATTCCACCGGGTGGAGAAATGTCTCCTCATCTCCGTCCAAAATGGTCTACCCCCAATCCTCAGACTGTGACCACTGGTTCTGGACTCCCCCCACCACCGGGAACACCCTCCCTGCGTCTATCCTGTCAGAATTTTATAAGTCTCTGTGAGATCCCCCCCTCAAGCATCATTTTTATTGGGTAAAGGATGAAATTAGCGGGGCAAAATGCGGGGTTATAGGTGGGATTGTTGTCGGTGCAGGTTCATAGAACATAGAACATTACAGCACAGAACAGGCCCTTCGGCCCACGATGTTGCGCCGACCAGTTACAAAACAATGACCCACTAGCCTAAACCAATCCCTTTTCATCCATAAACCTATCCACAGATCTCTTAAACGCCCCCAAACTAGGCGCATTTACAACTGCAGCTGGCAGGGCATTCCAGTCCCTCACCACCCTCTGGGTAAAGAACCTACCCCTGACATCAGTCCTATAACTACCACCCCTTAATTTAAAGTCGTGCCCCCTCATGCTAGCTTTCTCCATCCTAGGAAAAAGGCTCTCACTATCTACCCTGTCTAAACCTCTAATCATCTTATATGTTTCAATAAGGTCCCCTCTTAGCCGCCTTCTTTCCAGCAAAAACAACCCCAAATCTCTCAGTCTCTCCTCATAGGATCTCCCCTCCATACCAGGCAACATCCTGGTAAACCTCTTCTGCATCCTCTCCAAAGCCTCTACATCCTTCCTGTAATGTGGGGACCAGAACTGCACACAAAACTCCAAGTGCGGCCGCACCAGAGTTGTGTACAGTTGCATCATGACGCTGTGACTCCTAAATTCAATCCCCCTACCAATAAACGCCAAGACACCGTATGCCTTCTTAACAACCTTATCTACTTGATTCCCAACTTTCAGGGATCTATGTACACATACACCAAGATCCCTCTGCTCCTCCACACTATTCAAAGTCCTCCCGTTAGCCCTATACTCAACACATCTGTTATTCCTACCGAAATGAATTACCTCACACTTCTCCACATTAAACTCCATCCGCCACCTCGCAGCCCAGCTCTGCAACCTTTCTAAGTCACCCTGCAAACTATGACACCCTTCCTCACAATCTACCACACCTCCGACTTTGGTGTCATCAGCAAATTTACTAATCCTCCCAACTATACCCTCATCCAGATCATTAATAAAAATTACAAACAGCAGTGGCCCCAAAACAGATCCCTGAGGCACACCACTCGTAACCGAACTCCATGACGAATATTTACCATCAACCACCACTCTCTGTCTTCTATCTGCTCCCCACTTCCTGATCCAATTACCTAGATCACCCCCAATCCCATACAGCTGCATTTTCTGCAGATGGCTCAATGGGCTGAATAACATAGAACATAGAACATAGAACATTACAGCGCAGAACAGGCCCTTCGGCCCACGATGTTGCACCGACCAGTTACAAAAGCAATGATCCTCTAACCTAAACCAAATCCTTTCCATCCATAAACCTATCCACGGATCTCTTAAACGCCCCCAAACTAGGCGCATTTACAACTGCAGCAGGCAGGGCATTCCAATCCCTCACCACCCTCTGGGTAAAGAACCTACCCCTGACATCCGTCCTATAACTACCCCCCCTTAATTTAAAGCCATGCCCCCTCGTGCTAGATTTCTCCAACAGAGGAAAAAGGCTATCACTATCTACCCTGTCTAAACCTCTAATCATCTTATATGTTTCAATAAGGTCCCCTCTTAGCCTCCTTCTGCTCTGTAGGGATACCATGAACCCACAGGCACGGTAGATTGAACTGGATTCTTAGATTCAATTCTTCAGCATTCATCAAAACATGCTCACAGAACCCTACAGTGCAGAAAGAGGCCCTTCAGCCTATCAAGTCTGTACTTACCACAATCCCACCCAGGCCCTACCCCCATATCCCTACATATTTTATACACTAATCCCTCTAACCTACACATCCCTGGACACTAAAGGCTAATTTTAGTATGGCCAATCGACCTAACCAGCACATCTTTGGATTGTGGGAGGAAACCGGAGCACCCAGAGGAAACCCACGCAGACACGAGGAGAACGTGCAGCCTCCACACAGACAGTGACCCGAGCCGGGAATCGAACCCAGGACCCTGGAGCTGTGAAGCAGCAGTGCTAACCCACTGTGCTACTCTGCCACCCCATGTTGGGCACCCCAATTCCCTAAACCTCAAATTCCAGATTGATATTCCAACACAGTACAAGTGCCACACTGTCTGTGGTGTTCTCTTTCAGATGGGGTGTTAAACCATGTCTGTCATTTTAGATGGGTGTGGATCTCGGAGGACTGTTTGCAGGAAGGGCCTTGGGTGTTGCCCCTTGACTCCTGGCCAACATTTACCCCCAACTAACATCACACAAAAAAAGCCAGATGATTTGGTTATTTCACTGTTAGCTGTGAGAGCTTGCTGTGCACAAATTGGCACCCGTGTTTGTCAATCCGCAACACTTCACAGAGTACCCTATGATTCTATGTAATCTTACGATTCTGTCGGAGGGAATGAACAAACTGAGTCTCCTGAGCGTGTGTAGGACTTTAACAAAAACGTCTTTATTCAACATGTAGCGCAGTGGTTAGCACTGCTGCTTCACAGCTCCAGGGTCCTGGGTTCGATTCTCGGCTCAGGTCACTGTCTGTGTGGAGCTTGTACATTCTCCTCGTGTCTGCGTGGGTTTCCTCCGGGTGCTCCAGTTTCCTCCCGCAGTCCAAAAATGTGCTGGTTAGGTGGATTGGCCGTGTAAAATTGCTCCCTAGTGTCCCAAGATGTGTAGGTTAGGGGCATTAGTGGGGCAAATAATTGGGGTTACGGGAACAGGTCTGGGGGATCACATGGGGTTACAAGGATAGGGCCTGGGTGGGATTGTTGTCAGTGCAGATCCGATGGGCTGAATGGCCTCTTCTGCACTGTAGGGATTCTATGAAAGCTAAATCAGATTCCTTTCAACCATCCTTCAAATGGTGTCCCTGCCGTCTCACTATTAATTGGTATTCTTTTTATTAATTTATAGGATGTGGGTGTCGTTGGCTGGGCTGGCATTTATTGCCCCTTGAGATGGCGGTGGTGAGCTCCCTTCTGGAATGCCTGCACTCCCTGTGGTGTAGGTACACCCTCTGTGACATTAGGGAGGGAGTCCCAGGATTCTGACAGCAGGGAAGGAACGGCAATTCCCAAGTCAGGATGGTGAGTGACTTTGAGGGGAGCTTGAGGGGAGTGGTGGTGATCCCAGGTACCTGCTTCCCTTCTCCTTTGAGATGGAAGTGGTTTGGATTTGGAAGGTGCTGCCTAAGAAACATTGGTGAGTTGCTGCAGTGTGTCTTGAGGGTGGTACACATGGCTGCCTCTCTGTGCGTCAGGAGTTTGGAAGGGGGTCCAGTCAAGCAAGCTGCTTTGTCAAGTCATAGAACCCTACAGTGCAGAAAGAGGCCCTTCGGCCCATCGAGTCTGCACTGAAAACAATCCCACCCAGGCTCTACCCCCCATATCCCTACATATTATACCCACTAATCCCTCTAACCTACACATCCCTGGACACTAAGGGGCAATTTCTTAGCATGGCCAATCAACCTAACCCCGCACATCTTTGGACTGTGGAAGGAAACGGGAGTACCCGGAGGAGACCCACACAAACACGAGGAGAATGTGCAAACTCCACACAGGCAGTGACCCGAGCCGGGAATCGAACCCGGGACCCTGGAGCTGTGAAGCAGCAGTGCTAACCCACTGTGCCACCGTGGATGGTATTGAGTCCTTGAGTGTTGTTGGAGTTGAACCCATCCAGGCAAGTGGAGACTATTTCATCACACTCCTGACTTGTGCCGGGTAGATGGTGGACAGACTTTGGGAAGCCTGGAGGTGAGTTACTCACCGCTGTATTCCCAGCCTCTCTCCTGCCTTTGTAGCTACAGTATTTACATGGCTAGTCCCATTCAGTTTCTGGTCAATGCTAACCCCCCAGGACGTTGATAGTGGGGGGTTTCAGCGGGGATAAAGCTATTGAATGTCAGGGGGTGATGGTTCAATATTGGCGGCACGGTGGCACAGTGGGTTAGCACTGCTGCTTCACAGCTCCGGGGTCCTGGGTTCGATTCCCGGCTCGGGTCACTGTCTGTGTGAAGTTTGCACATTCTCCTTGTGTCTGCGTGGGTTTCCTCCGGTTTCACCCCACAGTCCAAAGATGTGCGGGTTGGGTTGATTGGTTATGTAAGAAATTGCCCCTTAGTGTCCAGGGATGCGTGGATTAGTGGGTATGATATGGGGGGTAGGGCCTGGGTGGGATTGTGTTGGGTGCAGACTCGATGGGCCGAAGGGCCTCTTCCTGTACGGTAGGATTCTATAGATTCTAAGTTGTTGGAGGTGGTCATTGCCTGGCATTTGTATGGCATGGCCGTTTCTTGCTACTTGTCAACCCAAGCTTGGATGTTGTCCAGATCTTGTTGCACTTGAACATGAACTGTTTCAGTATCTGAGGAGTCACGAATGGTCCTGAACATCGTGTAACCATCAGCGAACATCCCCACGTCTGACTTATGATGGAGGGAAGGTCATTGATGAAGCAGCTGATGATTGTTGGGTCTAGGACACTACCCTGAGGGACTCCTGAGATGATTGACTTCCAACCGCCACAACCATCTTTCTTTGTGCCATCCAACCAGTAGAGATTTTGCCCCCTGATTCCCATTGATTCCAGTTTCGCTTGGGCTCCTTGATGCCACACTTGGTGGAACGCGATCTTGGTGTCACGGGTAGTCACTCTCACCTCACCTCTGGAGTTAGGTTCTTTCGTCCATGTTTGAACCAAGGCTGTAATGAGGTGCCCCTGACAAAGGCCAAACTGAGCGTCACTGCGCAGTGTAAGCTGGCGTACAGTTTGACACTTCCAATTATCGAGGCAAACATTGTGATTAATGGGCCTCATAGTCAGTTTAAATCAAATCCCTGGGAGCTGTTGGCACAGAGGAATTGTCAGCAACTTGTTTTTATGTGAGTTCTTCCAGCTGATACCGAAACTGACTCAAATTGATCAGGAGGCTTGAGAGAGCCATCGGTCTTTAAAGAGGCAGTTTGGGATGGATTGGCTCGAAGCCTCTATAAAATTGATGGTTAATTCGCAACTGCGAGTATCCCCTGGGAGGAAAATTATCAGGCCATTAAAAAAAATATTTGTGCATTTATGTTCATTTTTTGGTTAGCGCGTAATGGAAATACTGGAGATGCAATTAAAAAAGAGAGCAGATTGAGTAACAATCGACATAGAAACAGAAGATAGGAGGAGGAGGAGGCCATTTGGCCCTTCGAGTCTGCTCCGCCATTCATCACGATCATGGCTGTTCATCCAACTCAATAACCTCTTCCTGCTTTCTCCCCATAACCTTTGATCCCATTCGCCCCAATATCCAGCCGCCTCTTGAATACATTCAATGTTTTGACATCAGCTACTTCCTGTGGGAATGAATTCCACCAGGTGAAGAAATGTCTCCTCATCTCCATCCTAAATGGTCTACCCTCAATCCTCAGACTGTGATCCCTGGTTCTGGACTCCCCCCACCTTCGGGAACACCCTCCCTGCGTCTATCCTGTCAGAATTTTATAAGTCTCTGTCAGATCCCCCCCCTCAAGCATCATTTGATTGGGTAAAAGATGAAATTAGCGGGGCAAAATGCGGGGTTACAGGTGGGATTGTTGTCGGTGCAGGCTCGATGGGCTGAATGGCCTCCTTCTGCTCTGTAGGGATTCCATGAACCCACAGGCACGGTAGATTGAACTGGATTCTGAGATTCAATCTTTCAGCATTCATCAAAACATGCTCATAGAACCCTACAGTGCAGAAAGAGGCCCTTCAGCCCATCAAGTCTGTACTCATCACATAGAACATAGAACATAGAATATTACAGCACAAACAGGCCCTTCGGCCCTCAAGTTGCGCCGATCGCATCAACCCCACCAATCTATAGACCTATCTATAACCCCCAATCCCATTAAACCCCATATACTCATCCAGAAGTCTTTTAAAAGACCCCAGCGAGTTCGCCTCCACCACCGACGACGGCAGCCGATTCCAATCACTCACCACCCTCTGAGTGAAAAACTTACCCCTAACATCACCTCTGTACTTCCCTCCCCGCACCTTAAATCTGTGTCCTCTCGTAGCGACCATTTCAACCCGGGGAAATAGCCTCTGAGAGTCCACCCTATCTATTCCTCTCAACATTTTATAAACTTCTATCAGGTCGCCTCACAACCTTCGCCTCTCCAGGGAAAAGAGTCCCAGCTCCCTCAACCTATCTTCATAAGGCATGCCTCCCAGTCCAGGCAACATCCTTGTAAATCTCCTCTTCACCCTTTCAATAGCTTCTACGTCTTTCCTATAGTGAGGCGACCAGAACTGCGCACAGTACTCCAAATGAGGCCTGACGAGGGTGCTGTAAAGTTGCAGCATTACCTCCCGACTCCTAAACTCAATCCCTCGATTAATGAAGGCCAGTACACCATACGCCTTCTTGACCACCTCCTCCACCTGCGAGGCCGATTTAAGAGTCCTGTGAACCCGGACCCCAAGATCCCTCACAATCCCACCCAGGCCCTACCCCCATATCCCTACATATTTTATATACTAATCCCTCTAACCTACACATCCCTGGACACTAAAGGGCAATTTTAGTATGGCCAATCGACCTAACCAGCACATCTTTGGACTGTGGGAGGAAACCGGAGCACTCGGAGGAAACCCACGCAGACACGAGGAGAACGTGCAGCCTCCACACAGACAGTGACCCGAGCCGGGAATCGAACCCGGGTCCCTGGAGCTGTGATGCAGCAGTGCTAACCCACTGTGCTACCCTGCCACCCCATGTTGGGCACCCCAATTCCCTAAACCTCAAATTCCAGATTGATATTCCAACACAGTACAAGTGCCACACTGTCTGTGGTGTTCTCTTTCACATGGGGTGTTAAACCATGTCTGTCATTTTAGATGGGTGTGGATCTCGGAGGACTGTTTGGAGGAAGGGCCTTGGGTGTTGCCCCTTGACTCCTGGCCAACATTTACCCCCAACTAACATCACACAAAAAAAGCCAGATGATTTGGTTATTTCACTGTTAGCTGTGAGAGCTTGCTGTGCACAAATTGGCACCCGTGTTTGTCAAACCGCAACACTTCACAGAGTACCCTATGATTCTATGTAATCTTATGATTCTGTCGGAGGGAATGAACAAACTGAGTCTCCTGAGCGTGTGTAGGACTTTAACAAAAATGTCTTTATTCAACATGTAGCGCAGTGGTTAGCACTGCTGCTTCACAGCTCCAGGGTCCTGGGTTCGATTCTCGGCTCAGATCACTGTCTGTGTGGAGTTTGTACATTCTCCTCGTGTCTGCGTAGGTTTCCTCCGGGTTCCCCAGTTTCCTCCCACAGTCCAAAGATGTGCTGGTTAGGTTGATTGGCCATGGCTAAAAGTGCTCCTTAGTGTCCCGGGATACCTGGGTTAGAGGCTTTAGCAGGTAAAATATGCAGAGACATGGGGGTAGCGCCTTGGTGGGATTGTGGTCAGTGCAGACTCGATGGGCTGAAGGGCCTCTTTCTGCACTGTAGGGTTCTATGATTCTATGCATGAAGGAGAGCAGAATTTGTGGCTGTAACTATAGCTTGCTTTTAACCTACTCTACTAATCATCGGGTCGTACACATTCTTACACTCTTCTTGAATTACTTTTCGATTGGGCCATCAGGTTGTTACTTTGAATTGGTTGCACTTCTGTTTTTGATCTTGCTATATGGTTCCATTGTCCTGTGTGCTTTAGCTTTTAATTGCTTTCTGGACATCTCCCTTCTACCTGTCTACAATATCAAAGCATTGTGTTTGTCAAAACTGATTTTGATGGGGTGTTAATTGTCCCAGCTCCTGGATGTTTAATTAAGCTTTCAGGGGCATGGCAGTTCCTCCAGATTTTTTGGAGCCTTGGCAATTGATATCAACTCTTATATGGTTGTTGTAACCCTGGAGCAATATCGTCTGGGGTGTAACTGTTGTGGTGCTGTCTGAGATATAATTACTTGTATTTTGCCCTGTTTGCCTGCAATGAGCGTAGATACTAAAGTGCTGCCTTTTTAACCCTTTCCATACTCTCCCTTCCTGCTGCGTCCCACACTCCCTGGGTTTTTGCCCTACCCCATAGGCTGTAAAACACTTTTGGATATCCTGAGGCAACAAAATCATAGAACGCCTACAAATGCAGATGGAGGCCATTCGGCCCATTGAGTCTGTGCTGACTCTCTGGCGGAACACCTTACTCAGGTCCAGCCCCCTGCCCTTTCTCTGTAGCTCCACATATTTACCTCAATAATCCACACACCTTGGGACACCAAGGGGCAACTTAGCACTGGCCAATTCACCCAACTTGCACATCTTTAGAGTGTGGGAGGAACATAGAAACATAGAAGATAGGAGCAGGAGGAGGCCATTTGGCCCTTCGAGCCTGCTCCACCATTCATCACAATCATTGTCCAATGCAACAGCCTCATCCTGCTTTCTCCCCATAATCTTTGATCCCATTCACCCCAAGTGCTACATCCAACAGCCTCTTGAATACATTCAATGTTTTGGCGGCAACTGCTTCCTGTGGTAATGAATTCCACAGGCTCACCACTCTTTGGGTGAACAAATGTCCCCTCACCTTCATGCTAAATGGTCCACTTCAAATCCTCAGACTGTGACCCCTGGTTCTGGACTCCCCCCACCATCAGGAATCTCCACCCTGCATCTACCCTGTCTCGTCCTGTTAGAATTTTGTAAGTCTCTGTGAGATCCCCCCTCTTTTGTCTGAACTTCAGCGAGAACAATCCTAACCCAGTCAACCTCTCCTCGTACATCAGTCCCACCATCCCCGGAATCAGCCTGGTACAGCCCGGCATAACCAGGCAACAACAAAAGAAAACAAATTCAAAATCTTTGCTTACAACCGCAGAGATCATGATTTAAAAAAAAAAAAACTTTTTAAAGATACATAAACATCACTACACAGGCAGTCACCCAAGCTGGGAATTAAACCGGGTTCCTGGCGCTGTGAGGAGGCAGTTCTAGCCACTGTGCCACTCTCGGTGTGAGAGATTTGATGGAGGTGCTATAAACCGTGAGGTGTCTATACAGAGTAGATAGGGAGTAACCTTTCCCTTTGGTAGAAGGATTGAGAACCAGAGTGCGCAGATTTAAGCTGATTGGCAAAAAATAAAACGGAAACGAGAGGAAAAATGCGAGCGACGAGGATCTGGAATGCACTGCCTGGAAGAGGCATGTTTGACCATAAGAACATAAGAAATAGGAGCAGGAGTAGGCCTTCTGGCCCTTCGAGCCTGCCCCGCCATTCAATAAGATCATGGCTGATCTGTCGTGACTCAGCTCCACCTTCCTGCCCTCTCCCCATAACCCTTAATCCCCTCTCTTATCAAAAACCCATCAACCCGCGTCTTAAAAATATTTAGCGAGGCAGCCTCCACCACTTCAACGGGCAGAGAATTCCAGAGATTCACCACCCTTTGAGTGAAGAAGTTCCTCCTCAACTCCGTTCTAAACCGCCCCCCCTTTACCTTGAGGCTGTGCCCCCTAGTCCTACTGTCTTTTTTGAGCGGGAAGAGTCTCTCCACCTCTATCCTACCCATCCCAAGGCTTTCCTTAATATTTGAAGGTCTGTGAGGAAAAGGTGTGGGAATGGGATTAGCCGAGTTGTTATTGCCATGAGCCAGAATAGGCACAGCAGCGCAAAGTGCCCTCGAATTTGCCATAACCAGTCCATGATTCCAAGCTTACGAGAAAGCTTTGGAACGTCGCGTACAAAATTATGAGACATAGATGGGTCAATGGGAAGGAACCTTCCCCCTTCGTAGAGGGGTCAGTAACGGGTGGGGGGGGAGGGGGGGCATAGATTTAAGGTAAGGGGTTTTGAGAGGGTTCGAGGAAAATCTTTTTCACCCGGAGGCTAGTGAGAATCCAGAACCTCACTGCTTGAAAGTGTGGTGGAGGCCGGAAGCCTCCCAAGGAAAATGAGCACTTGAAATGCACGGATACGGACTAAGTGTTGGAAAATGGCCCCCCACCACACCCTCCCTAACAGTACAAACCTCATCCTATTTCCAGTTATCTTTAGCTCTGAGGACAGCTCATCCAGACACAAAACACTGGCTCTGTTTTCTCACACAGCTGCTGTCAGACCTGCTGAGATGCCAGCAGTTTATATTCTTCTTATTTATCAAGCTAATAGGAACATAAGAAATAGGAGCAGGAGTAGGCCATCTAGCCCTTCGAGCCTGCCCCGCCATTCAATAAGATCATGGCTGATCTGAAGTGGATCAGTTCCACTTTCCCGCTTTCTCCCCATAACCCTTAATTCCCTTGTCTATCAGAAACCTATCTATCCGTGACTTAAAAATATTTAGCGAGGCAGCCTCCACCACTTCAACGGGCAGAGAATTCCAGAGATTCACCACCCTTTGAGTGAAGAAGTTCCTCCTCAACTCCAATCTTTATAAGACTCTTGTCAGGCCTCATTTGGAGTACTGTGCGCAGTTCTGGTCGCCTCACTCTAGGAACGATGTAGAAGCTATTGAGAGGGTACAGAGGAGATTTACAAGGATGTTGCCTGGACTGGGAGGCATGCCTTATGAAGTTAGGTTGAGGGAGCTGGGACTCTTTTCCCTGGAGAGACGAAGGTTGAGAGGCGACCTGATAGAGGTTTATAAAATGTTGAGAGGAATAGATAGGGTGGATTCTCAGAGGCTATTTACCCGGGTTGAAAAGGTCGCTACGAGAGGACACAGATTTAAGGTGCAGGGAGGGAAGTTCAGAAGTGATGTTAGGGGTAAGTTTTTCACTCAGAGGGTGGTGAGTGAATGGAATCGGCTGCCGTCAGTGGTGGTGGAGGCGAACTCGCTGGGGTCTTTTAAGACTTCTGGATGAGTATATGGGGTTTAATGAGATTGAGGGTTATAGATAGGTCTGTAGGTTGGTAGGTGTTGATGTGATCGGCGCAACTCGTGGGCCGAAGGGCCTGTTTGTGCTGTAGTGTTCTATGTTCTATGTTCTAAACCGCCCCCCCCCCTTATCTTGAGGCTGTTCCCTCTAGTCCTGCTGTCCTTTCTGAGCGGGAAGAATCTCTCTACCTCTATCCTATCCATCCCCTTCATGATCTTATACGTCTCTATAAGATACCCCTCATCCTTCTAAACTCCAATGTTAATACTGGGTTTCGATTTAGACTTAGCCATCGAGCAAAAGGAATTTGACACAAATTTATTCTGCGCCTATCTGATCATATCACATATCCTTAACTTATTCCTTCTTACTGAGACTCGAGTGGTTTTGCCTTTCAATGACCTCCTGTCCCCTTCAGGGGCGGTACAATGGCACAGTGGTTAGCACTGCTGCCCCAGGGACCCCGGGTTCAATTCCTGGCTCGGGTTGCTGTCCGTGTGGAGTCTGCACATTCTCCCCGTATCTGCGTGGGTCTGCCCCGGTTTTCTCCCACACTCCGAAGATATGCGGGTTAGATGGATTGGCCATGCTAAATTGCCCCTACTGTCAGGGGGTTGGCAGGGTAAATATGTGGGGCTACGAGAATGGAGCCTGGATGGGATAGTGGTCAGTGCAGACTCGATGCACTGTAGGGGCTAACAAAGTTACCGGAGAGACTTGAGGCTTGGTTAAAAATTTTCCCTTTAAAAGTTGGAAAGTTAGCAGAGCGAACAAGCTGGAAGGAAAGTTGACATCCCAGGATAGATAAAAAGGCAGGGGCCAAGCCAAGATTCCATCCTGAACACATCATCCTCACAAAGTTTTAATTAGTGTTTTCCAAATTCATCACACACTCCGCATTATCAATTGCAAATCAACTGTAACAACAGGGTATCGTAGAATCCCTACGGCGCAGAAGTAGGCCATTCAGCCCATTGAGTCTGCACCGACAACAATCCCACCCAGGTCCTATCCCCGTAACCCCCTGCATTTACCTCACCTATTCTCCCTGAGGGGCAACTTAGCACGGCCAATCCACCTAACCTGCACATCTTTGGAGGGTGGGGAGAAACCAGAGCAGATATGGAGAAAATGTGCAAAATCCCCACAGACAGTGACCCAAGCCAGGAATCAAACTGGGGTCCCTGGTACTAACCACAGTGCCACTGTGCACCCCTTGCTCATTTGGAAGTACCCATTCTCTACAATCATCCTCCCCTCTGCATCTTTTATGGTGTGAAACTCAAGACCCCTCTGATCATCAACTAGCTCACTAGGCCTTTTTGTGAGATGTTAATCCAGAGGGTAAGTGTTAGCCAGGAAGAGCCAACTCTCCTGCTCCCACGGGGTTGTAACAGGCTTTGGGATAAGGTTGTGCTAGCCGCAAACTTTTGTGTCATTCTTTCTGAAGACAAACAATAAATTCCACACTGACTTCACTCAAAGAGGGTCTTGTACTTACGCAGCATCTCAGGATATGACTTCAGGATATGCCAAATGGTGAAGGATTTTTTCAAAGTGCTATCAGGGGAGGTGACGGCCTAATAATATTATCTCCAGGCTATTAATCCAGAAGCCAGAAGAGAAAAGGCTGGAAAATCTCAGCAGTTCTGGCAGCATCTGTAAGGAAAAGAAAAGAGCTGATGTTTCGAGTCCAGATGATTCTTTGTCAAAGCTGTCAACTGGACTCGAAACATCAGTTCTTTTCTCTCCTTACAGACGCCGCCAGAACTGCTGAGATTTTCCAGCTTGTTCTCTTTTGGTTTCAGGTTCCAGCATCCGCAGTCATTTGCTTTTACTTATTAATCCAGAAACTCAGCTCATGTTCGGGTTCGAATCCCACCACGGCAGATGGTGGAATTTGAATTCAATAAAAAAATATCTGGAATTAAGGATATGCTGATGACCATGAAGTTGTCGTCAATTGTCAGAAAAACCCAGATGGTTCACTAATGTCCCTTTAGGGAAGGAAATCTGCCGTCCTTACCCGGTCTGGCCTACATGTGACTCCAGAGCCACAGCGATGTGGTTGACTCTCAACTGCCCTCCGAAACAGAGACCGAGCCATTCATTTGTATCAATCACTCAAGGAAACAGCTCAACAACACCTTCTCAAGGGCAACTAACTAGGGTTGGGCAATAAATGCAGGCCAGCCAGCGATGCCCATGTCCCACGAACGAATTAAACAGAAAGTATGAAGTGTGGCAGCCAACTTGTACACAGCAAGCTCCCACAAAGAGAAACGTGACAGAAAGATCATCCCTATTGCTGTGATTGAGGTTGAAAGGAATATATATATATATATATATATATATATATATATATATATATATATATATATAGAGGTTGAAAGGAATATATATTGACCCGAGCACCTCTTTGACATAGAATCATAGAGGTTTACAGCATGGAAACAGGCCCTTTGGCCCAACTTGTCCATGCTGCTCAGTTTTTAACCACTAAACTAATCCCAATTGCCTGCATTCAGCCCATATCCCTCTATACCCATCTTACCCATATCTGAATGCTTTTTAAAAGACAAAACTATACCCACCTCTACTACTGCCTCTGGCAGCTCATTCCAGACACTCACCACCCTCTGTGTGAAACAATTGCCCCTCTGGACCCTTTTGTATCTCTCCCTTCTCATCTTAAGCCTGTGCCCTCTAGTTTTAGAGTCTCCTACCTTTGGGAAAAGAGGTTGAATATCTAACTGATCTATGCCCCTCATTATTTTATAAACCTCTATAGATCTATAAGATCACCCCCTAAGCCTCCTGCACTCCTGAGAAAAGAATGGTTTAATTCCCTACAATATTCTCTGCCTAGGATCATTCAGAAAGGGAGAGTGGAATTCATAGAATCCCTACCGCACAGAAAGAGGCCATTCGGCCCATTGAGACAACCCCACCCAGACCCTACCCCCATTTCCCACCCACTATCCACACATCTCAGGACACTAAGGGTCAATTTTAGCATGGCCAATCAACCCACACATCCTTGGACCGGGGGAGGAAACCGGAGGACCCGGAGAAAACCCACACAGACACGAGGGGAATGTGCAAACTCCACGCAGACAGTGACCCGAGCCGGGAATCGAACCCAGCTCCTCGAAGTCTGTGAAGCAGCAGCGCTAACCGCTGTGCTACCGTGCCAGCCAGAATTAGAACATAGAACATTACAGCGCAGAACAGGCCCTTCGGCCCACGATGTTGCGCCGACCAGTTACAAAACAATGACCCACTAGCCTAAACCAATCCCTTTTCGTCCATAAACCTATCCACGGATCTCTTAAACGCCCCCAAACTAGGCGCATTTACAACTGCAGCTGGCAGGGCATTCCAGTCCCTCACCACCCTCTGGGTAAAGAACCTACCCCTGACATCTGTCCTATAACTACCCCCCCTTAATTTAAAGTCGTGCCCCCTCGTGCTAGCTTTCTCCATCCTAGGAAAAAGGCTATCACTATCCACCCTGTCTAAACCTCTAATCATCTTATATGTTTCAATGAGATCCCCTCTTAGCCGCCTTCTTTCCAGCGAAAACAACCCCAAATCTCTCAGTCTCTCCTCATAGTATCTCCCCTCCATACCAGGCAACATCCTGGTAAACCTCCTCTGCACCCTCTCCAAAGCCTCTACATCCTTCCTGTAATGTGGGGACTGGAACTGCACACAAAACTCCAAGTGCGGCCGCACCAGAGTTGTGTACAGTTGCAACATGACGCTGCGACTCCTAAATTCAATCCCCCTACCAATAAACGCCAAGACTCCGTATGCCTTCTTAACAACCTTATCTACTTGATTCCCAACGTTCAGGGATCTATGTACACATACACCTAGATCCCTCTGCTCCTCCACACTATTCAAAGTCCTCCAGTTAGCCCTATACTCAACACATCTGTTATTCCTACCGAAATGAATTACCTCACACTTCTCCACATTAAATTCCATCCGCCACCTCGCAGCCCAGCTCTGCAACCTTTCTAAGTCACCCTGCAAACTATGACACCCTTCCTCACAATCTATCACACCTCCGACTTTGGTGTCATCAGCAAATTTACTAATCCACCCAACTATACCCTCATCCAGATCATTAATAAAAATTACAACAGCAGTGGCCCCAAAACAGATCCCTGAGGCACACCACTCGTAACCGAACTCCATGATGAATATTTACCATCAACCTCCACCCTCTGTCTCCTATCTGCTAGCCAATTCCTGATCCAATTACCTAGATCACCCCCAATCCCATACATCTGCATTTTCTGCAGAAGCCTACCATGGTGAACCTTATCAAACGCCTTGCTAAACTCCAAACACACCACATCAACTGCCTTACCCCTATCCACCTCTTTGGTCACTTTCTCAAAGAACTCGATAAGATTAGTAAGGCACGACCTACCCGCTACAAAACCATGCTGACTGTCTCTAATCAATTCATTACTCTCCAAATAACTGTAAATCCTGTCTCTAATAATCCTTTCCAAAACCTTACCCACCACAGAAGTAAGACTCACCGGTCTATAATTCCTAGGGAAGTCTCTTCTCCCCTTCTTAAACAATGGGACAACATTTGCTGTCCTCCAATCTTCCGATACTATACCAGAGACCAACGACGACCTGAAGATCAGAGCCAGAGGCTTCGCAATCACCTCTCTTGCCTCCCAAAGAATCCTAGGGTAAATCCCATCCGGACCAGGGGACTTATCTATTTTCAAACCCTCTAATTATGACCCAGCATTAGCACACACCCCAGCAGAGATAGGGAAATGGTCAACCTTTGTTGCGGGAAATTGGCCCAGTGTCCAGCGGCTGCTGTGGGATCGTTTACGCCCAGCTGAGACAGCAGGAGGAATGTTAGCTTTAACAAGTCAACCAGCAGACCTGCACCTCAGACAGCGTAGCACTCCCTCAGTACCGCGCAGGAGTGTAAACCTGGGCTTTCGCCACTGGACACAGAACCTGCTGGTCACACTGACCCTGGCTGATAGTCGAGCCGAAGTTACACGCCGAATGCTTTCTGTTTCTCGTCCACGAAAAGAAAGCTGAACTGCGGCGTGAATAAATTACCTTCATAAAAATAAAAACGTCCGCTGCATTAGGAGGAAGCTACAAATTGCCAAATCTTTCACCACCAGGCCACATGAAATATTTAAAAGGAGCTCTTTAAAATGCTTAACTAGAAGCATTATGCTACTAAAAAACATAATCTCCCAGATGGCGGCAAAACAATTAAGTCGCAAATATTTTAGAGGCATTATCGTGAAATTAACAACGGGACTTTTTTGCAAGGGAAACTGCATTTGAAGGAGGCCATTTGACCGATTGTTTCCGCTGCTATCTCCTTCCATGAGTAATTCACCTCATGCTCCTCCCCCACCGTAACTCCCCACTTGTTTCTTTTTCACATAACAGTGCAATTCCCTTTTTTGATGCCTCAACTGAATCTGCCTCCACCACGCTCTCAGTCATCCCCAGATCTTAGAACAAAGAACAACACAGACCCTTCGGCCCAACGAGCCCGCGCCGCCATCTTAACATTATGAGCCCCCTCTCCACCCATGACCCTTGTCTAAGCTCATGGCATTCCACATTGAGGGGAGACTAATTTAGGGACGATTTGTTACACCAGTCAGCCTAAGAGCACATCTTTGGGGTGTGGGAGGAAACCGGAGCGCCCGGAGAAAAACCCACGCGAGCACGGGGAGAATGCGCAAACTCCCCACAGACACCGGCCCGAATCCATGTGTCTGCGCAGCAAACAGTCACTGAGCTGTCGTGTTGCCCAGCATCTGGTCCAGTTTAAGCGTACACTAACGACGTGAAGCGCTAAGCCAATCTCGAAACATCCAAGAGCAGCCCTCGTATGACCCATAGCCTGTATGCCCCTCGTGGGACAACATCCACTTAACCACTCTTAACCCCCTTCCATCTAGAAGGACAAGGGCAGCAGGTACATGGGAACACCCCCACTTGCAAGTGCCCCTCCCAGCCACTCACCCACCCAGAGGTCCAGGTTTTGCCCTGGTGATAGGGGTTCTAATCCAGTGCTGAGGGAGTGCTGCATTGTCAGAGGTCAGTGCGGAATTATTTATTTCTTTTTGGATCCTAGGGGCTACTAACCAAGTTTGTGCCACCTATTCTCGTAATTAAACCTTTGAGGGTTTGTTGTAATTCCCTGTTCCTTCACAGTTGCTGGGTCAAAATCCTGGAATGCCCTCCCTAACGGCACTGTGGGTCAACCCCCAGACTGCAGCGATTCAGCATAGAACCCTACAGTGCAGAAACAGGCCCTTCGGCCCATCGAGTCTGCACCGAACACAATCCCACCCAGACCCTATCCCCATATCCCTACACATTTACCTGCTAATCCCTCTAACCTACACATCCCAGGACACTAAGGGGCAATTTTAGCATAGCCAATGAACCTAACCCGCACATCTTTGGACTGTGGGAGGAAACCGGAGCTCCCGGAGAAAACCCACGCAGACACGAGGAAAATGTGCAAACTCCACACAGGCAGTGACCCGAGCCGGGAATCGAACCCAGGACCCTGGAGCTGTGAAGCAACAGTGCTAACCCACTGTGCTACCGTGCCGCCCTAAAGGAGGCAGGTCAAGGAGGCAGGTCACCCCCACCTTCTCCAGGGTAGCTTGGTGTAGCCAGCAATGCCCATGCCCCACAAATGAATAAAAAAATCGAGTGTGAAAAAGTTTCTCCTCGTGTCTCCATCGCTTCTTCTGCCAATTACTTTTATTCTGTACCCTCTCATTCTTGGTCCTTTTACGAGTGGGAGCAGTTTCTCCCTCTTCACTCTCTCCAGCCCCCCTCATGAATTTTGAACATCTCTATCAAATCTCCTCTTCGCTTTCTTCTCTCCAAGGGGAACAGTCCCAGCCTCTCCAATCTCTCCTCATCGCTGAAGTTTCTCATCCCATCCTTGTGAATCATTTCCGCACTCTCTCCAATGCTTTCCTATATTCTGTTCCTATGTACGCGGCCTTTTCACAGACAGAAGCTGACTTGCTGCATCCTGCCAGGAATTTGGAGGCAGAGAAACATCGAAACGGGAAACAGGAGTAGGCCACTCGGCCCTTCGAGTCTGCCCCGCCATTCATTTCGATCATGGCTGATCATCAAATTCAATATCCTGATTCCCCCCATCCTCCCATATCCCTTGATCGTACCGTTACAAAAAAATTGTTGAACATAAGGGAATTAAGGGTTATGGGCAGTTAAGTGGAGTTGAGTCCATGAAAAGATCAGCCATGATCTTATTGAATGGCGGGGCAGGCTCGAGGGGCCAAATGGCCTACTCCTGCTCCTAGTTCTTATGTTCTTATCCCTCTAGCCCCGAGAGCTATATCTAATTTCCTCTTGAAATCACGCAATGTTTTGGCCCCAACTCCGTTCTGTGGGAGTGAATTCCACACATTCCCCACCCTCTGGGTGAAGAAATTTCTCCTCACCCTCAGTTCTAAAAGGTTTACCCCCTTATCCTCAAACCACGACCCCCTAGTTCTAGACTCCCCCCACCATCGGGAACATTCTTTCGGAATCTAACCCTGTTCGAATTTTATAAGCTTCCATGAGATCCCCTCTCACCCTTGTAAACTTTAGTGGATATAATCCTAACCCACCTAGTGGCCGGAATTCTACCGCCCCTGCCCGCCACGGGAATCGGAGCGGGCAAAGGGCAGGGCATGGGAAGACCCGTTGACTTTGGGTGGGGTTTCGGGGCGGGTGAGGCTATCAAAAAACCCGCCCAGTCTCTCTTCCTGATTATATTTCCAACTTCCAATTTAAGCTCTTTCTGCCTTTCTAATGCCTTTCTAATGCGTACGCTTTCTGAGTTATCTCTGTAATTAACTTGGCTTTCAGTGAAACTTGCCCTTATAAACCCAGCAATATTTGTGATTGTATCAGGGAGCCTGCAGTAGGAAGGGAAGATGCAATCTAATCTAAAGAAAATTGGAACTTGTGGCAGGATTACTCCCCCCCCCCCCCCTCCACCCCCCACCCACTGTTCCAGCTAATGTGCACTCATTCGCCTGCACTTTGTAACATTTCTTCATCTCTTCCTGAATATTAAACCGTATGTGGTCTGTATTTGCATAATGCGACTTCCAGTCTAATGATCTGATTAGAGTTCCGTTAGCGAGGTGACAGAATGCTACGTTATCCTGACATTTTGGTGCTGTAAAATTTCGGATGACTTGCTATCTTTAGGGTAAGATCAGGCAAGATGCAGCCATCTTTATTATTCCGTGTACTTGAGTACATGGTAATTTTTGGTTTTGTTTGTCAGGCAGGTCCTCTGTTGGGATTTGTGCATCATTGTACACTCACTGTAACCATCCTTGGGCTTATCTTCTCCCCGCGTCTGTGTGGGTTTCTTCCAGATGCTCCGGTTTGCCCCCCACAGTCGGAAAGACATGATGGATTGATGCGTTGGCCATGCTAAATTCTCCCTCAGTGTACCTGGACAAACACTAAGTTTGATTGAATTTATTGTTGTCACATGTATACAGTGAAAAGTATTGTTTCTTGCGCGTTATGCAGACAAGGCATACCACTCATAGAGAAGGAAAAGAAAGAGTCCAGAATGTGGTGGAACATAGAACATAGAACATAACAGCGCAGAACAGGCCCTTCGGCCCACGATGTTGCGCCAACCAGTTACAAAACAATGACTCACTAGCCTAAACTAATCCCTTTTCGTCCATAAACCTATCCACAGATCTCTTAAACGCCCCCAAACTAGGTGCATTTACAACTGCAGCTGGCAGGGCATTCCAGTCCCTCACCACCCTCTGGGTAAAGAACCTACCCCTGACATCAGTCCTATAACTACCCCCCCTTAATTTAAAGTCGTGCCCCCTCGTGCTAGCTTTCTCCATCCTAGGAAAAAGGCTATCACTATCTACCCCGTCTAAACCTCTAATCATCTTATATGTTTCAATGAGGTCCCCTCTTAGCCGCCTTCTTTCCAGTGAAAAACAACACCAAATCTCTCAGTCTCTCCTCATAGGATCTCCCCTCCATACCAGGCAACATCCTGGTAAACCTCCTCTGCACCCTCTCCAAAGCCTCCACATCCTTCCTATAATGTGGGGACCAGAACTGCACACAAAACTCCAAGTGCGGCCACACCAGAGTTGTGTACAGTTGCATCATGACGCTGCGACTCCTAAATTCAATCCCCCTACCAATAAACGCCAAGACACCGTATGCCTTCTTAACAACCTTATCTACTTGATTCCCAACTTTCAGGGATCTATGTACACATACACCTAGATCCCTCTGTTCATCCACACTATTCAAAGTCCTCCCGTTAGCCCTATACTCAACACATCTGTTATTCCTACCAAAATGAATTACCTCACACTTCTCTACATTAAACTCCATCTGCCACCTCGCAGCCCAGCTCTGCAACCTTTCTAAGTCACACTGCAAACTATGACACCCTTCCTCACAATCTACCACACCTCCGACTTTGGTGTCATCAGCAAACTTACTAATTCACCCAACTATACCCTCATCCAGATCATTAATAAAAATTACAGTCATTGCTAGGGTGTAGAGAAAGATCAACTTAGTGCGAGGTAGGTCCATTCAAAAGTCTGATGGCAGCAGGGAAGAAGCTGTTCTTGAGTCGGTCGGTACGTGGCCTCAGGCTCTTGTATCCTTTTCCCGACAGAAGAAGGTGGAAGAGAGAATGTCCGGGGTGTGTGGGGGTCCTTGATTATGCTGGCTGCTTTTCCGAGGCAGCGGGAAGTGTAGACAGAGTCAATGGATGGGAGGCTGGTTTGTGTGATGGATTGGGCTACATTCACGACCCTTTGTAGTTCCTTGCGGTCTTGGGCAGAGCGGGAGCCCATACCAAGCTGTGATACAACCCAGAAAGAATGCTCTCTGTGGGGCATCTGTAGAAGTGTGGCAACTGGGGATTTTCACAAGCCTACTGTGACACTAATAAATAAACTTTAAAAAAAATCCTACCCCCCGCCACTTCTGCCATCGAAATTTATTTCCAATGCATGGGGTGTAGATCTTTCTCTACATCCTAGCTCTGACTGTAACAACACATTCTGTACTCTCTCCTTTCCTTCTCTATGAGCCATCTCTCAGAGGTTATTCACATTTGTTATGTGTGTTTCTAACATTCATGCCACACAACCATCACGATAGAATCTAACCAACTCCCCTTGGCGTTCAATAGAATTGCCATCAGTGGAAATCCCCACTGCGAATATCCTGCAGATATTGATCTTTGCTCGATGTGCCTCGATCCATTGACCAAAAACAGAAGAGAACCAGCCAACTAAATATCTCAAGAGCAGGTGAGAGGCTGGGAATCCCGCAGCGAGTAACTCACCACCCTTGGGGAAACAGGGGGAGGGGGGGGGGGGTGGGGGGGATGGATGGTGGCAGGGTGGTGCCCTCACTGGACCAGTAATCCAGATGCCCAGTTAGACAATAAAGTGCTAGCCTTGCTGGAGAAACCCACACCCCATGCATAAAGATGGTCGCAGAGGCCCCGGGAGGGGACCATCAATAGATTTACCCCGTGGGTTTCGAGGAGTACGAGCTCCCTAATTACACGGGCGGCTGCTTGCCCAGTGGAACAGAGAACCACACAGCACAGGAAACAGGCCCTTCGGCCCTACAAGCCCATGCTGCCCATTTTAACACTCAGTGAGCGTCTCATTCCAATCCTTCTTCTACCTACGACTTTTGTCTACGTCTCTTGGACTCCACAGTAAAGGGGGTGCAAATTTAGGGAATTGTATGTGCGCCGGATTGAGGGAGGTCTAATTTAGGGACAATTTGTTAACACCGATCAGCCCAAGAGCACGTTTTTGGGGTGTGGGAGGAAACCGGAGCCCCCGGAGAAAACCCACGCAAGCACGGGGAGAATGTGCAAACTCCCACACACATAGACCCAAAGTCGGAGATCCGACCCGGGTCCCTGTAACCGCGCAGCAAACAGTGATAGTCACCGGGCTGTCGTGTTGCCCGTCAGTTGGTCCAGTTTAAGCGTACACTAACGACGTGAAGCTCTGGGCAACTCTCGGAGCCACAGCCAAGAGCAGCCCTGGCACGACCCACCGCGTGTACGCCCCTCGTTGGACAACAGGGCGCAGAGTGGTCAGAGTGGGAGTTTTAAGCCTGTTACTCTACCTGGAACATTGCTGTAGGTCCCAAGGTAAAGATTACCTGAATGTAAGGTGCTGGTTCTTTGGTTCACAAAGAAGGGTGTTAGTGAAGGGGCATGCATGCGGCAGGTTGTGGTGGGCTGCTCTTGGATGTTGCTTCGGGAGTTGCCTACTGCTTCATGTCGTTGGTGTGCGTAAACTGGACCATCTCGAGGGCATCATGACAGCTCAGAGACTATCTCTGTTGCTGTGCGGACACATGGAGTTGGGCCTGTGTCCGTGGGAGTTTGCGCGTTCTCCCCATGGTTGCGTGGGTTCCCTCCGGGTGCTCCGGTTTCCTCCCACATCCCAAAAATGTGCTTTTAGGCTGATTGATTGGGTAACAAATTGTCCCTATATTGGACCTCCCTGATCCTCACACATTAGGCATAGACTAAAATCATGAATAGGACACTGACAATGGGACGGCGGCGCGGGCTCGTTGGGCCGAAGGGCCTGTTTCCTGTGCTGTGTTGTTCTTTGTTGTTGTTGTTCTTTGTTGTTGAAGTCATTTATCCCAATAACCGCACCATAAATAGAATTAAAGAAAGTGTCCCTTTTTATTACCCTCCCTCCAAGTTCTAAATAGCTATTTTCTTTTGGTCGCATCTTTGATCGAAACACCTCTGAATTTGATTCATCTGTTAGAATACAAGTAGGCAGCACTGGTCCAAAGTTGAACTACTTTTACTGAACCCCATTTAAAACACATCAGAAAGCGATTAAAGATTATTTGAGAGGAGGGAGGAGAAAGAGAGACCAGCCAATGCAGACTTGATCCAAATCTTGCACAGAACAGGACTGAACTGATAACTGTTGCTACAATATATGAATTTTTATCTGGGTTATTGGGGGTGGCACAGTAGCAACGTGGTTAGCGCTGCTGCCTCACAGTGCCAGGGATCTGGGTTCGATTCCCAGCTTGGGTCACTGTCAGTGTGGAGTTTGCACATTCTCCCCGTGTCTGCGTGGGTTCCCTCCCACACAGTCTGAAATACATGCCGGTTAGGTGCATTGGTCCAAAAGGGCGACTAAAGGGATTTTCACAGTAACTTCATTGCAGTGTTAATGTAAGCCTTACTTGTGACTAACAAACAGACTTTAACTTTTGAAAGAGCTGGGCACACATAGGACCTGATTTAATGATCAAATTGCACCCATTTTTGGGCACAAGAACTTGGTAAATTCGGACATGAGGTGAGTAGCGTGGTCCGCGCCCACCTCCATGCTGGTTCCCCCTTTACCAAGGGGCAAAAATGATCACCGTCGGGACTAAAATGGGCACAAGATCAATTTAAAAACATCTGCGGGCATTTACGTTGGCTTAATGGGCAGGACACCCAAACTTACCGGCACTTCCCCTTTTACCACCGCGTTCGCCCATCCAGGATGGGTGCAAAGTGGAAACGGATCCGCCAAGGTCCAATTCCGACACTCCAGATTCTGAGGAGGCGAGTTCCGAGCCCCTGGCAGCTCTCTGACTCAGATCGCTGGTGGTGGAGGGGTGGGGGGAGGGAGGAAGGAGTGGGGGGGGCGAGGTGGGTCAGACGGCTTCCTGGTGGGGGGGGGGGGGGTGGGTGGAAGGAGGTGGGTCAGATGGTTCTCGGGTGGGGGGGGGTGGGTGAGATGGCTCTCTGACTAAGATCGGGGAGGGTGGGGGGCTGGGAGGGGGGGGGGCAGAGGTGTCCGCTGCCACTCTGCCTGAGATTGGGGGGGGGGTTGTGATGGTGGGGGGGGGGGGGGGGGGTGGGGGGGTGTGTGGGGGGTGATGGGGAGGGGCCCTGAGCAGTCTGGGTGGTGGAAATGTAGGGGGAACAAGGGGGGTGGGGGGTGGGGGTGTCAGTTATGTTGTGTGGGTGGGGCAATGTGTGTGTTGGGGGGGGGGGTGCAGGGGAAGGCATTATCCAGCCTGGCAGCGATGTGGGTAAGGGAGAGTTTCTCTATTTCTTTTCTGCGCAGTTGGAGGCTCTGATTGGAGTAGCAGTGTTTTGGGAGTGTTAAGCCCGGCCTAAAGGCTTCTGCAGCCCGATTCGGAAATCGCTGATATTTTTTTCAGGCAGAGTGCACGTGAGAACGGGAATAAATGTCGGATCTGAAACACTCCCAGTCCCGGGTCCACCCAGCACTTGGAATTAAAATGGTGAAATAGGCCTCCAACAACTGGTACCTGTGTCACCGTGAAAACTTTCCTTAGTTGTTTCTGCTGATGATGTATTTTCAAATGTGGTCAATTTCTAAACTCTTCCCAGAATTCCCAGTTGAGTTGTAAAACGTGGCTAAGTTAGCTTTAAAGCTTAGCACAGTTAGTTACACAGGCAGGAATATCTTAAAATGACGTCTTCTAACTGAAACACACCATACAACGGATCCCACACACCCATTGCCTTCCCCCTCGTCCCCCTTGCGGCTCACAGTGTTACGGGTGTGTAACCTTTCCTTCCCGCAGTCATATTTCCCGATGCTGTGGTTCAAAGTGTATTTATTAGTGTCACCAGTACATAGGGGATATTAAATAGGGTTAAACCTCGGGAGACACCGGAAAGGCAGGCTGTAAGATTAATATTTTTGACTTTATTCCACAGGTGGAGGTCCACCTCGTGTCAAACGAGGGGCATTCACACGGCGGGTCGTGCCTGGGCTGCTCTTGGAAGTTCCAGGAGTGGCCTAGAACTTCATGTCGGTGTGTGTGCTTGATCCTGGACCGGTAGATGGGTGCCGCAACAGCTCAGTGACTATCACTGCTGGCTGTGCAGGCACATGGATTTGGGCCTGTGTCTGTGGGAGTTTGCGCATTCTCCCTGTGGTTGCGTGGGTTTCCTCCAGGCGCTCCGGTTTCCTCCCACACCCCAAAAATGTGCTCTCAGGCTAATCGGTTTTTACCAAATTGACACTATTTCTTCCCTGAATCTGACTGAGTAGGGTTCCATTCATAGACACGCAGGGTAGAATAGGTGTAGGGTGATGTGGCGGCGCGGGCTCGTTGGGCCGAAGGGCCTGTTTCCCGTGCTGGATTGTTCTTTGTTCTTTGTTCTTTGTTCTATAAGAACGTAAGAAATAGGAGCAGGAGTAGGCCATTCTAGCCCTTCGAGCCTGCCCCGCCGTCTGTCGCGGCTGACATTAACACTGCTATGAAGTTACTGGACTCCCCCCGCCATTGAGAACACGCTTTCTGAATCTACCCTGTCTAACCCTGTTAGAATTTTATAAGTTTCTACGAGATTCCCCTCTCACTCTTCTAAACTCCAGTGTATATTATCACAACCGATTAATTCGCCACACTCCGGAGCCTGTTCGGGTTACACTGAGGGAGAATTGAGCACGGCCAATGCATCTAATCAGCACGTCTTTTGGACTGTGTGAGCAAACCCACACAGACACGGGGAGAACATGCTGGCTCCACACAGACAAACGGCTAATGTTACGCCGTTGTTTAAGAAGGGTGCCAGGCAAAAGGCGGGGAATTATAGGCCGGTTAGTTTAACGTCTGTGGTAGGTAAAATGTTAGAAACCGTCATTAAGGAGGAAATAGCGAGGCATCTTGAAGGGAATTGCTTGATAGGGCGGACGCAACACGGTTTCATTAAAGGGAAGTCGTGTCTGACAAATTTACTGGAGTTCTATGAGGATGTGTCCAGGGCAGTGGATAGAGGAGAGCCGGTGAATGTGGTCTTTCTGGATTTTCAGAAGGCGTTTGACAAGGTACCTCACAAGAGGTTATTGCAGAAGGTCAGGGGACATGGAGTTGGGGGTAGGGTGTTAGCGTGGATAGAGGATTGGTTGTCAAATAGGAGGCAGAGAGTGGGGGTCAATGGATGCTATTCGGATTGGCGGTTGGTGACTAGTGGGGTGCCCCAGGGGTCGGTGCTGGGGCCTCAGCTATTTACCATTTATATAGATGATCTGGAGGAGGGAACCGAGTGCAGGGTGTCGAAATTTGCTGATGACACCAAGATTGGGGGAAAGACAAATTGTGCGGAGGGTGTGGAGAGTCTGCAGAAGGATCTAGATAGGCTGGGCGAATGGGCCAGGAAATGGCAAATGGAATTTAATGTTGGCAAGTGTGAGGTGGTCCACTTTGGTAGGAGGAATGGTAGGAAGGACTATTACTTACGGGGCGAAAAACTGCAGCAGGCGACAGTGCAGAGGGACCTCGGGGTCCTTGTGCATGAGTCGCAAAAACCCAGCTTGCAGGTGCAGCAGGTGGTCAGGAAGGCGAATGGGATGCTGGCCTTCATAGCGAGGGGGATTGAATATAAAAGTAGGGAGGTCTTGCTGCAGCTGTATAGGGCACTGGTGAGGCCGCAGCTGGAGTACTGTGTGCAGTTTTGGGCGCCGCACCTGCGCAAGGATATTTTGGCCCTGGAGGGAGTGCAGAGGAGGTTTACTCGGCTGATACCGGAGTTGAGGGGATTGAGCTATGAGGAGAGGCTGAATAAATTAGGCTTGTACTCGTTAGAGTTTAGAAGAATGAGGGGAGATCTCATTGAGACGTATAAGATGATGAATGGGATGGATAGGATAGAGGTGGAGAGACTGTTCCCGCTCAAAAAAGACAGTAGGACTAGGGGGCACAGCCTCAAGATAAAGGGGGGGCGGTTTAGAACAGAGTTGAGGAGGAACTTCTTCACTCAAAGGGTGGTGAATCTCTGGAATTCTCTGCCCGTTGAAGTGGTGGAGGCTGCCTCGCTAAATATTTTTAAGAAACGGGTTGATGGGTTTTTGATAAGAGAAGGGATTAAGGGTTATGGGGAGAGGGCGGGAAGGTGGAGCTGAGTCACGACAGATCAGCCATGATCTTATTGAATGGCGGGGCAGGCTCGAAGGGCCAGATGGCCTACTCCTGCTCCTATTTCTTATGTTCTTATGACCCAAGACGGGAATCGAACCCGGGTCCCTGGCGCTGTGAGGCAACAGTGCTAACCACTGTGCCACCGTATCTTTCTCACAACTGGATTTCAACTGAATTGAACTGTTCTGATTTATTATTGTCACATGTATTGGTATACAGTGAAAAGTATTGTTTCTTGCACACAACGCAGACAAAGCATACTGTTCATAGAGTACACAAGGGAGAAGGAAAGGAGGGAATGCAAAATGTGGTGTTACAGTCATAGTTAGGGTGTACATGAGATCATAAGAAATAGGAGCAGGAGTAGGCCCTTCGAGCCTGCCCCGCCATTCAATAAGATCATGGCTGATCTGTCGTGGCTCAGTTCCACCTTCCCGCCCTCTCCTCATAACCCTTAATCCCCTCTCTTATCAAGAACACATCAACCTGCTTCTTAAAAATATTTAGCGAGGCAGCCTCCACCACTTCAACGGGCAGAGAATTCCGGAGATTCACCACCCTTTGAGTGAAGAAGTTCCTCCTCAACTCTGTTCTAAACCGCCCCCCCTTTATCTTGAGGCTGTGCCCCCTAGTCCTACTGTCTTTTTTGAGCGGGAAGAGTCTCTCCACCTCTATCCTATCCATCCCATTCATCATCTTATACGTCTCAATGAGATCTCCCCTCATTCTTCTAAACTCTAACGAGTACAAGCCTAGTTTATTCAGCCTCTTCTCATAGCTCAATCCCCTCAACTCCGGTATCAGCCGAGTAAACCTCCTCTGCACTCCCTCCAGGGCCAAAATATCCTTGCACAGGCAGCAGGGTAAAAGTAGCCATTGAATTGGTTGGTACATGATCTCACTTTTTCCTGAGGGACAGCAATGTTCCAAGGATCTGGGTTTGAATCCCACCACGGCAGGTAGTGGAATTTGAATTCAATAAAATATATCTGGAATTAAGAATCTACTATTGACCATGAAACTATTGTCAGAAAAATCCATCAGGTTCGCTGATGTTCTTTAGGGAAGGAAATCTGCTGTCCTTACCTGGCCTGGCTTACATGTGACTCCAAAACCGCAGCAAATTTGGTTAATTCTCAACTGCCTTCGGGAAACCAGGGATGAGCAATAAATACAGACCAGCCAGCGACCCCATGTCTCACGAATGAATTTAAAAGAAGTGTAACAGAGTGGGAATTTACTCAGAGAGTTGAGGATCTTTGGAACTCTCTCGCCCAGACAGCAATGGGTCAGTTTAGAACATAGAACATTACAGCGCAGAACAGGCCCTTCGGCCCACGATGTTGCGCCGACCAGTTACAAAACAATGACCCACTAGCCTAAACCAATCCCTTTTCATTTTTAGGATTTCCCTATCCACAGATCTTTTAAACGCCCCCAAACTAGGTGCATTTGCAACTGCAGCTGGCAGGGCATTCCAGTCCCTCACCACCCTCTGGGTAAAGAACCTACCCCTGACATCTGTCCTATAACTACCCCCCCTTAATTTAAAATCGTGCCCCCTCGTGCTAGCTTTCTCCATCCTAGGAAAAAGGCTATCACTATCTACCCTGTCTAAACCTCTAATCATCTTATATGTTTCAATGAGATCCCCTCTTAGCCGCCTTCTTTCCAGCGAAAACAACCCCAAATCTCTCAATCTCTCCTCATAGGATCTCCCCTCCATACCAGGCAACATCCTGGTAAACCTCCTCTGCACCCTCTCCAAAGCCTCTACATCCTTCCTGTAATGTGGGGACCAGAACTGCACACAAAACTCCAAGTGCGGCCGCACCAGAGATGTGTACAGTTGCATCATGACGCTGCGACTCCTAAATTCAATCCCCCTACCAATAAACGCCAAAACTCCGTATGCCTTCTTAACAACTTTATCTACTTGATTCCCAACTTTCAGGGATCTATGTACACATACACCTAGATCCCTCTGCTCCTCCACACTATTCAAAGTCCTCCCGTTAGCCCTATACTCAACACATCTGTTATTCCTACCGAAATGAATTACCTCACACTTCTCCACATTAAACTCCATTCGCCACCTCTCAGCCCAGCTCTGCAACCTTTCTAAGTCATCCTGCAAACTATGACACCCTTCCTCACAATCTACCACACCTCCGACTTTGGTGTCATCAGCAAACTTACTAATCCACCCAACTATACCCTCATCCAGATCATTAATAAAAATTACAAACAGCAGTGGCCCCAAAACAGATCCCTGAGGCACACCACTTGTAACTCCAGTTTGGGGTGGCACAGTGGTTAGCACTGCCGCCGCACAGCGCCAGGAAACCTGGGTTCAAATTCCGGCTTTGGGTCACTATCTGTGTGGAGTCTATACGTTTTCCCCATGTCTGAATGGGTTTCCTCCCACAGTGTGCGGGTTAGGTTGGTTGGCTATGCTAAATTGAACCCAGTGTCAGGGGAATTAGCAAGGTTAATATGAGGGGTTACAGGAGTAGGGCCCGGGAGGGATTGTGGTTGGTACATTGGGACATTAGTGAACCGGATGGGTTTTTCCCGACGATCGACAATGGTTTCATGGTCATCCGTAGATTCTTAATCCTAGATACTTTTTATTGAATTCAACTCCCCCCATCTGCTGTGGCAGGATTCGAATCCAGATCCCCAGGACTGAGTTTCTGGATTAATGGTTTAACATTAATGCCACTAGACGATTCCCTAAATTTGCACACCTTTACTGTGTACTCCACTAGATCTAGACAAAAGTCTTCGGTAGAAGTGGTGAGGCCGCAGCTGGAGTACTGTGTGCAGTTTTGGGCGCCGCACCTGCGCAAGGATATTTTGGCCCTGGAGGGAGTGCAGAGGAGGTTTACTAGACTGATACCAGAGTTGAGGGGATTGAGCTATGAGGAGAGGCTGAATAAACTAGGCTTGTACTCGTTAGAGTTTAGAAGAATGAGGGGAGATCTCATTGAGACGTATAAGATGATGAATGGGATGGATAGGATAGAGGTGGAGAGACTCTTCCCGCTCAAAAAAGACAGTAGGACTAGGGGGCACAGCCTCAAGATAAAGGGGACGCGGTTTAGAACAGAGTTGAGGAGGAACTTCTTCACTCAAAGGGTGGTGAATCTCTGGAATTCTTTGCCCATTGAAGTGGTGGAGGCTGCCTCGCTAAATATTTTTAAGAAACGGGTTGATGGGTTCTTGATAAGAGAAGGGATTAAGGGTTATGGGGAGAGGGCAGGAAGGTGGAACTGAGCCACGACAGATCAGCCATGATCTTATTGAATGGCGGGGCAGGCTCGAAGGGCTAGATGGCCTACTCCTGCTCCTATTTCTTATGTTCTTATGTTCTTATGTTCTTATGTTCTTATGTTCTTATGTTCTTATGTTCTTATGTTCTTATGTTCTTATGTTCTTATGTTCTTATGTTCTTATGTTCTTATGTTCTTATGTGCTTATGTGCTTATGTTCTTATGTGCTTATGTGCTTATGTGCTTATGTGCTTATGTTCTTATGTGCTTATTCTTATGTTCTTATGTTCTTATGTTCTTATGTTCTTATGTTCTTATGTTCTTATGTTCTTATGTTCTTATGTTCTTATGTTCTTATGTTCTTATGTTCTTATGTTCTTATGTGCTTATGTGCTTATGTTCTTATGTGCTTATGTGCTTATGTTCTTATGTGCTTATTCTTATGTTCTTATGTTCTTATGTTCTAGAAGGACTTGAATAAGGCACTCACTGAGTGTTAGAATGGGCGGCGTGGGCTTGTGGGGCCGAAGGGCCTGTTTCCTGTGCTGTGCTGCTCTTTGATGGGCTGAATGGCCTCCGTCGGCACTGTAGGGATTCTATGATTCTACGTGGACATGGTCTTGGCACAGCTCCATATGGTTTAAGGTCGGGATTGGTGGGGGGGGGGTGGGGGGGTAGGATTCTCGGAGGAGAGGGGGAAGTCAGGAGGGAGCGTGGAGTGGACGGTGGTGAGTTCACACGGAACTGTCGAGCTCGAGGAGCCAGGCCGAGGGGCACGGTCCCTGAGTGAGCAGCCTGACAAGGCGGACTGAGAGCTGTGCCTCCAGCTCTCTGCGTTGAAGCCAGAGGCCCAGCCAGTTCCACTTCCCAGCACTGACCTCCAGCCAACGGGTCTGAGTTGTAGCATGGAGTGGGTCCTTGAGAGACCACAGTGTGTTCCAAGTGCTGATTGTGGTTGAAGAAGATCAGGATGTTTACTGAACAACGCCTGTCAACGATACTCTGCAGCTGTGTGTATAAGCGATAATGATTCAAATGCCGGATTGAAATGATGCCGAACTCTATTGGGCGAAAGTACACTCCGAACTGTAAAGCTATTGATGCTTCAACTGACATGTTCTCTCCCATTGACTAAAAAGTGCCGTAACTCTTAGCGGAACTTTGCTCAAAACACGATAGTGAGATTCACTGTGTTCGTATTACTTGCACGCATGTAATAAAACTTGGAAGATTGAGTACTCAGTGGCATAGCACATCTTGTCTCACAGCGTCAGCGACCCGGGTTCGATTCCCGGCTTGGATCACTGTCTGTGTGGAATCTGTATCATTTTCTCCGTGCCTGCGTGGGTTTCCTCCGGATGCTCCGGTTTCCTCCCACAGTCCAAAAGACGTGCTGGTTAGGGTGCTAAATTCTCCCTCGGTGTATCCAAACAGGCTGAGGAGGGGAGGTGATGGCCTAGTGGTACTTCTGTGAGACTATTAATCCAGAAACTCAGCTCTGGGGACCCGGGTTTGAATCCCACCACAGCAGCTGGTGGAATCTGAATTCAATAAAAAAAAAATCTGGAATTAAGAACATAGAACATTACAGCGCAGAACAGGCCCTTCGGCCCACGATGTTGCGCCGACCAGTTACAAAACAATGACCCACTAGCCTAAACCAATCCCTTTTCGTCCATAAACCTATCCACAGATCTCTTAAACGCCCCCAAACTAGGCACATTTACAACTGCAGCAGGCAGGGCATTCCAATCCCTCACCACCCTCTGGGTAAAGAACCTACCCCTGACATCTGTCCTATAACTACCCCCCCTTAATTTAAAATCGTGCCCCCTCGTGCTAGCTTTCTCCATCTTAGGAAAAAGGCTATCACTATCTACCCTGTCTAAACCTCTAATCATCTTATATGTTTCAATAAGATCCCCTCTTAGCCGCCTTCTTTCCAGCGAAAACAACCCCAAATCTCTCAGTCTCTCCTCATAGGATCTCCCCTCCATACCAGGCAACATCCTGGTAAACCTCCTCTGCACCCTCTCCAAAGCCTCTACATCCTTCCTGTAATGTGGGGACCAGAACTGCACACAAAACTCCAAGTGTGGCCGCACCAGAGTTGTGTACAGTTGCATCATGACGCTGCGACTCCTAAATTCAATCCCCCTACACTGATGACCATGAAACCATTGTTGGAAAACCCCATCTGGTTCACTAATGTCCTTTTGGGGAAGGAAATCTGCCGTCCTTACCCGGTCTGGCCTACATGTGACTCCAGAGCCACAGCAATGTGGTTGACTCTCAACTGCCCTCGGGCAACTAGAGATGGGCAATAAATGCTGGCCCAACCAGCTATGCCCATGTCCCATGAATGAATTAAAAATTGGTGGCGGAATGTGGTGACTAGGGGGTGTTCAGAGTAATTTCATTGCGGTGTTAATATTGTGACAAATAAATAAACTTTACTCTAAAAATCTTTACGCACCGTCCATTGTCTGGTTAATTCTCGACAAGGCGAGTGTAGCACGGATCTTAACATTCCCATTTAAAGTGAGTAATTATTCAGTCAGACAGCAAATCCAAACATTCCCATTCCCCGTTGTACATTGGCATGATGTTCAGTTCAGATACAATCAATTCACTGACAATTCTTCCGTCTGTTATGGTGCAAAAAGTAAACTATTCAGGTCCAACAAATACTTATCAGACCCAGCACTAACGCACAACAAACTACTGGTCTCTCGTTCCAAATGTAACATAGAAACTGCAGCACAGTAAGAAGACAAATGTGCTTCAGTTTGTCTATCGCAGTGTCAATGCTCCAATGGAAACTTCACTTACCCATCTTACCTTCACCCTATCAGCATTCCTTTTACCCTTCCAAGCAGCGTTAGTGTCCATTTCCAACTGCCAACTCCAATTGCGAGGGAACTCACAATGTTAAAATGGCGGTGTGGGCTCATTGGGCCGAAGGGCCTGTTTCCCCGGAGTACCCAGAGGAAACCCACGCAGACACGAGGAGAATGTGCAAACTCCACACAGACAGTGACCTGATCCGGAAATTGAACCCAGGACCCTGGAGCTGTGTTGTTCTTTCTTTGTTCTTTGACCAAAGATGTCCAAATTACCAACAACCTGTCCTGGTCCCCCCCCACTGCTGACACTATAGTTAAGAAAGCCCACCAACGCCTCTACTTCCTCAGAAGGTGATGTTGTCCCCATGTATCTGCTCCTCTCGTTCTCCAACGTGGTAGAGAATCATAGAACCCTTCAGTGCAGAAAGAGGCCCTTCGGCCCATCGAGTCTGCACCGAACACAATCCCATCCAGGTCCTACCCCCATATCCCTACATATTATACCCACTAATCCCCTCTAACCTACGCATCCCTGGACACTAAGGGGCAATTTCTTAGCATCAACCTAACTCGCACATCTTTGGACTGTGGGAGGAAACCGGAGAACCCGAAGGAAACCCACGCAGACACGAGGAGAATATGCAAACTCCACACAGGCAGTGACCCGAGCCGGGAATCGAACCCAGGACCCTGGAGCTGTGAAGCAGCAGTGCTAACCACTGTGTTACCCGTGCCGTAGAGGTTGCCGTTTTGGAAGATGCTGTCTAAGGAGCCTTGGTGAGTTGCTGCAGTGCATCTTATAGATAGTACACACTGCTGTTACTGAGCGTCAGCGGTGGAGGGAGTGGATGTTTGTGGATGTGGTGCCAATCAAACGGGGCTGCTTTGTCCTGGATGGTGTCGAGCTTTTTGAGTGTTGTTGGAACTGCACCCATCCAGGCAAGTGGGGAGTATTCCCTCACACTCCTGACTTGTGTGTTATAAATATGGGCATCTATAGTTGTCAGCACTGTTGCCTCACAGTGCCTGGGACCTGGGTTTGATTCTCAGCTCGGGTCACTGTCCGTGTAGTTTGCTCATTCTCCCCATGTCTGCGTGGGCTTCCTCCGGGTGCTCTGGGTGCCCCAGTTTCCTCCCACAGTCTGAAAGATGTGCTGGCTGGATGCGCTG
This sequence comes from Prionace glauca, assembly GCA_037974335.1. Classification (NCBI taxonomy): domain Eukaryota; kingdom Metazoa; phylum Chordata; class Chondrichthyes; order Carcharhiniformes; family Carcharhinidae; genus Prionace; species Prionace glauca. The sequence goes on from CM075722.1 coordinate 13,556,572, forward strand.
ACCCAAACAGGTGCCAGAATGTGGCGACTAGAGGAATTTCACAGTAACTTCATTGCCGTGTTAATGTAAGCCTTGCTTGTGACTAATGAACAAACTTGCTTAAAACTTACTTAGATGGCAAACAGGCTTTGGGGGGTCAGGAGGGGAGTTACTCACCACAGGATTCCTCACCTCCGACAGTCGATGTCAAGGGCTGTTGTTCCCACCTCATCTCAGGAACTCAGCTCTTTTGTCCACTTTCAGACTGTTTATTCAGAAGGGACTCTTAAAATACAGACCATAAAAATATAACAAAACTTACACCAACTTTATAAATCTGAGAAAGCAACTTCATCACTTCAAACTTGGGGCCTCACCGTAGGCCAATCCAAGTTCCCCACAATTCCCAACAGGTTCTTATTTATAGTGAGTCGGCTGGTCAGCTGACCATCACATCATTCTGTCATTGGTTCCATGGTTTACTGGGTCAGCTGACCCTAACAGATTGTCACCATTGGTCACATTGCCCCTAACACAAAGTTGTCACTGGTTACATTCCAACACAGACCAAGCTGTAATGAGGTCAAGAGCTGAGTAACCCTGACCGAGTCTAAATTGAGTGACAATGAAACACGGAATAGGGCATTGGTGAGGCCGCAGCTGGAGTACTGTGTGCAGATTTGGGCACCGCACCTGCGCAAGGATATTTTGGCCCTGGAGGGAGTGCAGAGGAGGTTTACTAGGCTGATACCGGAGTTGAGGGGATTGAGCTATGAGGAGAGGCTGAATAAACTAGGCTTGTACTCGTTAGAGTTTAGAAGAATGAGGGGAGATCTCATTGAGACGTATAAGATGATGAATGGGATGGATAGGATAGAGGTGGAGAGACTCTTCCCGCTCAAAAAAGATAGTAGGACTAGGGGGCACAGCCTCAAGGTAAAGGGGAGGCGGTTTAGAACAGAGTTGAGGAGGAACTTCTTCACTCAAAGGGTGGTGAATCTCTGGAATTCTCTACCCGTTGAAGTGGTGGAGGCTGCCTCGCTAAATATTTTTAAGAAACGGGTTGATGGGTTTTTGATAAGAGAAGGGATTAAGGGTTATGGGGAGAGGGCGGGAAGGTGGAGCTGAGCCACGACAGATCAGCCATGATCTTATTGAATGGCGGGGCAGGCTCGAAGGGCCAGATGGCCTACTCCTGCTCCTATTTCTTATGTTCTTATGTTCTTATGAAATGAGAAGCAGGAGTAGACCGTTTGGCCCTTCAAGCCTGCTCTAAGGTTTACTTCTTATACTCAAACTATGACCCCTAGTTCTGGACTCTCCCACCATCGGGAACATTCTTTCTGAATCTACCCTGTTAGAATTTTATAAGTTTCTATGAGATCCCCTCTCACTCTTCTAAACTTCAGTGAATATAATCCTAACCAACTTAATCTCTCCTCATATGACAGACCTGCCATCCCAGGAATCAGCCTGGTAAACCTTTATTGCACTCCCTCTATAGCAAGGACATCCTTCCTCAGATAAGGACACCAAAACTGCATACAATACTCCAGGTGTGGCCTCACCAACACCCTGTACAATTGCAGTAAAACATCCCTATCCCCGCACTCAAATTCTCTCACTATGTTTTCTAGGCTGATACTGGAGTTGAGGGGATTGAGCTATGAGGAGAGGCTGAATAAACTAGGCTTGTTCTCGTTAGAGTTTAGAAGAATGAGGGGAGATCTCATTGAGACGTATAAGATGATGAATGGGATGGATAGGATAGAGGTGGAGAGACTCTTCCCGCTCAAAAATGACAGTAGGACTAGGGGGCACAGCCTCAAGATAAAGGGGAGGCGGTTTAGAACAGAGTTGAGGAGGAACTTCTTCACTCAAAGGGTGGTGAATCTCTGGAATTCTCTGCCCGTTGAAGTGGTGGAGGCTGCCTCGCTAAATATTTTTAAGAAGCGGGTTGATGGGTTCTTGATAAGAGAAGGGATTAAGGGTTATGGGGAGAGGGCGGGAAGGTGGAACTGAGCCACGACAGATTAGCCATGATCTTATTGAATGGCGGGGCAGGCTCGAAGGGCCAGATGGCCTACTCCTGCTCCTATTTCTTATGTTCTTATGTTCTTATGTTCTTATACCATTTGCTGTCTTTACTCCCTGCCGCACCGAGTGGCACAGTGGTTAGTGCTGCTGCCTCACAGCGCCAGGGACCTGGGTTCAATTCCCGGCTTGGGTCATTGTCTGTGTGGAGTCTGCACACTCTCCCCATATCTGCATGGGTTTCCTCTAAATGAACAAAGAACAACATAGCACAGGAAAAAGGCCCTTCGGCCCAACGAGCCCGTGCCGCCATTTTAAAGTTATGCCCTCCTCTAGCCATGACCCTTGTCTACACCTATTGCGGAAGATTGAAGGGAGACTAATTTAGGGATAATTTGTTAACACCAATCAGCCTAAGAGCACGTTTTTGGGGTGTGGGGGGAAACCGGAGCACCCGGAGAAAACCCACGCAAGCACGGGGAGAATGCGCAAACTCCCACAGACACCGGCCCAAATCCATGTATCTGCACAGCAAACAGTGATAGTCACCGAGCTATCGTGTTGCCCGTCAGTTGGTCCAGTTTAAGCGCACACTAACGACGTGACGCACTAGGCAACTCTCGAAGCAACATCCAAGAGCAGCCCTGGCACCAACCACCGCGTGTATGCCCCTTGTTGGGCAACAATGCGGACCGAATACCCTGTGAAGCAAAAGAAAAGACATCAATAAACATACAAAACTTAGACAGACATTTACGGAATCCCCAGAAGCTCAGAAGTAAAACAAGTGAGCCATGAAATATGTTGGAAGGTCCATAGGAGTCAATTGATTCCCAGGGACATCCCAAGGCTCTTGATCCTCATTTAGAACAGTCTCCTGTATTCCTCCATCTCTACTCCGCTCATGTGCCTAACTAAGTAAGCCTTAAACAACCCCAGCGTGCCTGCCTCCATCACCTTACTTGGCAGTGCATTCCATACCCCCAGCACCCTCTGAGTGAAAAACCTCCCTCTAACATCCGAATTCAAGCGCTCCAGTTTCCTCCCACAGTCCAAAAGACGTGCTAGTTAGGTCGATTGGCTATGCCAAATTCACCTTCAGCGTACCTGAACAGGCACCAGAGTGTGGCGACAAGGGGATTTTCACAGTAACTTCATTGCAGTGTTAATATCAGTCTACTTGGGACACTAATAAGTAAATTTAAACTTACTTTCAGTGACTGATACAAGGGAACACCAAGGTCTCGCTGAGTATCCAAATCTCTCAATTTACACACATTGAAATAATAACCTGTCTTCCTATTATTGCTACCAAAGTGGATAACCTCACATTTATCCACCTTATACTAAATCTGTCATGTAGATGCCCGCACACTCAGCCTGTCCAAATCATGCTAAACCATCTCGGCATCATCCTCATAGCTCAGCCGCCCACCCAACTTTGTATCATCTGCAAATTCAGAGATAATATATTCTCTTGCAAATCATTAATATATAATGTGAACGGTTGGGGTCCGAGCACAGATCCCTGCTGAACCCCACTATTCACTGACTGCAATTGAAGGAGGACCATTTATTGCCAACTCTTTGCTTCCTATCTGCCTCAGTAAGAAGTCTCACAACACCAGGTTAAAGTCCAACAGGTTTATCTGGTAGCACGAGCCACGAGCTTTCGGAGCGCTGTCCCTTTGTCAGGTGAGTGGCAGTTCTGTTCACAAACATAAGAACATAAGAACATAAGAAATAGGAGCAGGAGTAGGCCATCTGGCCCCTCGAGCCTGCCCCGCCATTCAATAAGATCATGGCTGATCTGTCGTGACTCAACTCCACCTTCCCGCCCTCTCCCCATAACCCTCAATCCCCTCTCTTATCAAAAACAGGGCACATAAAGACACAAACTCAATTTACAAAATAATAGAACATAGAACATAGAACCCTACAGTGCAGAAACAGGCCCTTCGGCCCATCGAGTCTGCACCGAACACAATCCCACCCAGACCCTATCCCCATATCCCTACACATTTACCTGCTAATCCCTCTAACCTACACATCCCAGGACACTAAGGGGCAATTTTAGCATAGCCAATGAACCTAACCCGCACATCTTTGGACTGTGGGAGGAAACCGGAGCACCCGGAGAAAACCCACGCAGACACGAGGAGAATGTGTAAACTCCACACAGGCAGTGACCCGAGCCGGGAATCGAACCCAGGACCCTGGAGCTGTGAAGCAGCAGTGCTAACCACTGTGCTTAGTGGTTGGAATGTGATTTCTTTACAGGTAATCAAGTCTTAAAGGTACAGACAATGTGGGTGGAGAGAGGGTTAAGCACAGGTTAAAGAGATCTAGAAGGGAGAAATGTCCATTTAGTCAGGATGCTGACTCCCATCTTGGTTGAACTCACTCCCCTGTTGCTATGTAACTATGGACGCTCATCATAAAGGTCAAAGCAAACATTCTCACTGGCTCATTGCCAAAACTGGATAGGCACATGACCTTGCATCCAGGTACATATCTCTTCTATGTCTTGACAATGAATGCCCCTATTCATAAAGTTGGAAAATGTGTTCCCTCTCCAGAAACTTTCTGATATGAATTCTGCTAACTACAGGGATCCCAGACCTTTGGCTCGGAGGTCTTTGCCTTTATCATCATTCCTAGCAGTGATTTGCTTTTATAAAAGCAAATTACTGCGGATGCTGGAATCTGAAATCAAAATGCTGGAAAATCTCAGCGGGTCTGGCAGCATCTGTAAGGAGAGAAAAGAGCTGACGTTTCGAGTCCAAGTTGACCCTTTGTCAAAGCTTAAAGGCATAGAACATGGGGGATGTTTATACTGCAGGGCGAGGGAATGAAAGATGAATTATACTCACAAAAACAAGGGGAAAGGCTGCTAATGGCAGCCCATAGAGAGAATAGAAGGTGTGAATGGCCAAAGGGCAGAGAAACTGAAATCAGAGGGTAAACTGTGGCAGAAGAAGATGTGGGGGGAGAAGGGTGGGAGAGAGGTAAAATTGAGAAAAAGGGGAAGCAAAAGGGGAGAAAAGATAAGGAAAAGGGGATAAAATAGGGGGAAAGAGTGTGTGGGGGGAAGAGAAATCAGGAAAGACAATGAAGAAATACAGTAATAAATAAAATAAAAATAAATAAAATGAAAACAAAGGGGTTAAGGTGGGGTAGAGCTAACACTGTAACCTGCTTTTAGATAAAACGGCCAGGATATGGATATGATCGGCGCAACTTGTGGGCCGAAGGGCCTGTTTGTGCTGTAGTGTTCTACGTTCTATGTAAAATAGACAATGATTTATTCAATACTTAAAATACATTTAAAATATCAGCAAACATGTTTTAAAATCAGAATTACTTATTTAATTCTCTTGTTGCATTTACGGGATTAAGGGATATGGGGAGAGGGCGGGAATGTGGAACTGAGCCGCGACAGATCAGCCATGATCTTATTGAATGGCGGGGCAGGCTCGAAGGGCTAGATGGCCTACTCCTGCTCCTATTTCTTATGTTCTTATGTGTAAACTATTTGTTTCATTAGGTTATTATCTTTGCTCCAGGAATCATTTAATTCCTTGCTGAGAGTCAGTGTCTTATGTGTTCTGTCTAAAACTTTATTGGCTGCTTAATAATTTCCCCCTTCACCTTTTCTACACAGGGAGGGGTTAGGATCTGAAACGCGCTGCCTGAGAGTGTGACAGAGGCAGGTACGATGGAAAGGGAATGAGACTAGTATGAGAAAAGGAAGAACGTGAGGGATTAAGAACATAAGAAATAGGAGCAGGAGTAGGCCATCCAGCCCTTCGAGCCTGCCCCGCCATTCAATAAGATCATGGCTGATCTGAAGTGGATCAGTTCCACTTTCCCGCCCTCTCCCCATAACCCTTAATCCCCTCTCTTATCAAAATAGGAGCAGGAGAAGGCCAGGGAACGGAGGGAAGAGACGCGCTCAATTGAAGAGCGATTGCAGACGCTGATGGGCTGAATGGCAGCACCGTGACAGGTTCACTAGGCTGATACCGGAGATGAGGGGGTTGGACTATGAAGAGGGACTAAATAGACTGGGTCTGTACTCGTTAGAGTTTAGAAGGCTGAGGGGGGGATCTTATAGAGACGTATAAGATAATGAAGGGGATGGACAGGGTAGAGGTAGAGAGATTCTTCCCGCTCAGAAAGGATAGCAGGACTAGGGGGCACAGCCTCAATATGAGGGGGGAGGGGCAGTTTAGATCAGAGTTGAGGAGGAACTTCTTCACTCAAAGGGTGGTGAATCTCTGGAATTCTCTGCCCGTTGAAGTGGTGGAGGCTGCCTCGCTAAATATATTTAAGTCACGGGTAGATACGTTTTTGACAGACAAAGGGGATTAAGGGTTATGGGGAGAAAGCGGGAAAGTGGAACTGATCCACTTCAGATCAGCCGTGATCTTATTGAATGGCGGGGCAGGCTCGAAGGGCTAGATGGCCTACTCCTGCTCCTATTTCTTATGTTCTCATGTAACAATCCTATGATTCCGTGAAGAAGCTTGGGAAAGTGGTGGGAAAAGAGCCTGAGAAATTCACAGCTGGTCTTAAGTAGTAGTCAATTTTGGCAATAGGGATAAAGAACCGAACATGAATCAGAGACTCTCAATGTTTTGAAGTTTAACAGTTCAACCTAAGCGACCCGTAAGATGCTGTGAGAGGACGATATTAGGTATACTCATCAAAAATGTTCCGGTGTTAATTCCATAGCCACGATCAGCTATTGCTCAACCTTTCTGTCTCCCTACGCCAGCAATCCTCTTCCTTATCCCACTGGATCCCTGCCTGGGATTCCTTGGCCACTGCCGAGAGGTTTATCTGTGATTTTGTCCATGCTGAGGCACTTCATGGGTTCACTGCTAAACGGTGCCAGCGTGGATATGTCAGGAAGGACAGCAATCTTGCGCAGAGCCAAGGGACCTCCGATAAGACATTCTCCCTCACTGAGAAAAGGCACTAAAAATAGCTCTCCCTCCGCACGGTGCCAATACCGGAGTGAAAGGCCGCTGGGGTTTTGCTACAGTGGCTGCCTGTCCCCCTCGGGAAGGAAAAAAAAACCAGCCAGGGATCCCCATTCACGGGGACGGATCTCGTCCCGTCCTGCCCAGTGATCGTCGCAGGGTGGAGCAACTCAGTTTCCTTCTTCCTGCTGGCTGGCATCATGCCATCCTCCAGTGCCGGACCCTGGTAGCCCCACCGGGCAGCACAGAGGGAGTGCAGCACTGCTGTTGGTTCCTACTGACCGATGAAACTCTATCAGCCCTATTTATTATTGTCACATGTACTGGGGTACAGTGAAAAGTATTGTTCCTTCGCACGCTGTACAGACAAAGCATACCGTTCATAGAGAAGGAAAGGAGAGAGTGCAGAATGTTAGTGTTACTGTCACAGAACCCTACAGTGCAGAAACGGGCCCTTCGGCCCATCGAGTCTGCACCGAACACAATCCCACCCAGACCCTATCCCCATATCCCTACACATTTACCTGCTAATCCCTCTAACCTACACATCCCAGGACACTAAGGGGCAATTTTAGCATAGCCAATGAACCTAACCCGCACATCTTTGGACTGTGGGAGGAAACCGGAGCACCCGGAGAAAACCCACGCAGACACGAGGAGAATGTGCAAACTCCACACAGGCAGTGACCCGAGCCGGGAATCGAACCCAGGACCCTGGAGCTGTGAAGCAGCAGTGCTAACCACTGTGCTACCGTGCCGCCCAATTTTTTCTAGCTAAGGTGTAGAGAAAGATCAACTTAGTGCGAGGTAGGTCCATTCAAAAGTCTGACGGCAACAGGGAAGAAGCTGTTCCTGAGTCGGTCGGTACGTGACCTCAGACTTTGGTATCTTTTTCCCGACAGAAGAAGGTGGAAGAGAGAATGTCCGGGGTGCGTGGGGGTCCCTAATTACGCTGGCTGCTTTGCCGAGGCAGCGGGAAGTGTAGACAGAGTCAATGATGGGAGGCTGGTTTGCGTGATGGATTGGGCTACATTCACAACCCTTTTGTAGTTTCTTGGGCAGAGCAGGAGCCCATACCAAGCTGTGATACAACCAGAAAGGATGCTTTCTATGGGGCATCTGTAAAAGTTGGTGAGAGTTGTAGCTGACATGCCAAATTTCCTTAGTCTCCTGAGAAAGTAGTGGTGGGCTTTCTGAACTATAGTGTCGGGGGGGGGAAACGGGGGGGGAACCAGGTCAGGTTGTTGGTGATCTGGACACCTAAAAACTTACAGGGCATATTCCCCATTGCGTTCCATGATGTCGACGACGATCCCCTTCATTTTGTTGACATCGAGGGGGGGATTATTGTCATCGCACTAGTGGAGTCGGTGATTTTGCGTGGCTTCATCTTGTAGCCCCCTGTTATGTCTTGCAGAGCTTGCCGTAGCCAGCAGGGGTCAGTGTGGCTAGCCTGGGGCTCCAGCTTGGTCCGGAGCTGACCTTTGGCATCTTTGATGGATCTCCTTCGCCTGCGTCTGGCTTTCTTGTATAGATCAGTGTCGCCTGACTTGAACACCTCAGAGCTGGACTTCAGCAAGCAGTGGATATTCCTGGTTCCCGGGTGGGGAACACACGGATTTGCTTCTTTGGCACACAGTCTTCTGCACACTTACCAATGAAGTTGATTACAGTAGTGGCGTACTCGTTCAGGCTGGTCGCAGAGATTTTAAATAATGACCAGTCCACTGACTCCAAGCAGCTCCCTCGGAGATCATCCAGTTCCTCAGACCAACATTGCACGACCCTCCTTGATGGATTCCCCCGCTTCAGGTTTTGCTTGTAAACCGGGAGCGGGAACACAGCCTTGTGGTCTACTTTGCCAAGGTGTGGGTGGGTGATAGAGCGGTAGGCATGTTTGATATTTGTGTAGCAGTGGTAGAACGTAGAAAACTACAGCACAAACAACGGTACCGCACTCGCTACCCTCCAATCCTCTGGGACCTCACCTGTGTCCAAAGAAGAGACAAAGATTCGCGTCAGAGGCCCAGCAATTTCATCTCTCGTCTCCCTGAGCAGTCTAGGATAAAGGCCCTGGGGGTTTGTCAGTTTTAATGGTCCCTAAACTAACCTAACACTTCCTCCTTTGCAATGGAGATTTTCTCCAACAGGTCAACAATTCCATCTGAGACGCTTCCTGGCCTAGGATGTTTGGACCTCTGGTGGAGCAGGAGAAGTGTTGGTAGTAACTTGGTAGTACGGTCTTGATCTTGGCCTGGTTGAAGTTCCCAGCCACAATGAACAAGGCCTCAGGTCTCAAGGCTATTTGTAGTGGTGAATATTTTGTCCTGCGCGATCTTCACGTCCACATGGGGTGGGACGTAAACTGCCAACAGGATGACAGAGGTGAACTCCCATGGAAAATAGTAGGGGCGGCATTTTAGTGTCAGGTATTCTAGGTCTGGGGAGCAGAAGGTTGCTGGGCACCACGAGATGTTGATTAGGAAGTAGACCCCACTCCCCCTAGCCTTGCCTGAGGCCGCTGTATGGACCAGTCGATGGGTTGAGAAGGCCTCTCGTTGTAGGGTGCTATCCGGTGAAGCAGGAGTGAGCCACGTCTCTGTGGAACAGAGTACACAACAGACTCTCAGTTCTGTTTGGGAAGTGAGTCGGGCACAGATTGAAAGCGATCTGTGAAAGAAGCAGATGTGATGTGAGGAAAAGCTTTTCCACTCAGCGAGTGGTTGGGGTCTGGAGAGCGCTTACTGGGAGTGTGCTGGAGGCAGCTTCAATCGAGGCTTCCAAAACGCCACTTGATGATTATTTGAACAGAAAAAATGTGCAGGGGTACGAGGAAAAGATAAGAGAATGGGACGAAGTCATGATGCTCCATGGGGAGCCGGTGCAGGGGAGTAGGGGGCGATCTTACCAAAAAAATTCAAAGTGCTAAATGAGTTGGAAAATGGGAGAAGATCCCACCCATTTTATGCCACTTAGAGAAAAAAATGAAGACAAATGTGGTTCTCAGCTGTAGGGGGAATGGATGGAGTAATTCATGCCAGGAAGCCGGCTGCTGACTAGTAGAGGGCACCATTGCACATGCGCCAATCTCCCAGTGCATGTTTACAAGAGTGCACAGTTAATGCACTGAAAGATATCTCACTCTTTTTTATCATTCTTATGTTCACTCAACCGGCGAGGCCCTTGGGGCAAGTGAACCTGGACGATTCTGTCCAGGGCTCACGAATAACATTGAAATTAAGAGTCAAATATTATTATCAGTCTCACGCCATCCAGGACACGAGGCTGATCATCCTGGCTTCACAGTGCCGGTCGTATCACAAAGGGGAGACACCAGGCGTGAACCCAGTTTTTCGTCTCTCTTACGATTTTATCGATCGATCGGTGAGACGAGCTGGTGAGATCGCCCCCTATGGGTCAGTTGGCTGTGCTGCAAGAATTGCGTGGTTCTGTGATTTTGTGGCTAGCTAACAGAAAACTTGCTGGAAAGTTTTGATTCAATAATTAATTGCAATTAGTTTGTGATTTAATTGCAGGCATCAGTCGAATTAAAGCATGTCAGCCCAGTGTGATTTGGTGCTGAATTCTGGGACTCGATCGCAATATCACACTCGCAGCTGACAGAGGTTAAAAACCATCAGCGATACGGGCGGCACGGGCTCGTTGGGCCGAAGGGCCTGTTTCCCGTGCTGGATTGTTCTTTGATACAAGGTGTCAAGGCCGAACCATGCTAGCCATGGAAATATCTATCTCCCCATTAACTGTGTTCTCTACATTCAAAGAACTATTGTGCAATGAGAAACAATTTTTAAGATACAGAATCCTACAGTGCAGAAACAGGCCCTTCAGCCCATCGAGTCTGCCCCTAACCCCGTATTATACCCACTAATCCCCTCTAACCTACGCATCCCTGGACACTAAGGGGCAATTTCTTTAGCATGGCCAATCAACCTAACCCGCACATCTTTGGACTGTGGGAGGAAACCGGAGCACCCGGAGAAAACCCACGCAGACACGAGGAGAACTCCACACAGGGAGTGACCCGAGCCGGGAATCGAACCCAGGACCCTAGAACTGTGAAGCAGCAGTGCTAACCCACTGTGCCACCGTGCGTATAAGATGATGAATGGGATGGATAGGATAGAAGTGGAGAGACTCTTCCCGCTCAAAAAAGACAGTAGGACTAGGGGGCACAGCCTCAAGATAATGGGGGGGCGGTTTAGAACAGAGTTGAGGAGGAACTTCTTCACTCAAAGGGTGGTGAATCTCTGGAATTCTCTGCCCGTTGAAGTGGTGGAGGCTGCCTCGCTAAATATTTTTAAGATGCGGGTTGATGGGTTTTTGATAAGAGAAGGGATTAAGGGTTATGGGGAGAGGGCCGGAATGTGGAACTGAGCCACGACAGATCAGCCATGATCTTATTGAATGGCGGGGCAGGCTCGAAGGGCCAGATGGCCGACTCCTGCTCCTATTTTTTATGTTCTTATGTTCTTATGCCAACATGGCCACAATGGATAGACTGAAATCATGGCTGGGATTACATGCTCCCATTCACACATGTGTATTTTATGGTATATATATATATATATATATATATATATATATGTGCGTGTGGCTAACCTGTTATATTGGGGCAGGGTGCAGCTGAACAGTTTGCTACGGTTTTTCAATACATGAATGGCGATATAATTACATTTTGCGGACATTTCCTTTAATCCTCTTCCACCTCCCCGCCCCCAACCAAATGATTCGTAAACTGGTGAGCGCTGTTCAGTTTGAACATTCGCAAAGGGCATGAATGGCGACAGGAGCCTTGTGGTATTACCAGCAGATTATTAATCCAGAAAATACAGCCAAAGTTCTGGGGACCCGGGTTCGAATCCCGCCACGGCAGATGGTGGAATTTGAATTCAATTTAAAAAGAATCTGGAATTAAGATTTTACTGATGACCATGGAACCATTGTCGATTGTCGGAAAAACCCATCTGGGTCACTAATGTCCCTTGAAGGAAGGAAATCTGCCATCCTTACCCGGTCTGGCCTACATGTGACTCCAGAGTCACAGATAGATCCCTACAGTGCAGAAACAGGCCCTTCGGCCCATCGAGTCTGCACCGAACACAATCCCACCCAGACCCTATCCCCATATCCCTACACATTTACCCCCTAATCCCTCTAACCTACACATCCCAGGACACTAAGGGGCAATTTTAGCATAGCCAATGAACCTAACCCGCACATCTTTGGACTGTGGGAGGAAACCGGAGCACCCGGAGAAAACCCACGCAGACACAAGGAGAATGTGCAAACTCCACACATCTGGAGTCACATGTTCTCTACATAGGATGGGTATTTACTGGCCCAGCTCGCGACACCCATGTCCCACGGGGGGGGACAGTTAAAAATCGCAAGATGCCCCAAACACAATGACCACATTTCCTCTTGCGATTGACCCCTCACTGACTATGCCCCCTCTTATGACACAATCCATTCCAGATGTGGCGAGGAAATCCTGAGGTGAATTATGAAGGATCTCCCGTGGCCGTGCGCCTGGCAAGCGAATCCCATCAGAGGATTCCAGGCGACGCACTGCTCAGGGGGAGAGTGGATCATCTCCGGGCACTGCCCCCCCCCCCCCCACCCCCAAGCACTGTCCTCAGCTGGTCATGCGAGCTGTGCAAACGGGCAGTACCGGGTGCTGTTCTTTCTTTATTTGTTCATGGGATATCGATCATAGAGTCACACAGCATGGAAACAGGCCCTTCGGCCCAACGGATCCATGCCACCCAGTTTTCAACCACCATGCTAGCCCCAATTGCCCGCATTTGGCCCATATCCCTCTACACCCATCTCACCCGTGTAACTGTCTAAACGCTTTTGAAAAGACAAAATTGTACCCGCCTCCGCTACTACCTCTGGCAGCTCGTTCTAAGACCCTCATCACCCTCCGTGTGAAAAAATTGACCCTCTGGACACTTTTGTATCACTCCCCTCTCACCTTAAACCTATTCCCTCTAGTTTTAGTTTTCCCTACCTTTGGGACAAGACTATCCAGCTGATCTGTGCCCCTCATTATTTTATAGACCTCTATAAGATCACCCCTCAGCCTCCTACGCTCCAGGGGAAAAAGTCCCAGTCTATCCGGCCTCTCCTTATAACTCAAACCATCAAGTCCTGGGAGCATCCGAGTAAATCTTTCCTGCACTCTTTCTAGTTTAATAATATCCTTTCGAGAATAAGAACATAAGAACATAAGAAATAGGAGCAGGAGTAGGCCATCCAGCCCTTCGAGCCTGCCCCGCCATTCAATAAGATCATGGCTGATCTGTCGTGGCTCAGCTCCACCTTCCCGCCCTCTCCCCATAACCCTTAATCCCCTCTCTTATCAAAAACCCATCAACCCGTTTCTTGAAAATATTTAGCGAGGCAGCCTCCACCACTTCAACGGGCAGAGAATTCCAGAGATTCACCACCCTTTGAGTGAAGAAGTTCCTCCTCAACTCCGTTCTAAACCGCCTCCCCTTCATCTTGAGGCTGTGCCCCCTAGCCCTACTGTCTTTTTTGAGCGGGAAGAGCCTCTCCACCTCTATCCTATCCATCCCATTCATCATCTTATACGTCTCAATGAGATCTCCCCTCATTCTTCTAAACTCTAACGAGTACAAGCCCAGTTTATTCAGCCTCTCCTCATAGCTCAACCCCCTCAACTCCGGTATCAGCCTAGTAAACCTCCTCTGCACTCCCTCCAAGGCCAAAATATCCTTGCGCAGGTGCGGCGCCCAAAACTGCGCATAGTTTGTCACTGGCTGGGTCAGCACTTATTGCCCATCCTGAATTGATTTTGAACCAAGTACCTTGTTCAGACATTTCAGGGGGGCAGTTGAGAGTCACAGAATTACAGAGTCTACGGTGCAGAAGGAGGCCATTCAGCCCATCGAGTCTGCACCGACCACAATCCCACCCAGGCCCAATTTCCATAACTCCTCGCATTTACTCTGCTAATACCCTGACAGTCAGGTTAATTTAATATGGCCAATTATCCTAACCCATACATCTTTGGAGTGTGGGAGGAAAGCCCGGAGCACCCGGAGGAAACCCACGGGGAGAACGTGCAGACTCCACACAGACAGACACCTGAGGCCGGAATTGAACCCTGGTCCCTGGCGCTGTGAGGCAGCAGTGCTAACCACCGTGCCGCCCAGATTGCTGTGGCTCTGGAGTCACATGTTACAGGTGGCACGGTAGCACAGTGGGTTAGCACTGCTGCTTCACAGCTCCAGGGTCCTGGGTTCGATTCCCGGCTCGGGTCACTGTCTGCGTGGAGTTTGCACATTCTCCTCGTGTCTGCGTGGGTTTCCTCCGGGTGCTCCAGTTTCCTCCCACAGTCCAAAGACATGCGAGTTAGGTTGATTGGCCATGCTAAGAAATTGCCCCTTAGTGTCCAGGGATGTGTAGGTTAGAGGGATTAGTGAGTATAATATGTAGGGATATGGGGATAGGGCCTGGGTGGGATTGTATTCGGTGCAGACTCAATGGGCCGAAGGGCCTCTTCCTGCACTGTAGGGTTTCTATGATCTATGTAGGCCAGACCAAGTAAGGACAGCAGATTTCCTTCTCTGAAGGGGCATTTGGTGAACCAAATGGGTTGCGTGCTGATGGTAGGGCAGGGTTAGTGGGAGGGGGGGCAGCTAGAGCATAGAACATTCCAGCGCAGTACAGGCCCTTCGGCCCTCGATGTTGCGCCGACCAGTGGAACCAATCTAATGACCCTCTAACCTAAACTATTCCAATATTATCCATATGCCTCTCCACTGACCATTTGAACGCCCTTAAAGTTGGCGAGTCCACAACTGCTGCAGGCAGGGCATTCCACGCCCTTACTACCCTCTGAGTAAAGAACCTACCTCTGACATCCGTCCTATAATTACCACCCCTCAATTTAAAGCTACGTCCCCTCCTGTTAGCTAATTAGCCTTCGGATGATTGACTAGTTAACTTCATAGAAGCCTACAGTGCAGAAACAGGCCCTTCGGCCCATCGAGTCTGCACTGAACACAATCCCACCCAGACCCTATCCCCATATCCCTACACATTTACCTGCTAATCCCTCTAACCTACACATCCCAGGACACTAAGGGGCAATTTTAGCATAGCCAATGAACCTAACCCGCACATCTTTGGACTGTGGGAGGAAACCAGAGCACCCGGAGAAAACCCACGCAGACACGAGGAGAATGTGCAAACTCCACACAGGCAGTGACCCGAGCCGGGAATCGAACCCAGGATCCTGGAGCTGTGAAGCAGCAGTGCTAACCCACTGTGCTACCGTGCCGCCCCGGCTAACTAGCCGAGTCAGCGAGCCTTATCGAGCTCTGAACTAGACGACCGAACTCGGAATAAAAGAATGAACTGACCAGTTCAATTTCCCACGGTGCCGCATGTTGCCAGGTATCCGCACTCACCATCTGGCTGTGTCTCACCCAAGGGATACACTCCCTCCCACTGCTCGTGCATGAACCTCGCTGACTGAAAGCATTGCCTTGGAAGGAGAATTTGAAACGTGTCTTTTTGGGAGTGGAATTCAAGGAAGCCCGCCCGCGACAACGGCCTGAGGGGTTTGTGAGAGAAATCCACGGAAAATCGGAGCCACTCCAACTCAGGCCTCTTGTCGCAGGCCCCTTTTCATTTCCCAATCTATCCCCAGCGTCGGCAGAGTGGCCTTCAGTTTTCTACGGTCTGTAGGCCAGAGGTCCAGCTCAGAATGAGTGAACCTTTCCGGAAGTCTCTCCATCTCTCCCCCTCTCTCTCCTCACGTTCCCTTTTTTGAGGAGCGACTTAAAATGGCAATTGAGCGAGACATTGGCCTGCGAATGCGATCGTGAAGTACCCCTGGTTGTGTTGGGGGGGCACAGCGCAACTTAAATTGATGTTGTTAGTCACCAGCAGTGACTGGAAAGTGCGTGAACCGAACTCCCTGAAGAGGTTAGCTGTTTACAGGTTCGTACGGTTGCCCAACTTGAACATTGTACAAGGGGCGTTGGAGTGTACGGATGTGCGAGAGGTAAAATATTTATCTTTTCCCACACCTGATACATAAGAACATAAGAAATAGGAGCAGGAGTAGGCCATCTGGCCCTTCGAGCCTGCCCCGCCATTCAATAAGATCATGGCTGATCTGTCGTGGCTCAGTTCCACATTCCCGCCCTCTCCCCATAACCCTTAATCCCCTCTCTTATCAAAAACCCATCAACCCGTTTCTTAAAAATATTTAGCGAGGCAGCCTCCACCACTTCAACGGGCAGAGAATTCCAGAGATTCACCACCCTTTGAGTGAAGAAGTTCCTCCTCAACTCCATTCTAAAACGCCCCCCCTTTATCTTGAGGCTGTGCCCCCTAGTCCTACTGTCCTTTCTAAGCGGGAAGAGTCTCTCCACCTCTATCCTATCCATCCCATTCATCATCTTATACGTCTCAATGAGATCTCCCCTCATTCTTCTAAACTCTAACGAATACAAGCCTAGTTTATTCAGCCTCTCCTCATAGCTCAATCCCCTCAACTCTGGTATCAGCCTAGTAAACCTCCTCTGCACTCCCTCCAGGGCCAAAATATCCTTGTGCAGGTGCGGCGCCCAAAACTGCACACAGTACTCCAGCTGCGGCCTCACCAATGCCCTATACAGCTGCAGCAAGACCTCCCTGCTTTTATATTCAATCCCCCTCGCTATGAAGGCCAGCATCCCATTCGCCTTCCTGACCACCTGCTGATACTTCAGCGTTTTATCAGTCTCGTGTTACCCTGACGAATCATTAGTCTAAATTATACGTAAACCGCACCGATGCAAGCACAGGCGGTTTAAATAACACACAACACTGGCACAGTGGTTGGCACTGCTGCCTCATAGCGCCCGGGTTCGATTCCCAGCTTGGGTCGCTGTCTGCGTGGACATTCTCCCTGTGTCTGCGTGGGTTTCCTCCTACAGTCCAAAGATGTGCAGGCGAGGTGCATTGACCACATTAAGTTGCCCCTCAGTGTAACCCGAACGGGCGCCGGAGTGTGGCAACTCGGGCATTTTCACAGTAACTTCATTGCAGTGTTAGTATAAGCCTTACTTGTGACTACTAAATAAGCTTTGGTTGGCCATGGGAAATTGCTCCATAATGTCAGGGGGGGGGGGACTAGTAGGATAAATACGTGGGGTTAAGGACATACATCCTGGGTGGGACTGTAAGATGATTAGAGGTTTAGACAGGGTGGATAGTGATAGCCTTTTTCCTAGGATGGAGAAAGCTAGCATGAGGGGGCACGACTTTAAATTAAGGGGGGGTAGTTATAGGACAGATGCCAGGGGTAGGTTCTTTACCCAGAGGGTGGTGAGGGACTGGAATGCCCTGCCTGCTGCAGTTGTAAATGCACCTAGTTTGGGGGCGTTTAAGAGATCTGTGGATAGGTTTATGGTTGAAAAGGGATTGGTTTAGGCTAGTGGGTCATTGTTTTGTAACTGGTCGGCGCAACATCGTGGGCCGAAGGGCCTGTTCTGCGCTGTAATGTTTTATGTTCTATGTAGTCAGAGTAAAAAGTCTGACAACACCAGGTTTTAGTCCAACCGATTTATTTGATAATATTCTCACAAGCAAGCAAGCTTTCGGGGTTAGCCCCTTGGTCGGGTGAACATACCCACATCATGACTATGTAGTCAGTGCAGGCTTGGTGGGCCAAATGTCCTCCTTTTGCACTGTAGGGATTATTATGTATGAAACCAAAGATGTGCAGGTTAGGTGGATTGTCCATGGTAAATTGCCCCCCAAAAGAACGTGTAGGTTAGGGGGGGATTAGCTGGGTAAATGCATGGGGTTACGGGGATAGGGAGAGGGTGAGACTTGGTGAAATCAAGTCTCACCAAGAGGGAGAGTCAGTGCAGACTCGATGGGCTGAATGGCCCTCCTTCTGTGCTGTAGGGATTCTATAACCTGTCCTTCCAATTTGGTGGAAAAGGAATCAGCGAACAGCTGAAAGAGCTTTCACGATCATTGGTTTGTTCTCGGCTGGAGAGCGGGACCCGCCACGCTTCGGGTAAGATGGAAAGGCGCAAGAGAAACGATTCACCAAAGTGGTCCCAGGAACTTCAGTGACTTAGATAAACCGGTGAGATAAGATTTTACTAGTTTCACAGGCAGGCTTACACTGACGCTGCAATGAAGTTACTGTGAAAACCCCCTGGTTGCCACTCTCCGGCGCCTGTTCGGGTTACACCGAGGGAGAATTCAGCACGGCCAAACCAGCGCGTCTTTCAGACTGCGGGAGGAAACCGGAGCACGCACCCGGGGGAAACCCACGCAGACACGGGGAGAATGTGCAGACTCCGCACAGACAGTGACCCCAGGCCGGGAATCGATCCCAGCTCCCTGGCGGCTGTGAGGCAGCAGTGCTAACCCACTGTGCCACCGTGACATTCTCCTTGGAGAAGGGAAGGTTGAGAGGAGAACTAAATTAAGGTGCCCAAAGTCGTGAGGGCTTCGGACAGAGTAGATAGAAATTATTCCACTTGGCGGAAGGATGGAGGGCACGGATTTAAGGAGGTTGGTGATAGAAGCAATGGCAACGTGAGGAGAAGATTTTTCACACTGCGAGTGGTTACGATCCGAAATGCACTGCCAGGGAGATGGTGGAGGGAGACATCATGCATGTGACGGTCATCTTCCAAAATTCTATAGAATCTGGAGCAGTTCCTCTAGATAGGAAGGTGTTTAGTGTTTATTTGAAAAGGGAGGGTTACAACCCAGTCAGTCTGGATCAGGAGCAGAAGAGATAGAATCCTTCCAGTGCAAAAGGGCGACTAACTGGGTAAATACATGGAGCTATGGGGATAGGACCTGGTTCGGGTTGCTGTCGGTGCAGGTTCGATGGGCCAAATGGCCTCCTTCTGTATTGTAGGGATTCTAGGATTCTGGGAGGCCATTTGGCCCATTGAGTCTGCACTGATCGCATGGCCAATGCATCTAACCAGCACGCCTTTCGAACTGTGAGAGAAAACTAGATCACCTGGAGGAAACCTACAAAAGGCCCAACAGAAAAAGACCGAAGCTTGGAATCAAACCCGGATCCCTCGCATTGTGAGGCAGCAGTGCTAACCACTCTGCTACCGTCCCACCTCTTCCTGATGAGATTAGATTGCATCCACTCCCCCTACTGGCGTGAATCACACATTGCCTCTTTTTGTTGCACTGGGTTCCATACGATAATGTGTGTGGGGGGGGGGGTAGGAACTTGCTGAAAAAATGTAAAAAATGCTGCTTCCATGCTTGTTCAGCACTTAGAATCTTTTTTGGTAAGATCGCCTCCTACTACTTATAACTTGAAACCACTTTTGCACCTCATTCTTCCCAAATTTCCATTCATTGTTCGTTAAGCAAGATCCGCTCTATGCGGGCACGTCTAAAACTGCCTCCCACGATTTTAGGTACCAATAAAATGGGGTTGGCTAACGCATTAAGAAGCCTGACAACGCCAGGTTAAAGTCCAACCGATTTATTTGATAGTAAACTCACAAGCTTTCGGGGGTTTGCCCCTTCGTCAGGTGAATGGAGAGTTCTGGCCTCAGACAGAGTATATAACAGCACAGTCTCGATGTAAGTCTATATAGTAATAGTCTATATAGTAAAAATGCGAGTTAAGATGCGAGTCTATATAGTAAAGACTCTAATCAGTAATCTGTAAACTATCTGTGCTGTTGTACGCTCTGTCTGAGGCCAGAACTCTCCGTTCATCTGACGAAGAAACGAACAAAGAACAAAATCAGCCCGGGAAACAGGCCCTTCGGCCCATCGAGCCCGCGCCACCATCTCAACACCACCAGACCGCCCCCTTCGCCCACGACCCCTGTCTAATGTTTTATGGCCATCCAGATTGAGGGAATCTGATTTAGGGACAATTTATTCCTGCCAATCAGCCTAACAGCACATCTTTGGGGTGTGGGAGGAAACCGGAGCACCCGGAGAAAACCCACGCGAGCACGGGGAGAATGCGCAAACTCCCACAGACACCGGCCCAAATCCATGTGTCTGCACAGCAATCAGTGATAGTCACTGAGCTGTCGTCTTGCCCAGTATCTGGTCCAGTTTAGGCACATACTAACGACATGAAGCACTAGGCCAATCTCGAACAACCAAGAGCAGCCCCAGTACGACCCATCGCGTGTATGCCCCTCGTTGGACACAAGGCGGACCGACTGAAAACCTGTGAATGAAAAAAGAAAAAACATTATTATCATACTATACCCATTTAAACCCTGAAAGATTGTGAGTTTACAATCAAATGAATTGGTTGGAGTTTAACCTGGTTCTGTCAGACTTCTTACTGTGTTTACCCCCAATCCAACGCCGGCATCTCCACATATTGGCTAACACACCAGGCCAACTTACAGGTCACCATCTGTAGTATGTTTTGTCACGCCTATGTTGATTCAGAGAATTGTCAGTGCTCTCATCCCGGTGAGATATATGCATCTTAACCACATTAATGCAATTATAAAGATCGAAGCCTATTCGATTCCAAATCAAATAATCTTCACACTTCACATTTACTCACACGTGAGACATTCAAAGGTGGGAGTGCATTGAAACCACAGGTTAAATAAATATTATACCCTCTCAGCAATGTTTGCCAAGCACAAGACCAGTGCTCTGTGTTTGCAAATTAAAGAGGGTATCTTGGATACAAGTTCGCAAATAGCTGACCCTATTAATCTTTCAGCTATGTCAACTGTCTGTTACAGAAATATTTGCCGTGCCCGCACAATGGGTAACACTGCTGCCTCACAGCGCCAGGGACCGGGTTCGATTCTCGGTCTGGGTCACTGTCCATGCCCATTCTCCCCGTGTCTGGGTCACTGTCCATGCCCATTCTCCCCGTGTCTGGGTCACTGTCCATGCCCATTCTCCCCGTGTCTGCGTGGGTTTCCACCGGGTGCTCCGGTTTCCTCCCCCAGTTCGAAAGGCGTGTTAAATTCTCCCTCAGTGTAACCCGAACGGGCGCCGGAGTGTGGTGACCAGGGGAATTTCACAGTAATTTCATTGCAGTGTTAATGTCGGCCGACATGTGACACGCATAAATAATCTTAAAACGTTTAACAGCTGCAGGTCCCCAAAGGCAAACAAAAATCCTCAAACAAGCAAAGTCATTAAGCTTGGCTGAAGCTTAAGCACTGCCTGTCCTCTTCATTTCCAAAGGACAGTTTTTACTGGAGAGATGGTGCTGAGCTGGGGGTGCCACAGGCTCAGTATTGACAAGTGCCCAAGCTAACACCCCAGGGAGAGGAGTTCAAATCCCATCACGGCATGTGAGAAAATTTAAATTAAATAAATCTAGATTCCAAAAAGTGCCACGATGTGTAGGTGAGCTGGACTGGCCATGTTAAATTGCCCCGTAGTGTCCCAAGGGAGATTAGCCATGGGAAGTTTGTGAGATTTGATTTGATTTATTATTGTCACATGTATTAGGATACAGTGGAAAATATTGTTTCTGGCGTGCTATATGGACAAAGTATACTGTTCATAGAGTATAGGGGCGATGTGCAGAATGTAATGTTACAGTCACAGCTAGAGGATGTGCAGAAAGATCAGCTTAATATACGGTGGGTCCATTCAAAAGTCTGACAGCAGCAGGGAAGAAGCTGTCCCTGTGTCCTCAGGCTCTGGATCGTTTTCCCCTGACGGAAGAAGGTGGAAGAGAGAATGTCCGGGGTGCGTGGGGGTCCTTAATTATTCTGGCTGCTTTGCCGAGGCAGCGGGAAGTGTAGACAGAGTCAATGGATGGGAGGCTAGTTTGCGCGATGGACTGGGCTACATTCACCACCTTCCTTGCGGTCTTGGGCAGAGCGGGAGCCCATCACATGGGTTGCACGGTAGCACAGTGGGTTAGCACTGCTGCTTCACAGCTCCAGGGTCCTGGGTTCGATTCCCGGCTCGGGTCACTGCCTGTGTGGAGTTTGCACATTCTCCTCGTGTCTGCGTGGGTTTTCTCCGGGTGCTCCGGTTTCCTCCCACAGTCCAAAGATGTGCGGGTTAGGTTCATTGGCTATGCTAAAATTGCCCCTTAGTGTCCTGGGATGTGTAGGTTAGAGGGATTAGCAGGTAAAATGTGTAGGGATATGGGGATGGGGTCTGGGTGGGATTGTGTTCGGTGCAGACTCGATGGGCCGAAGGGCCTGTTTCTGCACTGTAGGGTTCTATGCTACCGAGCTGTGATACAACCGGAAAGAATGCTTTCTACGGTGCATCGTAAATGTTGGTGAGAGTCGTAGCGGACATGCCAAATTTCCTTAGGATGACTTAGTAAGATAGATTGTTACAGGTAAGCCTAGTAAGTAGGGATGTGTTCGGCATAACTTGTGGGTGGAAAGGCCTGTTTGCGGTGTAGTTTTTCTATGCTCTATGATAGAACGAGGGAGGAATCCTAGGTAAGATACTCTGTCAGATAGTCTGCAAACTCAATGGGCCAAATGGCCTCTTCTCCACTGCAAGGATTCTACAGCTCACTACTTGTTGGAGAACCCCCCCTCCCATCTGTTTCCTCATGCCCTTTCGGAAGAGAAATCTGCCATCTTAATCCGGACTGGCCTACTAGCGATTCCACATTACCTGACCCTGAATTTCCCTCTGAACCTGCCTGGCAAGATCTGCAGTTCAAGAGCAACTAGGGGTGGGCAATAAGTGCTGGCCCCAGCCAGCGACGCCAACATAGAAACATAGAAAAACTACAGCACGCACAGGCCCTTCGGCCCACAAGTTGCGCCGATCATGTTCTACCTACAAGGCTTACCTATAACCCCCAATTCCATTAAATCCCATGTATTCATCTTAAAAGAGCCTAAAAATTTGCCTCCACCACCACCGACGGCAGCCGATTCCACTCACTCACCACCCTCTGAGTGAAAAACTTACCCCCCCGACATCTCCTCTGTACCTGCTTCCCCAGCACCTTAAACCTGTGTCCTCTCGTAGCGACCATTCCAGCCCTGGGAAATAGCCTCCGAGAATCCACCCTATCTATTCCTCTCAACATCTTATACACCTCTAGTCGCATGATTGAATAAAATTTTAAAAGCCATCCAACAGAAACTCAGCCAGCAATAGCTCATTTCTTATAGTTGAATAAAAACGAGTCGGGTGCTCACAGTGGAAGTTTGCATTCAATCCTGGCCCCTTGTGACACCTTCTGGGTTAGATCACCTCTCATGCATGGGCTGAGAGAAAGACCGAGGTGATTGCGAGACTTCTTGCTTCTCGACAGCAGGGGGAGCTCAAAGCTCACGGTTGTGCAGTAGCATCCCTCCACTGCACAGTAAGAAGTCTCACAACACCAGGTTAAAGTCCAACAGGTATATTCAGTAGCCAAAGCCACGAGCTTTCGGAGCGCTGTCCCTTCGTCAGGTGAGCGGGGAGTTCTGATCACAAACAGGGCAAATAAAGACACTCAGTTTACGGAACACTGGTTAGCACGCCAGTCTTTACAGCTAATCAAGTTTTAAAGGTACAGACAACGTGAGTGGAGAGAGGGTTAAGCACAGGTTAAAGAGATGTGTATTGTCTCCAGACGGGACAGTAAGTGAGGTTTTGCAAACCCGGGCAAGTCACGGGGGTTACAGAGAGTGCGACACGAACCCAAGGTCCCAATTGAGGCCATCCTCATGTGTACGAAGATCTTCGGGTAAGCATTCATAAGAACATAAGAACATAAGAAATAGGAGCAGGCCATCTGGCCCTTCGAGCCTGCCCCGCCATTCAATAAGATCATGGCTGATCTGTCGTGACTCAGCTCCACCTTCCCGCCCTCTCCCCATAACCCTTAATCCCCTCTCTTATCAAAAACCCATCAACCCGTTTCTTAAAAATATTTAGCGAGGCAGCCTCCACCACTTCAACAGGCAGAGAATTCCAGAGATTCACCACCCTTTGGGTGAAGAAGTTCCTCCTCAACTCTGTTCTAAACCGCCTCCCCTTTATCTTGAGGCTGTGCCCCCTAGTCCTACTGTCTTTTTTGAGCGGGAAGAGTCTCTCCACCTCTATCCTATCCATCCCATTCATCATCTTATACGTCTCAATGAGATCTCCCCTCATTCTTCTAAACTCTAACGAGTACAAGCCTAGTTTATTCAGCCTCTCCTCATAGCTCAATCCCCTCAACTCCGGTATCAGCCTAGTAAACCTCCTCTGAACTCCCTCCAGGGCCAAAATATCCTTGCGCAGGTGCGGCGCCCAAAACTGCACACAGTACTCCAGCTGCGGCCTCACCAATGCCCTATACAGCTGCAGCAAGACCTCCCTACTTTTATATTCAATCCCCCTCGCTATGAAGGCCAGCATCCCATTCGCCTTCCTGACCACCTGCTGCACCTGCAAGCTGGGTTTTTGCGACTCATGCACAAGGACTCCAAGGCGGCCTTCACGACACACGACAGCGCACAGTCGCTGAACAGAGACTGATAGCCAAGTTCCGCACACGTGAGGACGGCCTCAACCGGGACCTTGGGTTCATGTCGCACTCTGTAACCCCCGTGACTTGCCCGGGCTTGCGAAATCTCACTAATTGTCCTGTCTGGAGACAATACACATCCCTTTAACCTGTGCTATCTCCACTCGTATTGTCTGCACCTTTAAGACTTGAATAGCTGTAAAAACTTGCGTTCTAATCAGTATTCTGTAAAGTGAATGTGTCTTTACATCCCCATCAGAACTCCCCACTCACCTGATGAAGGGGCAGAGCCCCGAAAGCCAGTGGCGTTTGCTACCAAATGAACCTGTTGGACTTTAACCTGGTGTAGTGAGACTTCTCGCTGTGTTTACCCCCAGTCCAACGCCGGCATCTCCACATCATCTCCACTGCACACACATGGCAATGCCTGAACCCATTACCGGACCTCACCTCACCTCAGGGTTTGACATGAAGGGAAACTCAATCCATCAGCGAGGGAAAGCATGGGAGTAAAGCTGTGAGTGTGCCACGGAAGGCAGGAACTTGAGGTGAATAAAGGGGCTTTTCATGGAATCGTACAGTGCAGAAGGAGGCCATTCAGCCCAACAACTCGGGCCCTATCCCCGTAACCTCGTGCATTTACCCTAGCTAGTCTCCCTAGCTAGGGTAATCAACCTAACCAGCACGTCTTTCAGGCTGTGGGAGGAAACTGGAGCAGCCGGAGGAAACCCACGCAGACATGGGGAGAACGTGCAAACTCCGCACGGACGGTGACCCAAGCCAGGAATCGAATCCGAGTCCCTGGCGCTGTGAGGTAGCAGCGCTAACCACTGTTATGTAGAATGCTCTTTCAGAGAGCCAGTAGCAACTTGATGGGCCGAATAACCTGTTCCTGCACTGTAAAGGTTCGGTGATTCTGTGAATTCACTGCCATGCCTCCCTGAATTATAACTGTGAGTTGCCTGCATTGCACGGTGGCACAGTGGGTTAGCACTGCTGCCTCACAGCGCCAGGGTCCTGGGTTCAATTCCTGGCTTGGGTCACTGTCTGTGTGGAGTCTGCAAGTTCTCCCCGTGTCTGCATGGGTTTCCTCCGGGTGCTCCGGTTTCCTCCCACAGTCTGAAAGACGTGCTGGTTAGTGCTAAATTGGCAGTGCTAAATTCTCCCTCAGTGTAACCCAAACAGGCGCCAGAGTGTGGTGACTAGGTGATTTTCACAGTAACCTCATTGCAGTGTTAATGTTGCCTACTGGCGAGACTAATAGGGCGGCACGGTAGCACAGTGGTTAGCACTGCTGCTTCACAGCTCCAGGGTCCTGGGTTCGATTCCCGGCTCGGGTCACTGCCTGTGTGGAGTTTGCACATTCTCCTCGTGTCTGCGTGGGTTTTCTCCGGGTGCTCCGGTTTCCTCCCGCAGTCCAAAGATGTGCGGGTTAGGTTCATTGGCTATGCTAAAAGTGCCCCTTAGTGTCCTGGGATGTGTAGGTTAGAGGGATTAGCAGGTAAATGTGTAGGGATATGGGGATAGGGTCTGGGTGGGATTGTGTTCGGTGCAGACTCGATGGGCTGAAGGGCCTGTTTCTGCACTGTAGGGTTCTATATATAATAAATAAACTTGGAGATGAAACACTCTGAGATATCATGAGTCTTTGAGATATAAATGCTAAATCTGTGCATTGCAAGACTATTGGTACCAGAGTCTTATTTTAAAGCAAGCTTGGCCTATTAAATCAAATAGTGCAAATTAAAAGCCAGTTCAAAGGTTACAAAAATCAATTACTTTTGGACATTTGCCTCCATAATAGGATTTTAAGGATGAGTATTGAATCTGCCTTGGTGGCCATGCAATTTGTCTTGCCTCCAGCAGATGGAGACAGGGCCCTGGACCCAAAAGGCTGGGTGCGGTGGCCAGTGAGTTGTTGTCAGTGAGCAGATCTCTTTCACTTTCACAGTGTCAACAATTTGCATTTAATGCAGCACCTCGAGCATAATTAAATGTGCCAAGTCACCTCACTGGAGCACTTTCAATCAAACTAATCACACAAGGACAGGTGACCAAAGAGCTTGGCCAAAGTCCACGCGTGAGAGAAAACCCACGCAGAAATGGGGAGAACATGCAAATTTCACACAGTGACCCAAGCCGGGAATCGAACCTGGGCCCTTGGCGCTATGAGACAGCACTGCTAACCACTGCACTGTCATGCTGTTCTAACATACATAGAACATAGAACATTCCAGCACAGTACAGGCCCTTCGGCCCTCAATGTTGTGCCGAGCTATGTCCAATCCCAAGATCAAGCTATCCCACTCCCTATCATTCTGGAGTGCTCCATGTGCCTATCCAATAACCACTTGAAAGTTCCTAAAGTGTCCGACTCCACTATCACAGCAGGCAGTCCATTCCACACCCCAACCACTCTCTGAGTGAAGAATCTACCTCAGACATCCCTCCTATATCTCCCACCATGAACCTTATAGTTACACCCCCTAGTAACAGCTACATCCACCCGAGGAAATAGTCTCTGCGCGTCCACTCTATCTATCCCCCTCATCATCTTATAAGCCTCTATTAAGTCGCCTCTCATCCTCCTCCACTCTAAAGAGAAAAGCCCCAGCTCCCTCAACCTTTCCTCATAAGACCTACCCTCCAAACCAGGCAGCATCCTGGTAAATCTCCTCTGGACTCTCTCCAATACTTCCACATCCTTCTTATAGTGAGGTGACCAGAACTGAACACAATATTCCAAATGTGGTCTCACCAAGGTCCTGTATAGTTGCAGCATAACCCCATGGCTCTTAAACTCAAACCCCCTGTTAATAAACACTAACACACTATAAGCCTTCTTCACGGCTCTATCCACTTGAGTGGCAACCTTCAGAGATCTGTGGATATGAACCCCAAGATCTCTCTGTTCCTCCACATTCCTCAGAACATAAGAACATAAGAAATAGGAGCAGGAGTAGGCCATCTAGCCCTTCGAGCCTGCCCCGCCATTCAATAAGATCATGGCTGATCTGTCGTGGCTCAGTTCCACCTTCCCGCCCTCTCCCCATAACCCTTAATCCCTTCTCTTATCAAAAACCCATCAACCCGCGTCTTAAAAATATTTAGCGAGGCAGCCTCCACCACTTCAACGGGCAGAGAATTCCAGAGATTCACCACCCTTTGAGTGAAGAAGTTCCTCCTCAACTCTGTTCTAAACCGCCTCCCCTTTATCTTGAGGCTGTGCACCCTAGTCCTACTGTCTTTTTTGAGCGGGAAGAGTCTCTCCACCTCTATCCTATCCATCCCATTCATCATCTTATACGTCTCAATGAGATCTCCCCTCATTCTTCTAAACTCCCTGCCGTTGACCCTGTAATCCGCATTCAAGTTTGTCCCACCAAAATGAATCACCTCACACTTATCAGAGTTAAACTCCATCTGCCACATTTCTGCCCAGCTCTGCATCCTATCAATGTCTCTTTGCAGCCTACAAGGGGTCTCCACCTCATCCACTACTCCAACAATTTTGGCGTCATCAGCAAATTTACTAACCCACCCTTCAGCCCCCCTCTTCCAAGTCATTGATAAAAATCACAAATAGATACGTGATTGAAAGATTGGGGAGGAAGAGGGTGGGAATGGGTAGGCCAGATGGCCTACTCCTGCTCCTATTTCTTATGTTCTTATGTTCTTATGAATTTGATGCAGCAGGATTTTCCATGCCCGCCAGTATTCTTTTGAACGGCTGGCTGCGTTTTCCAGGGGCCCTGACCTGGCCCCTGCTCCAACAGTGCTGTACAATTCTGTCCATTGAATCAGAACGGGCGGAGGTGTAAACACCGATGTGGTCTGGTTGGGTCAATTTCCCCCATTTCAGCCGTACAAAAAGAAACATCCCGCCAACTTGTACAGCAACCCTCCCTCCCCGCCTTGCCTGAGTTATCAATCGCTCATCCCGATACCTCCTTCTGCGGCTGTCAGTGTTGAACGTTCACCTCCGTGAGCCGCCTTGGGGAAGTTCCGCGCCATTAAGGGCGCTACACCAATGCAGGATGTTGTCAGTCTGGCGAATGCCGGCTTCGGGCAGACCTGAACAAGGGAGGGTCGAGCAGACATCGGGGAGGTCACACACTTGGAATACCGAGTACAGTTCTGCTCACCCTATTGTAGAAAGGATATTATTAAAGTAGAAAGAGTGCAGAAAAGATTTACTCGGATGCGACTGGGGCTTAATGGATTGAGTTATGAGGAGAGGCTGGATAGACTGGGACTTTCTTCCCTGGAGCGTAGGAGGCTGAGGGGTGACCTTATAGAGGTCTATAAAATAATGAGGGGCACAGATCAGCTAGATAGTCAATATCTTTTCCCAAAGGTAGGGGAGTCTAAAACTAGAGGGAATAGGTTTAAGGTGAGAGGGGAGAGATACAAAAGTGTCCACAGGGGCAATTTTTTCGCACAGAGGGTGGTGAGTGTCTGGAATGAGCTGTCAGAGGTAGTACATAAGAACATAAGAAATAGGAGCAGGAGTAGGCCATCTAGCCCTTCGAGCCTGCCCCGCCATTCAATAAGATCATGGCTGATCTGTCGTGACTCAGCTCCACCTTCCCGCCCTCTCCCCATAACCCTTAATCCCTTCTCTTATCAAAAACCCATCAACCCGCTTCTTAAAAATATTTAGCGAGGCAGCCTCCACCACTTCAACGGGCAGAGAATTCCAGAGATTCACCACCCTTTGAGTGAAGAAGTTCCTCCTCAACTCTGTTCTAAACCGCCTCCCCTTTATCTTGAGGCTGTGCCCCCTAGTCCTACTGTCTTTTTTGAGCGGGAAGAGTCTCTCCACCTCTATCCTATCCATGGGCGGCACGGTAGCACAGTGGTTAGCACTGCTGCTTCACAGCTCCAGGGTCCTGGGTTCGATTCCCGGCTCGGGTCACTGCCTGTGTGGAGTTTGCACATTCTCCTCGTGTCTGTGTGGGTTTTCTCCGGGTGCTCCGGTTTCCTCCCACAGTCCAAAGATGTGCGAGTTAGGTTCATTGGCTATGCTAAAATTGTCTCTTAGTATCCTGGGATGTGTAGGTTAGAGGGATTAGCAGGTAAAATGTGTAGGGATATGGGGATAGGGTCTGGGTGGGATTGTGTTCGGTGCAGACTCGATGGGCCGAAGGGCCTGTTTCTGCACTGTAGGGTTCTATGTTCTATGTTCTATCCCATTCATCATCTTATACGTCTCAATGAGATCTCCCCTCATCCTTCTAAACTCTAACGAGTACAAGCCTAGTTCATTCAGCCTCTCCTCATAGCTCAACCCCCTCAACTCCGGTATCAGCCGAGTAAACCTCCTCTGCACTCCCTCCAGGGCCAAAATATCCTTGCGCAGTAGAGGTGGGTACAATTTTGTCTTTTTAAAAGCATTTAGACAGTTACATGGGTGAGTTGGGTATAGATGATTATGGGCCAAATGCGGGCAATTGGGACTAGCTTAGTAGTAAAAACTGGGCGGCATGAACAAGTTGAGCCGAAGGGCCTGTTTCCATTCTGTGAACCTCTGTGACTCTGTGACTCTGGCGGAACATCGGAACATAGGAATTTGGAACGGGAGTCAGCCATTAGAGTCATGGGGCAAATTTCACCGCCCCATCCGCCATGGGAATCCTGACAGTGCAGAAGGAGTCCGTTCGGCCCATCCCGTACAAGCCCTAGCCCCGTTAGCCCACGTACTAACCTTGCTAATCCCCCTGACACCAAGGGGCAAGTTAACACGGCCAAACCAACCTAAGCCGCACATCTCTCGGACTGTGGGAGGAAACTCACGGCAGACACGGGGAGAACTGTGCACAGGCAGTGACCCGAGCCGGGAATTGAACCCAGGTCCCTGGCACTGTGAGGCAGCAGTGCTAACCACTTTCTTGAGCGTGTTGATTGATTCTGCCTCCACTGCAGTCTGGGGCAGAGAGTTCCACAGATTCACAAGCCTTAGAGAAGTCGCTCCTCCTCATCTCAGGTTTGAACCTAATCACCTCTCACTCCTTATCGATAAGTCGATGATTTTATATGGAGCCTTCACCAGCTGGAGCCGCTCGCTCCGGTTAAAAGCAACCCGATCTAATGGAGAACAGGATTGGGATCAGGCCCATCGGGCCTGCTCCACCATTTGGCAAAACGTTGGCTCACCACCAAAACTCCAATGGCCACCATGGGCCTTGAACCACAGTCCTGGGATTAAGTGATCTCACGTTGTTGTACCAACTGTACCTTAAAGGGTGTAGTTGTGACAATTTGATTTGATTTGATTTATTGTTGTCACATGTACTGGGGAAGAACAAAGAACAAAGAAAAGTACAGCACAGGAACAGGCCCTTCGGCCCTCCAAGCCTGAGCCCATCGTGATGCCCCAACTAAACTAAAAAAAACCTTCTGCCCTCACTCTTGACTTGAGTGAGGCACTCACTGAGTGTTAAAATGGGCAGCGCAAGCTTGTAGGGCAGAAGGGCCTGTTTCCTGTGCTGTGTTGTTCTTGGTTCTTTGTACTCAGTTGTATCCCTCTATTCCCTCCCTATTCTTGCACCCATCCAGATGCCTCTTAAATGTTGTTAATGTTCCTGCTTCCACCACCTCCTCTGGCAGCGCGTTCCAGGCACCCACCACTCTCTGCGTGAAAAACTCCCCCCCCCCGTACATCTCCCTTAAACTTTCCCCCCTCTCACCTTGAACCTGTGCCCCCCCGTGTAATTGACACTCCCACCCTGGGGGAAAAAGCCTCTGACTATCCACCCTGCCTCATCATTCTGTAGACCCCTATCAGGTCTCCCCTCAGCCTCCGTCTTTCCAGTGAGAACAATCCTAGTTTATTCAACCTCTCCTCGTAGCCAACACCCCCGAGACCAGGCAACATCCTGGTGAACCTTCTTTGCTCTCTCTCCAAAGCTTCCACATCCTTCTGGTAGTGTGGTGACCAGAACTCCACACAATACTCCAAATGCGGCCTAACCAAGGTTTTATATCGCTGCAACATGATTTTCCAACCCCTGTACTCAATGCCCCGGCTGATGAAGGAAAGCATGTCATAGACCTTCTTCATCACCTTGGCCATCTGTGTTGCCATTTTTAGGGAACTGTGGACCTGCACACCCAGATCCCTCTGTATGTTCATGTTCCAAAGGGTTCTGCCATTTATAATTCACACCTAAATTTGATCCTCCAAAATACATCACCTTGCATTTATCTGGATTAAACTCCATCTACTATTTCTGTGCCCAAGTCTCCAATCTATCTATATCCTGTTGTATCCTCTGACAATCCCCAACACTATCAGCAACTCCAACAATCTTTGTGTAATCCACAAACTTACTAATCAGACCACCCACATTTTCCTCCAGATTATTTATATATACTACAAATAAACAGAGGTCCCAGCACTGATCCCTGTGGAACATCACTAGCTACAGATCTCCATTCTGAAGAACACCCTTCCATCGCTACTCTCTGTCTTCTATAACCAAGATGTGGGTATGCCGGCGTTGGACTGGCGTAAACACAGTAAAAAGTCTGACAACACCAGGTTTTAGTCCAACCTATTTATTTGATAATATACTCACAAGCTTTCGAGGGGACTGCCCCTTCGTCAGGTGAATGGAGAGTTCTGGCCTCAGACAGAGCATATAAAGCACAGACAGTTTAGAGATTACTGATTAGAATGCGAATCCTTACACCTAACCTGCTGTTCAAGACCTGAAGTGGCTGATAATGTGAGTGGAAGGAGCACTGATCACAGTTTAAAGAGATGTGTATTGTCTCCAGACAGTACAGTAAGTGAGGTTTTGCAAACCCAGGCAAGTCACGGGGGTTACAGATAGTGCGACATGAACCCAAGATCCCTGTTGAGACCGTCCTCATGTGTGCGGAATTTGGCTATCAGTCTCTGTTCAGCGACTCTGCGCTGTCGTGTGTCATGAAGGCCGCCTTGGAGAATGCTTACCCGAAGGTCAGAGGCTGAATGCCCGTGACCACTGAAGTGTTCGCCAACAGGAAGGGAATAGTCTTGCCTGGTGACTGTCGAGCGATGTTCATTCATCCGTTGTCTCAACAGGGATCTTGGGTTCATGTCGCACTGTCTGTAACCCCCGTGACTTGCCTGGGTTTGCAAAACCTCACTTACTGTACTGTCTGGAGACAATACACATCTCTTTAAACTGTGATCAGTGCTCCTTCCACTCACATTATCAGCCACTTTAAGACTTGAACAGCAGGTTAGGTGTAAGGATTCGCATTCTAATCAGTAATCTCTAAACTGTCTGTGCTTTATATGCTCTGTCTGAGGCCAGAACTCTCCATTCACCTGACGAAGAGGCAGTCCCCTCGAAAGTTTGTGAGAATATTATCAAATAAATCGGTTGGACTAAAACCTGGTGTTGTCAGACTTTTTACTATAATCAAGCCAGTTCTGTATCCAACTAGCCAGCCCACCCCGAATCCCAAGTGACTTCAGTTTCTGTACCAGTGATAACTATTGTTTCTTCTGTGCCATGCGGACAAAACATACCATTCATAGAGTACACAGAGAGAAGGAAAGGAGACGGTGCAGAATACAGTGTTACAGTCACAGTGAGAGTGTAGAGAATAGATCAACTGAATGTAAGTTTTTAAGTTTGTTTATTAGTGTCACAAGTAAGCTTACATTAACACTGCAATGAAGTTACTGTGAAAATCCTGTCGTCACCACACTCCAGCCTGTTTGGGTACGCTGAGGGAGGGTTTAGCACGGCCAATCCACCTAACCAACACGTCTTTCAGACAGTGGGAGGAAACTGGAGCACCCGGAGGAAACCCACACAGACACGGGGAGAATGTGCAAACTCCACACAGACAGCGACTCAAGCCGGGAATCGATCCTAGGTTCACCCTCCTATCTTTCTGTTCCCATCCTAGTCAAGACGGATTTATTCAAAAGTCAAAGGAATATAGAAACTAGAAGAAGGGTAGGCCATTCATCCTCTTCTCATCCTCCTTCTCCTTCCTCCCACATTCCAAAGATGTGCAGGTTAGGTGGATTGGCCATGCTAAATTGCCCCTTAGTGTCCAAAGATGTGCAGGTTAGGTGGATTGGCCATGCTAAATTGCCCCTTAGTGTCCAAAGATGAGCAGATTAGGTGGATTGGCCATGCTAAATTGCCCCTTAGTGTCCAAAGATGTGCAGGTTAGGTGGATTGGCCATGCTAAATTGCACCTTAGTGTCCAAAGATGAGCAGATTAGGTGGATTGGCCATGCTAAATTGCCCTTAGTGTCCAAAGATGTGCAGGTTAGGTGGATTGGCCATGCTAAATTGCCCCTTAGTGTCCAAAGATGTGTAGGTTAGGAGGATTGGCCATGCTAAATTGCGCCTTAGTGTCCAAAGATGAGCAGGTTAGGTGGATTGGCCATGCTAAATTGCCCCTTAGTGTCCAAAGATGTGTAGGTTAGGAGGATTGGCCATGCTAAATTGCGCCTTAGTGTCCAAAGATGAGCAGGTTAGGTGGATTGGCCATGCTAAATTGCCCCTTAGTGTCCAAAGATGAGTGGAATGGGGTCTTTTTGCACTGTATGATTCTTTAGCCCTGGTAAAATATGTGGGATTATGGGATTGGGATAGCAGCCGGGAAGAAGCTGTTTTTGAGTCGGTTGAGATATGCTTTCAAACTTTTGTATCTTTTTCCCGACGGAAGAAGGTGGAAGGGAGAATGTCCGGGGTGCCTGGGATCCTTGGTTACGCTGGCTGCTTTTCCGAGGCAGCGGGAAGCGTAGACAGAGTCAGCGGATGGGAGGGAGGCTGGCTTGTGTGACGAGAACAACGAGGGAAAACGGAGAGAGAGTGAAAATTGTGCAGTGTCGTCCAGCCGAGGCCAAATCTTTTCGAGAGACAGAAGGGGGAAGGATATGATGAAGGGAGCCAGGTTTCCTGCCGGGAGACTGCTGCCCTCTGGCTGTGCCCTCTTTCTGTTTTGCCACTGGTTAAATAAATGGCTTGGCGAAAGTGAGCACCGCTTCTCAAATGTACAAGGTGGCTACATCGAGCTATGGGATCTGGCACGGCCAATTAGCAAAGCAACCAGCATTATGAAAGCAAATGGGTTCTTGCTGCCGCAGAGTGCATGACTCACTCCCAGCCTTTTCACAGCATTGTTACGGACCCCGACAGATCAATAGCGTTGAAAAGGCCCAATGTGGCTGGCTGGGTGCCTGGAACTGTGCAAAGTGCCTTTTCCATTCAGCAAAGACACAGAGCAACTCATTAATAAGCATTACCGAGTGCTGTCTCCCATTGATACAGGAATGGAGAGAGACTGCAGGTCAGATCCATCAATCTGAAGCTCTTATCTAAGCAGGCAGGATGGCATACAAAACAGGAAGAGGCAAAGAAAAGAAGATTTTGGCGTTATAAATTGACAAGGGTTTAAATTATCCGGGATCTCTCAGATCGCTCTGCAGGTTACCATCCCAGGCCACGCGATGCTCAGTGATGCTGATATCCTTGATTCATAGAATAGAATCCCCCCCCCCCCCCCGCCCCAGTGCAGAAAGAGGCCATTCGGCCCATCGAGTCTGCACCGACCGCAATCCCACCCGGGCCCTATCCCCGTAACCCCACACATTTACCCTGCTGATCCCCCCTGACACCGATGGTCAATTTAGCACGGCCAATCCACCTAACCCGCCTATCTTTGGACTGCGGGAGGAAGCTGGAGCAGCCGGAGGAAACCCGCGCAGACACGGGGAGAATGTGCAGCCTCCAGACAGACGGTGACCCCGCGGTTGGAATTGAACCCGGGTCCTTGATACTGTGAGGCAGCCGGGCAAACCACTGTGTCGCCGTGTCACCCCATCTTATAAACTGGAAGACGTGCAAGATTTGGCTTTCCAAATTCTGACTCGAACCGTGACCTGTTCACCTCTAAGCCCTCGCTTGCCGACCAAACCTTACCCCCCCCCCCACCCAGCCCCCAATCTGCCAGTGACTCAGTTTTGCGTCATCTCAATCTTCATTTTCAAATCCCTCCCTACACTCACTATCTCTGTCACACCCTCCAGCCCCACACAGCCCTCCGAGGTATCTCCACTCCTCCCATTTCCGACCTCCCCCCCCCCCCCCCCCCCCGGTATTAATCATTGCCCGCTATCAGTGGCCCATGCCTTCGGTTGCTGAGGACCCAGGCTCTGGAATTCCTTCCCCCACACTTCTCCACCTCTCTCCCTGTTTTCGGACACTCTCCGCCTGGAACGCGCTGCCAGAGGAGGTGGTGGAAGCGGGCACATGTAGCAACAAGAGGCGTCTGGGTGGGTACAGGAATAGTGAGGGAATAGAGGGATACGGACCGAGGAAGGACAGAAGGTTCTTTGTTGAGTTTAGTTGGGGCATCATGGGTCGACGCAGACTTGAAGGGCCGAAGGGCCTGTTCATAGAAACAAAGAGACTAGAAGAAAGATTAGTCACTCAACCCCTTTTTTCATCCTGCTCCTGTTTCCTCCCACACTCAAAAGGTGTGCAGGCTAGGTGGATTGGCCTTGGTAAATCGTCCCTTAGTGTCCCAAGAGGCGTAGGTTAGGGCCTTTAGCCATGGTAAAATGTGCGGGCTTACGGGGATAGGATGGGGGAGAGGGCCTGGGAAAGACACTGGGCAGGATTGTATGACCTTGCTTGAGCAAGACAGAAATTCCCCGCCCGAGGTCACTAGACATTTCTGCCGTCTGCCCATTCCAATTCCATGGGTGAGCAAAGCGGCTAGATTTTCCATTGACTCTGTCGGAGAGTCAGTCCAGACTCGATGGGCCAAACAACCTCCTCCTACACTGTAGGGATTTGATGATTATTTATATTAATGACAGTGAGGAGGACTTAGGTTCGGGCTCAGTTGATGGAGCAGTGGTAACGTCACTGCCTACAGATTTTACAGATGCCCCACAGAAAGCATTCTTTCTGGGTGTATCACAGTTTGGTGTGGGCTCCTGCTCTGCCCAAGACCAAAATAAACTACAAAAGGTCTTGAATGTAGCCCAATCCATCATGCAAACCATCCATTGACTCTGTCTACACTTCCCGCTGCCTCGGCAAAGTAGCCAACATAATTAGGACCCCACGCACCCCGGACATTCTCTCTTCCACCTTCTTCCATCAGGAAAAAGATACAAAAGTCTGAGGTCACGTACCGACCGACTCAAGAACAGCTTCTTCCCTGCTGCTGTCAGACTTTGAATGGACCTGCCTCGCATTAAGTTGATCTTTCTCTACACCCTAGCTATGACTGTAAGACTACATTCTGCACCCTCTCCTTTCCTTCTCTATGAACGGTATGTTTTGTCTGTATAACGTGCAAGAAACAATACTTCTCACTGTAGACTAATACATGTGACAATAAAAATCAAACTAAATCAAATCAAGTTAAATCAAGTAGCGAACAACTGTTATAAAGCAGAAGTGGATCCCCCCCTCTGGGAACTAACACAGAAACACCCAGAGAGGAGTACCTCGTCCTATAATCTGTAAAAAGTATGTGTGAAGTGGTGTGACCTGTTCTTCAGCAACTTCTAGTGGTTAAAAATAAATCCCTGACACTTACAGGGACTTAAGAAGGTCAGGGGACTTGGAGTTGGGGGTAGGGTGTTAGCGTGGATAGAGGATTGGTTGTCAAATAGGAGGCAGAGAGTGGGGGTCAACGGGAGCTATTCAGATTGGTGGATGGTGGACTAGTGGAGTGCCCCAGGGGTCGGTGCTGGGGCCTCAGCTTTTTACCATTTATATAGATGATCTGGAGGAGGGAACCGAGTGTAGGGTGTCGAAATTGCTGATGACACCAAGACTGGGGAACGGCAAATTGTGCGGAGGGTGTGGAGAGTCTGCAGAAGGATTCTAGATAGGCTGGGCGAATGGGCCAGGAAATGGCAAATGGAATTTAATGTTGGCAAGTGTGAGGTGGTCCACTTTGGAAGGAAGAATGGTAGGAAGGACTATTACTTACGTGGCGAAAAACTGCAGCAGGCGATGGTGCAGAGGGACCTCGGGGTCCTTGTGCATGAGACGCAAAAACCCAGCTTGCAGGTGCAGCAGGTGGTCAGGAAGGCGAATGGGATGCTGGCCTTCATAGCGAGGGGGATTGAATATAAAAGTAGGGAGGTCTTGCTGCAGCTGTATAGGGCATTGGTGAGGCCGCAGCTGGAGTACTGTGTGCAGTTTTGGGCGCCGCACCTGCGCAAGGATATTTTGGCCCTGGAGGGAGTGCAGAGGAGGTTTACTAGGCTGATACCGGAGTTGAGGGGATTGAGCTATGAGGAGAGGCTGATAAACTAGGCTTGTACTCGTTAGAGTTTAGAAGAATGAGGGGAGATCTCATTGAGACGTATAAGATGATGAATGGATGGATAGGATAGAGGTGGAGAGACTCTTCCCGCTCAAAAAAGACAGTAGGACTAGGGGGCACAGCCTCAAGATAAAGGGGGGGGAGGGGGGCGGTTTAGAACGGAGTTGAGGAGGAACTTCTTCACTCAAAGGGTGGTGAATCTCTGGAATTCTCTGCCCGTTGAAGTGGTGGAGGCTGCCTCGCTAAATATTTTCAAGAAGCCGGGTTGATGGGTTTTTGATAAGAGAGGGGATTAAGGGTTATGGGAGAGGGCCGGAATGTGGAACTGAGCCACGACAGATCAGCCATGATCTTATTGAATGGCGGGGCAGGCTCGAGGGGCCAGATGGCCTACTCCTGCTCCTGTTTCTTATGTTCTTATGTTCTTATGTTCTTACTCTAAAATCAACACATAACAATTTATTTATCTAACTAGCGGAAAACAAATTAACTAATCTATTAACAAACTGAATAAATCCCTTTGAACTATAAACTATTCCTGAATAAAACAAGCTCCTAATGGAATGCTGTTCAAATAAATACAATTCCCACTCATTAAGAAAATTTAGTCACTCTCTAAATTACAACCAGGTTTTTGTATCTTCCGGAATATTCTGTACCTTCTCTGGTGATTCTTCTGCTGGAACTTCTTTCTGCTTTGCTATCTTTACTATCTAGGTGGTGCTTTTTTCTCTAAGGCATAGTCAAAGCTATGAGAGGTAGCAATTTTCTCTTGAGAAAGAGCTGAAAGCTGAGCTGATAGCTCTGGCAGGTGGCAGTTGCTCTACCCTTTTCTCCACTGCCTCCTACACAGTGAGCACGTGA